>ML682065.1:4416964-4462740 GCA_007922195.1 Podocnemis expansa
AGTGGTGTGCCCCAGGGGTCGGTCCTGGGGCCAGTTCTGTTCAATGTTTTCATTAATGATCTGGATGATGGGACAGATTGCACACTTAGTAAGTTTGCAGATGATACCAAACTGGGGGGAACGGTAGACACCCTAGAGGGCAGGGACAGGATTCAGGGAGACCTAGACAAACTGGAGCAGTGGGCCAAGAGGAATCTCATGAGGTTCAACAAGGATAAGTGTAAAATCCTGCACTTTGGACGAAAAAACCCCATGTACTGCTACAGGCTGGGGAGTGATCAGCTAAATAGCAGCACTGGAGAAAAGGACCTGGGAGTCATGGTGGATGGGAAGCTGGACATGAGTCAGCAGTGTGCTCTTGCTGCCAAAAAGGCCAATGGCATACTGGGCTGCATCAGAAGAAGTGTTACCAGCAGATCAAGGGATGTGATCATTCCCCTCTATTCTGCACTAGTGAGGCCACATCTGGAATACTGTGTCCAGTTTTGGGCTCCCCACTACAAAAAGAACATGGACAAATTAGAGAGAGTCCAGAGGAGGGCAACCAAAATGATCAAAGGGCTGGAGCACAAGCCCTATGAAGAAAGACTGAAGGAACTAGGCTTATTTAGCCTGCAGAAGAGAAGACTGAGGGGGGATTTGATAGCAACCTTCAACTACTTGAAGGGTTGCTCCAAGGAGGAGGGAGCTCGACTGTTCTCGGTAGTAACAGAGGGCAGAACGAGAAGCAATGGTTTCAAGTTACAGCTGGGGCGGTCCAGGCTGGATATTAGGAAAAACTTCCTTACTAGGCGAGTGGTGAAGCATTGGAATAAGCTGCCTAGGGAGGTGGTGGAATCTCCATCTCTGGAGGTGTTCAAGTCCCAGCTGGACAAAACACTGACTGGGATGATCTAATGGGAGTGGTCCTGCTTTTTTTTGGCAGGGGGTTGGACTAGATGACCTCGTGGGGTCCCTTCCAACCCTATGATTCTATGAAATCACCCGTTGCAATGGGAAAAGAATAAATAGTCACGATTTAATCCTGCTAAGTTACAAAAGGGGTAGCTGTGTTAGTCTAGTTCAGCAAAAGAAGCAAGCAGTCCTGTGGCACTTGAAGAGTAACAAATTTATTTATTGCACGATCTTCTATTGTTCCAGTTCTGCTGTTTCTCATTGAAGTCTTGATGTGTTGCCCATCTGCTTGAGCACAGCTATTAACCAACAGAGTGATTAGGAAGAAGGAAATGCTCATCCACTGATTTTTGAGTACTGTGATTTCTGATGTCACAGACATCACAATATCCAAAAATCAGCGGCTGAGCACTTCTGTCTTCCTAATCACTCTGTTGATTGTTCCAAAAATCTTCCAAATTAGCATTCATCAACTATCCAGTTAGGACTCAGACCTGTGCAGTGAGCATACAAATACTCTACTATAAGCAACACACGTGCAAATTTTAAGTTATATAAAACCCAAACTTACTGAAAGGTAAAAACAGAGCAATTTATAACAGCAGGCACCCAGTATAACCCAACAAGGCAAGATTACTTAGCAAATTCCATATCAGGCGTGGCCAAACTGTAGCTCATGAGCCACATGCTGCTCTTCAAAGAAAAAGTTTGGCTTGCAGAAGAGCACGGCAGGGAAGGGTGGCATGGCCGGAGCCAGCAGGGAAGCAGCAGCACGGTCGGAGACGGGGGAAGAAGTATGGCATGGTCAGGGAAACAGCAGCAGGCTTAGATTTTCTCATAGGCCCTAATGCAGTTTACTCATTGTTGTAAAAACACGATTTTATTTTAAGTCCTAAACATGACGTGGAATAATAAGAAACAGAAATATGAAGGAGAAAAGTTTAAAACTGAATGTAGATTACTTTCAATTTTTGGCAAAACTTACTGCTGTCAAGCATTGTATTTCACAAAGAAATTTGTTAAATAGAAACATTGTGCAGTACTTAGAGATCAGCACCTGAGAGAGTTTTTATGTACTGCATTGACAAGTTACTGCCCAGATTTTAAAAAACTTGCGTCTAGCCTGCAGCATTCTATATCCAACAACAGCTAAATTTTTACTGTACAGGCCTAGTTTTCATGGCAACTTTAAGTATTTATTAGAATCTTACATTAGTAGGATCAATATTTGCCCTCTTTTTACCATAAAATTAAAGGGTGCAATGAATTTTAAACTTAGTAATTTTGGTGTAAGTAAAAGTATGTGGTTATATGCCTCAGTGCAGCTCTGAAGGTTTAATAATTGACTTGTGCAGTTCTTGAGTTCCATAAATTTGGCCACCTCTGTTCTATATTATACATAATGTAAAACCCAACCACATGCTGCAGAAAAAGCAGTTGCTCCGAGGAGCTGTACTTTTTGAGGGCTCTGGCTTTGTGTTTCATGTCCTACCTCTGCTTCAATTATCTTATCAATGGAAAAATCTTAAAAGATTACACACTGATGAATTCCACTATTTCAGGTACCACAGAAATTAGAGTCCTTCCAAGTAGATAACATGAAAAAAATTTTCAGATCCTTCTTCTCACCCTCCTTTGGGAAGAGATCTCTCTCTCCATTCACCCTCCTGCATATTTGGGTCATTCCAGTATTTACCAACTCAGCAGGCTTCTGGAATCATAGGGTTTATGAGACTTAATACCACTTCACAGTAAAATTCCTTGCCTTTTTCCTCAGCTTAACTATTGACTGATGCTGAGCAATATCTTTACCTCAGGGGGAAGCTGCAGTGCACACACACAACCCATCATCATAAAGACAATTTAGACAAGACAGCCAGATCAGGAGTCCTGAAGCCAAAACCATCTGGTCTAGTTTGACTAATACATACAACATGAACCCAACTGGTATTAGTGGTTCATCACAAAATGTGTTATAAAAAAAAGTGTACCAAAAGCCAGTGGAAATTCTTACAGGAGAATTTCAGCATTAAAAACCAAATAAGTAGCAATAAACATGTTTCAGCAACATTTTCTGGCAAGCAGCCTCACAAGACTGCTCTACTGGAGACCATGCTTGTATTTTAACCATGCTTTCCACAAAATTTAGCAAGTTCTCAGAGAACTTGTATTAGAGATGAGTGGGGAAAAAATGAGACAAAACCATTTCCCAAGAATGAAGCTCTAACACACACCTTATGATTTTACTAAAAATGGAAAGTTCCCAAGAGTGTCAAAATGTCACATTCCATCTTTTAAGAACCAAATGCTTTGAGTTTTCCTTTCTAAAAAGGCTTGCTTTGTTGTTTTTTTTTTTGTTTTTTTTTTTTAAGTCAAGTGAAGAATGAAACATTCTAATTCTATTGAAACTACTTATTCTAATTGATCCAAAACAAAATTTTGTACCAGTGAGCCATTTGAAATTGAGGTTTTATTCCTAACCAATTGAACTAAATTAGGAAATGAAACAAAAATAAATTTGGAAGTCTTGACTGACTTTCCATTATCTGCGAAGGTCTCTATTTTACACTCTTCCGCTTACTATACCTGGGCCAACAATCTTTTAGCCTGAAGTTCAAAAAATGGCCCAATTTGCAGAGGTGTGCTAACCATCTGCAGCTCATGCGGACTACCGTGGGTTGTGGTTGTGTTCTGTTTTGTTGTTCAGCATTTTGGAGAAGTCAGACTATCCATTTCCATTTTTAAACGCACTCAGGTACCTAATTTTAGGCAGTAATAGCTGAAAATTTTAATATTTTGTAAAAAAAATGGCCCTCAATGTTTTGAGTACACTGTTTCAACTCTGGAGGCACTTTGCTTGCAACTGATAGTAAACTGACTATGAAATTTCCAGAGGGGTAGCCATGTTAGTCTGTATAAAACAAAAACAATTAGAGGCCTGTGGTACCTTATGTGGTATCTCTGATGAAGTGGGTTGGAGCCCATGAAAGAATATGTCAAAAGAAATCTGTTAGTGTATAACTGGGGTGGCCAAACTTATGGAACTCAAGAGCCACGCAAGTTGATTATTAAACCTTCAAGAGCTGCACAGCCATATACTTTTACCTACTCCAAAAATACTAAGTGCAAAATTCATTGCACATTTTAATTTTATTGAAAAAAAGGGAGCAAATATTGATCCTACTAATGTCAGATCCTAATTACTTATGATTACCATGAAAACTAGGCCTATATAGTAAAAGCTCAGCTGTCACTTGATGTAGAAGACTGCAGGCTAATGGAGAGTTTTTAAAATCTAGGCAGCAACTTATCAATGCAGTATGTAAAAGCTCTCTCAGGTGCTAATCTGTAAGTACTGCACAATGTTTTGATTTAACAAATTTCATTGTGGAATACAATGCTTCACAGCGGCAAGTTGTGCCAAAAATTGAAAGTAATCTACAGCTGACTTTCTTCAGTTGAGGATATTTTGTTTCAAGCATCAGTTTCCAGAATTCAGTTGCAGAGTGGGAGCTTTCGTGCATCATCTCTAAACCAGAATCCTCTTGCATTTCAGGTTTTAAATGATCCGTTTTCTTCTTTGTATTTGTTTCTTATTATTTTGACATATTTAGAAGAACTTGTAAAACAATTTTATTTTAACAATGAGTAAACTGCATTAGGGCCTACGAGAAAATCTAAACATGCCGCCGCTTCTCACTGATCAGGCTGCAGATGTTTGCTCTTGGGAAATCAATTTGAGAAATCAATTTGCTGACGCTCCCCACAAGCTGCACGTTTTCATTCAAGAGCCCCATGTGGCTCCAAAGCCTCAGTTGGGCCATGCCTGGTCTATAAGATGCCACAGGACTCTCATTGTTTGAACGGACTATGGAAGCTCAAGTAAATCTCATGAGCTAAAGGAGGCCTCAACAAATCCCAGGTGCCAGATCGCCATGGTGACCAGAATTTATAGCTCTGTCGGGGAATGCAGTGGAGTAGCACTCGCCGATGTCCAAAAATAAAACTGCAGGCACCTTTATCAGGTCACAGACAGATTTGGTGGCATGTTCAGCAGTGTGGGACTTTGCAATGGTGGGGCAGCTAGGTGCCCTGCTTTGCAGATGGGAGCCTAGCTACCAGCCTGTTTTGTTGTGGCCTGAATTAAAGAGTAATCTTACACAATCTGTTGTGCTCTCAAACAACTAGCGGCCTTTACCCTTTAGGAATGAACTGGTCTGGAAATAATGATTATTCAGGCATCCACTACAAATAACTACCAAAAGGCAATTTTAGATAACATCTCATACATTTCAGCCTTAGTCGTGTCAGTCCTTGGGGAACATTATGCGCGCCAGTGCTGACAGAACTTACCCACATCTGAACAATACAAGACCAAAATGAACTGATTGTGTTTAAAATAACAAATGAAGACCTCATCAACAAGTTTCCTTGGTGAAAACAAGGTCAGAATACTTATCTGTAAATGATTTACGTTCTTCACTAACCTTTGGAATATACTTCACTGTAAACAAATATACCCAACAACAAGTAGCATTATAGAGACTTGAACCCTTTCCAAGGTGGGGGGGTTTGTGAATCAAAGCTAAGATGTCATAAAAGAACACATGGCATGAAGAAGCCACAAGCCGGAGATAAAGAAAAATACTTGGCACCACAGATAGCTGAAGCTGGAGTATTAGCCTTAAATTTGACAAAAATGAACATATAAAAGTTAAATTAAGTTCCCAATACTAATGAAAAGCCGAAACCCTACAGTACACAAATCAGACCACAGTTAAGCACTCTACTTAAGCCTGGTAGCACCCCAGTCATGTCCTTAAACAAAATTTGGTTTTCCTTTGGGGGTGGGGGGGGGAACACATGTGATCTAGGATTAAAGTACTTAGGGCCCAGTGTAGCTGATGCTATTATGTCAGATATGTGGCACACCAATACCCAATGATATGATGGCTAGAACCATTATGATAAGAGATCTTTTTGCTAATGTGCTGTTTGGAATAAAAGTCACGAGTCCTGTATGACAAGTTCCAAAGGAAGAGCTGTGTTAGTCAAGTTCAGCAAAACAAACAAGGAGTCCTGTGGCACTTAAAAACTAACAAATTAATTTATTGCATAAGCTTTCCCGGGAGAAAATCCCACTTGTCAGATACTTTAAAGGAAAAAAAAAGTCTCCTATCAAAGATCATGCGATAAATACATTTGTTAATCTTTAAAAGTGCAACAGGACTCCCTGTTTGGGATGATTCTCATACAGTTTAACACATTTTTTTAGATATTGATAATTTATCCTGTAGGTACTATAGTGACAGATAACCTACCAATGAACTAAAAACTGTATGCACCTACTCATCCAAAACTTCCAATGCTGTGAATTCTGATCAATCTATCCTAAACTAGCAGTGTACTACATCGTTCTATAAGAAGCTCTTCTGGATTGTTTAAGCTTTAAGAGGCTCCAGCCTCTCTCCTTCACTTGGACAAGCAGTTCCTGTAATGAAAGCACAATAGTCAAACAAATGAAGGGAATGCATCTAGACTCTAGAGAGGCCTAACTTCAGAGCTCCAAGAGGGACTTGAGGACCTCAAGGATGGATAAAGCTGCCAACAATATCTCTTTCACAAACAGACCTCAGACTTTTTTTGGTTCTAAAAAAAAAAAAATATCAAATTAGTTCATTTTAAACAATAACAGATGGCAAAACTGTGATTCACAGTCCTGAGTTAAAAATTTCCAAAGCACTAAGTGACTTAAAAGCCTAAGGACCACTGGCTTTCCATGAAACTTTGGTTCTTAGACACCACTTTCAAAAACAGAACTTAGGTGCTTTTGAAAATTGTAGTCCCGAACTATTTCTTGCCATGAATACTGTGAGTTTCAACAGTATAAAGGGACAATAGATTTTGCTAAAAACTAAGCTTACAAAATTTAAAATGGAACGTTTTATTTAAAAGCATTTTCTGTGTTGAGATCCTCACAAGCAATCCCAGTAACCCACACAAAAGTAAATTGTACAACAAGTGAACCTGTTTCACTGGACAAGTTTCATGAAATGCAGAACTGATCACAATAAACCAATCAGATTCAGAATCTTCAGCTTTCAATCTCAGATTGATTAGTAGAGAAAGATTTGGGTTTTTTTAAATATAATGACTACATGTTGACAGCATTTCACTAAAAACTTAGTGACGCACACAACAAACAGGCTAACCCATCAATCTAACCAGCAGCCATTCTTGCTACTAACAAACTTCATGAAGTCAACAGAACAGACTAAACTAATTGTACTACAATAGAATCACTCATTCACATAACCTGACATTTATTTGCAGCGCACCGCAACATTTGAGGTGAAATTAATAGTGATGACAAACAGTAAAATGCACTTGTTTTCTACTTATTTACATAAATAAAAAATACAAGCAATGTAAA
The DNA here is from genome assembly GCA_007922195.1 of Podocnemis expansa. Classification (NCBI taxonomy): domain Eukaryota; kingdom Metazoa; phylum Chordata; order Testudines; family Podocnemididae; genus Podocnemis; species Podocnemis expansa. The sequence goes on from ML682065.1 coordinate 4,424,292, forward strand.
ATCCCTTCCACCCTTCCTTCATTAATCTGTCACCTTCATGAAATAACCAAGGCCCATCTATAGAGGGCAACCATAAAAGTCAGCAAATACTTCTAACCCTACCATGCCTCATACCCTTGACCTCTCTAAAATATCATCAACAACAATGATCATCACTGCTACCTGTGATGTGGAGCCCTGTTCACTAAGACCTGGAATAAGACCAAATATTAATTCCACATAAACTACTTAACAGCCAGTTATTGTTACAGCTGAGTTTAAGCTGCTGACCTATAACTAAAAGCTTTTGTATCCTATTCACTAGTCCCACAGTAGTTCACCCCAAATGAATTAAGAGTTTAGCTCTTGGTTCATAATTACTTATTTTTTCAAAAGACTGAATACACTGTTTGAAGTGGAAAGGCACACACATATGGTTTGACATAAGTAGGTTATTGTTTAAACTGCAAACAAAAACAGCTGCCAAAAATGCACAAGAGAGAAACAAATTAAACCTGTGCATCATCTACCTTATGCTTTTCTAACACCTACCAAAGCTAAAATATCTTCTCCTTGCCAAACTTGGAAGGTCATTGGTACATGATCCAACCCTTGGCTAGGCATGCCATTCAGTAGTTGTGTCCCCTCAAACATGACAGCTTTTACAAAGCAAAATCCATCCTTATGAAAACTGTAGTGAAGTACAGGAAAATCTAAGCTTCCAAGGATGCAAACGAGTGTGAACTTTAAATCTGCATGTTAAGAAACTACATAAGGTGGTATCATATGGACTCTTCTGTGCTACAATAGTTAATTTTAAAACATGCAGATACAGATTTTCTCTCTCTCATGAAGAAAAATGAAGTGTAGAATACTATTAACTGTGTTGAAATGTTGGAAGTTCTAACGCCCTAAGGATGTGCTATGCTGCAGTGTAAATCCAGGCTCCGACGCAGGCTTGAGCCCTAACCCCTACCCCACCTACAAACAAAACTGTGCTAACCCAGATCTCAGAGCCAGGCTCCAGAGCTCCACAGAAGTTGGGTGCCTGAACCAGAATCAACCCAAGAAGGTTCAAAGCCCTATTATTTGCAGTGTACAGGCAGCTCTGGTATTCATGCTCGAGAACAGTAGTTCTCAGCCTTTTATAGGTCATGACACACTTGGCAGCATAACGTGACCCTACCGGACACACCAGCCCAAATCCAGCCATCTTCCTAGCTCTCCGTGACACACTTACCACTGTTTGGTGACACAGTAATGTGCGCTGACACAATGGTTGAGAACCTGACTAGAAGTCCACCTACAATATTGCTTCTCACCACAGGCTCACTTTCTTTGTCCCATAACCCACAGGGTTTCAAAGTGGGACACAGACTCCCCTGAAATAAGCACAAAATGTATTCTGGAGAGGACAGGGGCATGAGACACTTCAGGGGGGCAGAAAACAACCACCTATTGTACACATTTTACACACAGCAATGAATAACTAGCAAAGCTGATTCCTCCAAACATACAAGGTTCTCAGAAGGCACTGTATATTGCGATGAATTTCTGTCAAGCTTGTGCATCATTATACAAAGTCATTGCCTTCCATACATTAATACATTTGCTACAATGTGGTGTGTGCATTTAATTGCAAATGTTGACCACAACTGCCGTTTTGCTTTTGTTCTTGTCACAATGGATCACTGGTTCTGTTTAACTCAAAGCCTTACCATAAGTATTGTGTGGCATATTTAATCGATAGATGTATTCGTGTGACAGGAGGAGGAGGGCATCAGCTACCACAGACAAAAGAAGCAGGGCACAATCAAGTAAGTTTGAGAACCACTGCTCTAAGGTATGTCTACATTGCAGTTAAAAACCCATGGCTAGTCCGTGCCAGCTGGCTTGAACTAAGTGTCTCGGGCTAATGGGATCTGTTTAATTGAGATGCAGTCTAAAGCCCTTGCAGCAAATCGGGGGCGGAGGGGAGGGGGTGTAAATTTTATATCTATGCCAGGCTCTAGCACACAAGTTCCAATTCAGGGTACAGTCTGGGCTCTAGGACTCTGACAGAAATGAGGGTCCCAGAGCACAGGCTGAAGCCCGATCCTGAATATCTACACCCAAGTAAGCAATCCGTTAGGTTGAGCCCCCCCCCAAGCCCAAATCAAATGGCATGGATCAGCCAAGGCTATCTAATTGCCTCTTAACCCTAGCCCCAGCCCAGTATTTCTCAACTGGTGCTCCTCAGACACAGCACAGCCGTTCCATGACCCAGCCCAAGCATTCCCCATCTGTGAGGGGCTTAGTGGGGAGACCAGAGGCGCAATTTAATGCTCCAGCTGCAGCAAAGCTTCCAGGTATGTGGTGGCTGGTGTTAATGCACACCCGGAAGTTTGCTATGTCTGGGGCATTCACCTCCCACCACTGCTACCAGCTTTTTTGAGAATGTTTTCATCAGGTGTTCCACATGAAGTCATTAATACCCTTCGGCGTTCCCCAGTCCACTAAAGGTTGAGGAACACTGCCCTAGACAATCAAGTTCGAGGGACAATGCAAACAGCCCAGACAACTTAGGTCCTGGCAGTACAGCACAATCCCATTGGCCTACTTCCTTCCTCTTTTCCATTGCAACAACCGGCAGTGACTCCAGAATGGAATCAATTCGCCTTGTGGTAGGGCAGCAGCCTGCTGAATTAGCTGGGTTTGGATTCATCTTGGTGAATCAGCTGAGATAGCTGCTTTTTGGATCAGTGAGCTGCAAGCATCTTATCACAGAACCTTCTGTGCTTCCACTGGAGACTGAGCTGAAGAAGTTTGGTGCACAACATGGGAGCACAGTCAGATTTTGATCAATCTCTTATTCCAAGACCAGAACAGTGCACTTTAGTCAAGGTACCAGGAATGATCACCTACACCAGCAAACAGAGAAGGACCCAGCAACACTGAAAATTTACCAAATCAGTAACCAGTGCAGGGAAAAAATTAAGAAGCTCAAGAACAAGTACCACAAGATCAGGAACCAGGAATGTTCCCCTTGGGCAACTCATTGACATTTTATTAGGAGTAGGACCAAGTGCTAGGTACAGCACTGAGCCTGGAGCAAACAAGGGCATGTGATAACCTGGTAAGCAAAGATTGCAGCCAGCTGACCCCAGAATCCAGCACGGGGACCAGGGAGAGGAAGCAGAATGCACAAACTGACTTCAGCGATGAGACTCTGCTATTGAAACCAGCCCAGGGAAGACTGACACAGAAGCAGCACCAACACATTCTGGGTCTGTACTTGGAGTAGATTTTTGATGCCACGGAACAGACTGCCATGGAGCTGAAAGCTCCATTTTAATATTTTTAATATAAATAAGGGTTTTCCATTCTATGAACCAATACAAAATTTATTAGAAGCCCCAGCTAGCAGTATGTGTCCACTAATGGTGGACTGTATGCCAGCAGCCTGGCTTCCTACCCCACAGAGTTCAAAATACCACCTGTGGAATGCAAACAGAAAATCTTGAACTTAAGCTTTTATTGCAAAGGAGCAGACTTTTGCTGGGGCATTCCTGTTTCTTAAAAATAACGTTACAGTGCCATGCCGATAAGTACATCCCTTCACAACCACTTAACGGTGGAATAATCCATATGGAAACCAAGAACCACATGGAGAGGTGGGAGAATGTGGAAGTATGTTTACTTCCAAATCCAATCCATTTCAGTTAAGTGCAGTCCTTAGGTGACCAAATCATTTGTCCCAATTCAACCGGGATTGGAAATTTTGGCCAGAAACGTGCCAGAAGGAAAGGAGGGAGGAGATGTAGGGATGATGACTGTGGCCTACTGTGTGTTTGTATGCAGTCATAACAGGCAAAGCCATGTAGAAGCTAACTCAGCATCTTGTTTCCTCATGAATTCTGACCAATTCCAGGGGCTGAGAACTGCAGGTTTTTTTCTGCACCAGAACTCAAGAGTAGTCATGTTTTGGGGAAGGGCATATTTTCTAGGGCCACCTCAGACGTGACCAGCCCACTCCAGTTGTGAACATGCTGCTCAGTAACTATCCATTTGAATAATTCAGTTTCATAGACTGCTGGTTTCCCACCAACAGCTTGAAATAACATCTTTCTTTGCCAGCTAGGCACCGCAAGAACTGTTAAGTCATCCAAAACATGGAAGTCTTGAAATGATAGAAAACACTTTTTGCTGCACAGCTGCTGATTGCCCCCCCCAACCTCTAAACCATACAATTCTGCAATTTCAAAACAGCAGCCCTGAATTTTTAACCTGCATTTGTACTATTCGAGACAATAACCCTCTGCATCTCACTGTATTCCAGCCCCTCGACCTCTACAGGCCGCAGTACCTTCACAGATCATCCACGCTACAACAGAACTATCTAATGGATATGAACTGGTCATCAAGAAGTTTAGACTTCAAATTACACACAAGTTTCTACCTATAAGAGCAGTGAAATTCTGGAATATCATTCTGAGGGGACCAGTGAGGATGCAAAAAAAACCCGAACACACCCACACACACCTCTAGCTGGTTTCAAAACAGAGCTTGATAAATTCATGGAGGAGATGGTATAATGGGACAGCTTAGTTTGACAATTGACTGGTCTTCTGCTCCTGGTGGTAGATCAGCCGACAAGACAATTGATGGGATGAGTTCTGAGTTATTATAGAGAATTATCTCTCAGGTGTCTGATTGAGTCTTGCCCTCATGTTCAGCATTTAACTGATCACAACATTGGGGTCAGGAAGGAATTTCCCCCCAGGGCAAACTGGCAAAGGTTCGGGGGGGGGGGGGGGGAGTTGCCTTCCACTGTACCATGGAGCTCGACTCAACTGCTGGCGGATTCTCTCTGTACCTTTAAGTCTTTAAAATCATGACCTAAGGTCTTCGATATGTCAGTCCTAGGTTTATGTCACTGCATTATACTGGGATCATATTTTCACTGAATTATCCATCATGATTTTCCAAGTCTGCTTCAGCGCCACTGCTTCCCCAAGTAAGATCCCTGTCCTTCTAAACACGGTTTACATTTTTTACTCCTAGATATCCAACTTCTCATTTAGCTGTATAGCAACACATTCTGATCACTTACCAAGCTATCCAGATTCTGCTATACAGGTGCTTCTACTCTTTCTCTTCCCTTTTTTCTGTCTGTTTTGACAAAGCAGGAACAATAGCTATCAAAATTCAACAGAACTAGCCTTTTTCTGTTCATCGCTAAGGACAACTGCACAACAAAAAATGCTAATAACTCCCTTCTGAAAAAAAAGAACATTGTTAAGTTGATTTTATTTGTCTTGCAAAATCATTGTCAGTTTTACCATGCTTTGTGTCTATTTTTAGTTTCTCTCTCCCTCATGTATCCTAATGATTAAAACTTCTAATTTTTTTAATGAACTTTCTAGTGTTATTGTCATAAGGCCAGGCAAGCAAAGGTCTCTCCATTCAAAAAAGTCATACTTAACTATTATATAGTAATGAGATATGTTAACACTTTTTACTCTACAACCTCTCTGATTTTAAATCAAAATTAACACAAGAGGTAAGTATCATCCAGCCAAGTCTCAGTGATAAATGGAAAATTAGTCTCTGATTCTTCACACAGATGTTGCAGTGTTCAACAAAAACCTGTTTAAAAACAAATTTTGTTCAACTAATGCAAATCTTTGTATGGATATGCCTTAAAGTTTAAAAGTGGTTGTATTAATTAAGCTTCTGACAGTGTTTATGAACACACGCTAAAGTGGAGTAAAATTGGTTTAAATCCAACTGAAGAGTGGCCATATAGGGTTTAGTTTCAGTTTAAATGAGCTAGTTTAAAGTCAAACTTGATGCATTGGTTTAACTAACGTTAACTAAGGTTACAGCTATACTAGAGAGCTTACAACTGCTTCACGGCAAGCTTTTACTGTAGCTGCTCTAAGCCAATGGGAAGAAGCTCGTCCTTCAACTAAGTAATCCACCCCCAATGAGCAGTGAAAGGTATACTGGAGGGAGAAGTTCTTCTGCTGACGCAGCCTTGCCCAAAGCAGCACTTATATCACCATAACTTATGTAGCTCCGGGGAGTGGCTTATTCGCACTGCTGAATAAGTTATACCAAACAAGGAGTCCGGTGGAACTTAAAGACTAACAAATTTATTTATTGCCTGAGCTTTCATGGGAGAAAATCCCACTTCACCAGACACTTTCAAGAATCAGTCTAAGTGGGAGTATAGACACAGAAGAAACATTAGTCCTCGGGTTATAATGAGTTTAGTAAATTTTATAAGCCCTGTGTAGAGTGAGGGTTCAGGCAGCAGTGACAAATGATTTCATAAAGGGTTGTTTAAATAATTTCAGCATAGTTTCCATCCATGAACCTAGCAATCTGTCAGAGCTCCTAGCAGTCACTCCCTTTGCACTTTTTCTCTCAGCCTCTGTTCTGTTTCAAAACTCAACGTGACTCATACTCCACTGCAAAGAGCAAGCAAGGTTTGCTAATGACAGTTCAGTAGTCTCCCAAAACTACAAACATTCAATTAGCCAAAAATGTATCTTAAATGCATATACAAGAGCTTAAATTATAGCATTCTGCACCTGTATACCTTGTAAATATGGCAACATAATTATCATTTTTGAAACTACGCAAGTGTTTCAAGATTTATAGTCACATTCCTCCACAATCTGAAAGAACTTCGATGAGGACACAAACTTGAAGACTTGCATTTAAATACATAGAAGAGGGCCGGGCTACTGGCCTAATTGCGCATCTGCTTTGTTATCGGATTGAAGAAGGTTTGATTTCCAAACATGTACTCCTCCTTCCCGAACAGTAGGAGCTGACAACATTTTAGACGCATATGGTTGGCTTCTGGGAGCAAACTGCACCATCCTATGCAGTGACCATGCACATATTTAACCCTCTAGCACAATGGATTATCTCATAGAATTAAGAGATCAACTACTTGCTGACTTCCAAACACACATCCTGAATTCACTCCTTGCTGAATTTTCTATCTTCCAGGGCTACCAACGTAACTCCTTGAATTCTTCACAACCTACACATCTGGAAAGTGTCCAAATTTGAACCCAAAGCAGCAAATAGGTATTCTCTGCCTCCTAATTCTATCTGAAGGCTTGTCTACACCACAGGAGGATTTTAGTGGCAGCCAAGGGTGTATACTCAAATTACTTAAAAGAACCTGCACATCTCTCTTCAACTGCCTAATGCCCGCTCACCACAGGACCCCCACAGTACTGAGTCGTCTTCTCGTCAACTCAGTGTTACGTTACTTGCCTGGTAGGTCTTAGCAAATCAACCTCTGGCTAATTCTGGGTTTGACTGAGCACTTCTTTACAGCCACTCAGTCAAACCTGCACGACTGATGCTATGCTCTCAGAGGTGCCACCAACAGCATCGACTAGGCCTTATTCCATTCTCCATCTGGGTTCCAAAGTTGGTTTCCTCAATGTTAAGGAACAATTAGGGACCCGCTGCAACACTGAAGCTTTTGTACCTTGAATGTAGAGTATTAATGTAATGGATATGTAAGAGTTGTTTCCATTTCCAGCTAAGATGTGATGTAGTTCCCAGGGGAAGATGAGTATGTAATAACCACGCAGATTCTAAAATGTTTTAACAAATCAATAGCTATAAAATCAGTTCTAAAATGCAATGTGCTTTTCAGGTAACTTGTCCAAATTGATTTTGTTTATATCAATTTGATGCTATACAAGGACACGCTGAGTGCTCATAATAGTTTTCAAATAAAAAAATTAGTCTGACACTACCAACGCACCTTGTTTCCATACTGACAACGGAGTCTGACAATTAAATATCAGAAAAACTCTAAAGTAGTTTTGAAATTACATACAACAATGAAACAGGTTAATATTTGTGGCAGAGAAGTTCAAACATTAACTGTGAGCAGGGTCCATTGATTTAAATCAATATGATTAAAAGCAGTGACTTACTAATGATCTAAATAAATCAATTCTAATCCTGTTCTTGCATTTGTACTTTTCAATTATTTTCCTACAGAATAGTTGAGTCTGATTAGGTTGGTAGAATACAATACTTTTTGCTAACAAAGGGAACTCACAGTATCTACGCACATGTAAGCCATTATATAGTTAAATTTATTCAGAGTTTTAATTTTTACACTTTTTATATTAGAAAACAGTGAAGGATATTTCTGATCTACTAGATCAGTGGTTCTCAAACCATTTTTCTCGGGACCAAGCAATTACATCTTTCAGCAATGCATTCCAGTCTTTCAGTGGCAACAACAGCAGGAGGCATCACAACCCAGTTCTGGGTCCCCACTCATAGCTGAAAACCACTGTACAAGATAATGAATAATGGTTTCATCTCAATTTGCGTCAAGCTGCATTTGGATGGAAACTGGACTGCAACTGAAAATGCACAAAACTGACATATTAAAATAATTGTTTTATTAGCTAAATGAAACTACTTTAAATTTGTGGCATACGTAAAAAAAAGGTTTATCAAAATGTGTTTTGCATTTACAGTTAACTGATCTACTAAATAAAGAGTTCCTAGAAGGGCAGCTGTGTTAGTCTAGTCCAGCAAAACAAACAAGGAGTCTAGTGGCACTTTTAAAGACTAAAAAAAAAAATTATCACAAATTTATTTATTTATAAATTTGTTAGTCTTTAAAAGTGCCACTAGACTCCTTGTTTGTCTTACCTGATTATTTCACACTAGCACATCCTTCAAGATTTCATGGAAGAGGACAACAAACTTTCCTGCTTAACTCCCAAGCTGTTTCTCAATTTTGAATGAACTAACTGAATAAAATGAAGTAAAGAAAATATTCTCTGAACCTACAGATGAGGCTACTGCTGTCAAACACTGATTCAGTGGTTCAACAAACTCAGGTTCCATCAGTTCACCGGTATGACTTTCCTGAAAAACTTTGGCAGCAAATATGGACTATTTTGAATATTACTGAATTCATTTAAATATTTTTAATAGATTACAGCAAGTTTAGGCCTTAGGTTGTCATGATTTCAAGTTTAACTTTTAATAGATTTTTCAAAAGAAAAATTCATTTAAACAGGAAATCGTTTTTTTTTTTTTTTAAATAAACATTTTATTTCCCACCCAACCACAACCTTTCAGAAATCCAGGTGTATTAAGAACACAATTCCCCTGCAAAACACTATGCACTCCCTTTCAGTATATATTCCAAGCCCGAGTAAAATAAGCGAATGGAAGACTACTTTGTATCACAGAAACCAAAAAAGACTATTTTTTATTTCATACTTCTGTACATTGTCTGCACTTACAGTCTGCCCTCCTCCCACTCTACTTAGATTGCACAGAAGTGTAGCCCAAGGTCCACTGTCCTTCAAGAGCAGCAGTGGGAGTTACAAATTGTAGACTAAGAACTGGGGCACACTGGCAGAACTTCCAGGCTCCTGCCTACAGGAAGCACCTCTGTCGTCCTCAGCAGGATAGCTGGTTTTTCTTCCACACTGACTGAGGCCACGAGAAGGTGTGGAAAACACAAAAGAGGAGGTCACTGGACTGAAACCTTGTTTTAAGTTTTCTTGCTGGTAGGGCCACAAGCAGTTTAAAGAGCACCCTCTTTAAATGAGGCAAAAGGACAATGCCAGCTTGTTTGTTGTGGGGTTCATTTATTGTGAGAATTAAGATCAATTTTTTGTGTGCCCGCTGATCTTCTAGCAGTGAGTTTCTGCACTGACAGGCTGGCAGCACATGGCAGCCATGTAGAGAAGAGTTCACTGGACCGTATCCTTGCAGAATAAAACTTTGTTCCTGGTGACTGGCCTGAGTGAACACACCCTGCCGCACACAGATAGGTCTCAATCTGTGTAAAAAGTCATGGGACAGACTTGCCTTACTGTGAACACTAGGAGCATTGCTGTCCCGGGTCGCCAACCCATGCCCCGTTGGTCCTGGCCATGCCCCCTAGGCTGATCATTCATTGGGCTCCTGCCACCTCCATCCTTGCCCCAGATCCCCAACTGGTTCAGGCTGGAAAAGATGGGCACTGCGGAGGGCACCATGGCCAGGGTCCCAGGTCCAGGATGGGGCCGGCCTGGACACTCGGGGCACTGGCATCGAGACTCAGGGCATGTGCCCCGCATGCCAGGCGCCAGCAACGCCCCCGATGAACACTCTCATACTGGGCTAGTAAACAGGAAGGGCTACAGAAACAACTAACAGACTGCACTAGTTATTTGACTTTGAAAAGGGAGCAGATAAGAGAAGTATTTTGGGTACATACAATACTAACAGTATTTACTTACAAAACCTATGCCCTTAAACCAATCCACCTTGAGATTCCCCTCTCACACTAAGTCCGCAGTGCACCATTTATAGCTTCAGAGGTTTGAAACTTTTTCACAGCATGGACAGCATTTCACAGCATTCTGTTGCTACTTAACCCCCTTCCACCCCAAACATTTCACACAATGTCACTGTGGCATATCCAGAAAGTAATTGCCTCATTAAAAATCAAGTTATCTATTTCATCTATCCCTCACCCTGCTTCCCTGTATAAAATATCTGTCCAGTTGCTCTCCCTTGCCTCTTATTCCCAGAGGGAATCTGCTCAGTTATTAGACTCTGCTAAAGCCTTCCCTCCCACTGGGGAATCAGGAACCACTGGCAGCTCCAAGTGACACCCAGAAGATTCATATTGTACCTCTTGCTCTTTTGGAGCAGTAGTCTTTAGCACAGTGGCTCCCAAACTTTTTCTGTTGCCCACTCTGCCATTATCCAGTCCACGTCCTCCTTCCCTCCCCTGGGAGCTGCAGTCAGGAGCTAGGACCCTAAGTGAGAGCAGAGCTGCAGCCAGAGTTGGTGTTTCGGTCAGCACAAAAGCCGTTGTTTGGGCCACGGCCCAAAGTAGAGCCATTACCAAGAACTTGGGATATGGCTGCAACTGGAGGCAAGGCCAGAGGAGAGTTTGGAGCGAAGGAGGGAGGGGAAGCTGGTTACCCCTTCCCACCCTCCATGGAGACTGGCTTGGCCCTGCCATGACCACCCCATATATTCCTCTGTGCCTCCGTAAGGGGCACACAACTATTTAGGAACCACTGCTTTAACAAAAGGCTCATCCTTGTTCCCAACGTTTTTTACAAACATCCAAGCTTTTCCACAGCTCGAAACAAGAGTCATCTCCATGACATATGCAAAAAATATTTAGCTTCATATTGGTAGGGCTCCAAATGAGATAATTGAGTACAGAGACTTTTTTTCTTCTCTGTCTTTAAGTTATCAGCAGCAGTAGGAACTGTAGTTGCGTATTTAAAAATTGTCCAACAATGTTAATTTAATGACATGACAGACTTTTCAGTTTAGGCATTTTAACATTCGATCCATTATAAATTCCTAATGACCCACAATGTGACAGCAAGACAGGAGAACTATTACTGATTCTGTTCCAGAGCACTAAGACTGGGATTTTGCCCTGAGTACTCATCTTTAGTTGAAAACAAAAGCTATTTTGCACAGTTCAAGGAGAAACTATGGGAACCAAATTTTTGGTACTTTTTAATGTCTGGCAAGCCATATTGTTTAGTCAGGCCATGTACACATACGCACGCCGCTCCCTTCAGGAAGCATCTTTTTTTGTTAAACAAAACCAAACCCAAGATTAAACAGAGAATCCAGAAAAACTACTTTCATATGTTGTTCAGAATTTGCTGTTTTATTCTTAGGGGTAAGAATTAAGTTTTCTGTTGCTACCAATATACTGTACTTATCTAAATGCAACAACTAAATAACCCCAGGATTGGGAATACATTTTGCTGAACCAACCTCCATCAGAGAAAGAGGCTAGCTTACGCAGACTCCAAAGGGGAAGCCATATTAGTGTATTTCAGCAAAACTACCATGGAGTCCAGTGGCACATTTACAGACTAAATCTGTTAGTCTTGAAAGTGCCACAAGACCCCTTGTTTGTTTAGCTTACACACAGCTCATTTTCAGAGCTCTGTGCAAGCTTAACTCCCTCATCAACAAAAGTTGGTCCAACATTACCTCACATGCTTTACCTCTCTAACACAGGGATCAGCAACCTGTGGTACTCAAGCCAGAAGCGGCACGTGCACAGACTTTGAGCTGCGCACAGAGCTGGAGCCTCACTGCTCTGCCAACACTCCCACTGACAGAACTCCCCTGCCACCAACACTGCAAACCACCCTGTGCTGCTGAGAGTACCGCTACAATGGCTCCATCCCTGCTGCCAACACTTCTGCTAGAACAGCCTCCCTCCCTCGCCAAAACTGCTGCTGGAAGGGATGCTGCAGTTACTCCCAGCCAGTCAGCGGACTGAGTCCCCATCCCTGCCTCCAACCTGGGAGAGGAGTGGGAGAGAATGGGCATGGCCCTTCCTTAAAGTTTGCTGACCCATCTAGCATCTATCTATTCAGGCTTATAAAAACCTCTTTTGGGGCACTTACCTTAGAGCCTGAACACACACTTTTAAATTAACATGCCCAGTACCAAAGAAAGTATGACAACCTACTGTAAGCCTCTCACATGGACAAATAATCAGCTTTTCTGAATACAAAATAAACCCAATCCTCAGTTAGGAAGCACATCTCTTTCAAGAAAGCCTGGGAAAACAGAATACATGCTCGCTCTCTCTCTCTCTTGCTCGCTGTATGTATCCATCAGAGCCAAGAAGCAGGTCAGTAGCCCCTCATTGAGCATATCTGTCAACAGCAAAAGATGATTTATAATGAGGGCATTTCAGCAGCACAGCCCAGGAAGAAAGTCACTCTCTTAGGTATCCAGTGCCAATACTAGACTTTCAGAATCAACTTCAATAACCCATGTCAGATTTGACAATAAATCAGCAATGGCACTTACTTTCAGTGTCAAACTTCACAAATTTTTGTTTTGCTACAGGATTCTGAAAAAAGAGGCAGACTATAAAAAAACCTCTATAAAAGGCTCATTTTTAAAGGCTTATATCTCACACCATACTCAAGTTGCAATTTTTCAGGACATTCTGTGCTCCAAGATTAAGTGCTGTAAATCTGGGGAGGATTCACTATTCACACATGAAGCAGAAATTAAGTTTTCCTCAGTGTCACCTTCATGATGGATCCATTACAGAATCTCCATGATACCAGAAGTCGTAGGGTTTATGGTTACAAGCAGCTCCAAGTGCTGTGAAACAGCTCAAGCAGTACGCAGTGGAGGTCATGACCAACAGCCTACTGATTTCTACAAGTATGTGTACACTGCAATGGACGCCACAGCGCCGAGTCTCTAAATCCCAGCCAACTGACTTGAGCTGGGGGACCAAAAATACCATGTAGACATTCAGGCTCAGCCTGTGCCCAGGATCTAAGACGCTATCCACATTTCACAGCCTGGGATCCAGCCCAACCTCAATTTCTAGACTGCTATTTTTAGTGCCACAGTCCAAGCCCCATGACTTAGTGCCATGTTTTCTTTGGGGGTGTAAACATATCTGAAGTGGTGGTGGGTTGTAAACACACAGATTTCTTCTTTTCCTTCCTCCTAGTAATCCAATGTTTTCCACATATTATTTTTCTCCCTTGCTGGGGAAAGCCTTATGAACATTAACAAGGGAGCAGAGAAACCTAAAATTTTCAAGGGGACCTTTAAGGGGCGCACTATTTAAAACATGCTCTAGTCAACAAATCAAGTTGACAAGGTCCTTTAAATGCAGCACTTGGTTTAGACAAACTAAACTGAAGCTGCTGCAGATCAGCAAAAGAATAGCTCCCTGACAGAAGACTTAACTGTAATATCATTGCTTCCAAATCCCAGTCTGCTACATGTACCTTACCCACCTCCTCAGAGATGATTTAATAGGAGTTATTCTTGGACACAATTGTGAGAAAAATCAAATCCCATCTGTTCCCACCAACCGAACAAAAAATTACTTGCTCAACAATCACTCTTGCATCACCAGAAAGCTTAAAAGTAAACTGCCTTGCCAGTAAAGAATATTCTGCAGGACTTTCTGATCTTACCATTTGCTCTTAATTTAACTATCTGGAGAATAAGGCGAGAACCTAAAAACAAAGTTGTATTTGATATCTGAAAAATCCTGAGCCCTGATGGATATATGGGCCATTCATATTGCGAGCAGAAATAGAGTTCACTGACGATGTGAATTTTGTTTTAACATCATCACTATGTATAGTTGCCATATTTGTATTAAAGTATTTTTCCTTGTTCTGGTCTCCCAGTTTTATATCTGCTTCATGCAGCTTTAGTTAATTATGACGATGCTGCTGTTTTGCATTTTAGACAAGAAGAGACAACAAAAGAGTACCACAAGGCTAGAGGCACTATGTATACTGTAATGAGCATTTCTGGTAGCCCCTTACTTAAGAATGTGTGGTCATCTTCTTTAAATCAGGAAACAAAAGTTGGGAGGGTATGAAGAGTAAGAGCAGCGACTGAGACCAGAGGATTCACTAGCATTCTTGGTGTGAGTAGTAGGAAGCAGCCCTTGAAAAACAAAACACGTCCTGGCCTGCAAAATCTGGTTTCCCCCAGGAAATCTGGCCATTGTACAGAGATCACTGGCCACCTTTACTTCAGCATGGCTGGAGAGAAGCGGCTGCTGGGCAGGCACCCAACTATGAGGGCAGCAGGGCAGAAGTGAGGATGGCATGGGGATGTTGTCTCTCCTGGGGCTGGGTCAGATCCACCTCAGGGAACTCTCTGAGCTCTGGGAAGCTCAGAGGGCTGTCTGACAGCCCAGCTCTCAAGGCAGCACCACACATGGAGCAGTGCAGAAATAAGAATGGCAATACCATGACCCCCCTTTAAAATAAGCCTTACAACCTGTAATTCTACCTTCCCCATAATCCCATTGAGGTTGGGATCCCCAGAGTTACAGCATCACATTTCCAATTTAAGCATCTGAAACCATGAATGTTAAGATTTTTTAAATCCTATGACCATGAAATTGACCACGAATTTGGTAGGGCCCTGCAGCTGAGTCCTTCTGGCATCTGCTGCTGCTGGCTACACATCACCGGGCGTACAGCTCAGCCTACATAAGCAACAACATTGGGGACCTCTAATTTACTGAAGTTTCAGCTATCTGATAGAGGTACCTCAAAATGTTCACATAGGGCCCCTTTGTTTATTGTTAATTTACAAATCTAAAAACAAAATAATAAATTCCAACTCTGAAGTAGTATCAGACACAGTATGACAGGCTACTGGTCACCAGATGTCAAACTATCAAGGCCTGTATATGTTCCTTTGGTCATTACGTCCACATATTGCTGGCTAAGCAAGTATCAGTGTGCCTGCTCCAACTGAATAATGTTAGGTGTGTAATGGCTAACTTACCCTTTGACTTTACAAACCTAATTTAATTCCACTCCCTTGCATGGGCCATATTTTGCAAACCCTTGATTCAAGGCTCTCAGAGTGCTTTAGAAAGACTAGTGTTCTGTCCCCCATTTTACAAATTAGAAATGAAGACATGGCCCAGGATCTTTCCCCCGCAACTCAAAAATTGACACTTTCTTACATTAAGGATCACTGTTACCACACAAAGGGCCATGAACCACGCACACACTTTTCAGTGTGCTTGTTAGAGCCGTAAGACCTTTAAAACAGGAAACTCCAACTGCAGACCACAAGACAAGGAACACGTACATGGCCTAGACAGGAAGCCAGATACAAGATTCACAAGAGTCAGCAAACGGGAAAAAACCTCAGGATCAGGGAAGCACCCACAACAGCACAGAGTAGGCAGAAATGGCTAACCAGGATATATTAACCCTTCCACTGCACCTCCAGCTAACAGCATGCAGGAAAGTCTCTGTTTTTAATTACTCCAAGGCTCTCGCATTATTTAATAAACCTACCCTGAAGTGATGGGACCATAAACTCAACTCAAGCACTTGGGCTTTATTTGCACTGCCCTGGGCTGCTCCATCTGCCCATTAGCATGCAGTCAAGATTTCCTAGCAATTAGGATCCTTGTTTAGGGATTTCATTTAAACTCAATGTTTTTCAACTCTCTATCAAATGTATGGATTTTAAATCCCAGCTGAATGCACATTGCCATACCACAGGGCTGGCAGAAACCCAACAACCATGGAATGGCATTCCTAATTAAACCATCTCAATAGATAATTTCAATTAGAAAATTAATCCAAGTTAGATTTGACTAATGCTGGTGGACTGTTACATGGAAAAGCTAGATGTACTTAGTGAAATATATCCTAACATTTACTGATTTAAAATAGAGGATGGTAGTACAATATATGCATTAAGGACCAGCAGCAATGTTACTTTATCAATAGAATTTTAAAAATCTTACATCCTCAAGTATGTGAGAAGCTGTGTACCAAAAACTACTTAGAAAAGTTCAAGTTGCCAGGTCAGGCACTTGAAAGATTGTCAAGTTTTGCCATTTCCTAGGCTGCTCAGCGCCTTTGAAAAGTCAAGTCACTTTTTTTCAGGACATAAAAAAGGGGTTGAAAAGCCATCCATATCTGAAAGTCTTGGCCAGAATGCATCTCATTTAAAACCAGAAATGCTTTGTCACCTGTCTAAACACAGAACTACTGAAAAAGATCTGCCCTTTGCCAGAGAAGGAGAACTGATCAGTGTAATGCAGCACAATAAAGACACTTCAGCAAAATCTCTCTGGACCAACGGTTCTCAGTCCATGGATCACTTGCAGGCCAATCAACACATGGCTGTGCTCACATGCCACCCTCAAGGACATATACGTAATATGTATACACATATATTGTGTGAATGCAGCCCCCGTGATGCAGAACTGCAGATGCGGGACACAAGGGTTAAAAGGAAGAGAACCACTGCCCTGGACAAATCCTTATTCTTAACATGCAGATAGCACAGGCACTACATGTGGTTTTAAAAGTCCCATTTAAACACTCAAATTGAGCATGAAGAATCTTACTGTAGAGTCTGAACGTGTAGTTCAGAGTCTAGTTACTATCTGAATAGCTAATATAATTCCTGGACTAGACAGGCAACACTACAATGTTGGTTCTGGCCAGAAGTATAATCAATAGGCCATCCATGAGAGGTTGCTCCCCCCCCCGTTTTTTTTTTTTAAGGTAAAATTCATAATTAACTTGTTATAAGTTTATGAATTGTCTCTCTAATCAACTGTGGACTGAACCCCAAACATTTTCCTATAAGAATTTAGGCTCAGTACTCTGATCACAGATTGAATTCCACAAGAGCAGCATGGTAGCATATCAGCAGTCTTTGCACCTAACTTAAGCAAGGATGTATCACCTTAGCAAAACAGCCCTTGACCAGTTACCATTAAGTCCAGCCACTAACTTGTTGAATAATATTGAGCAATTAGCTTCATCTGTTTTCCAACCTGAAAAATTGACAAAATATTTACCAAGCACACATGCAGAGTGAAGACTAATTAGTTATTGATTTGTAAAGACATTACAAACATGCAAAGAGCTACGTAAATGTGTTATTGTGTAGTGGTTTTCCACTGTGGAAGAATGTCCACTGGGAACACTATTAGAAGTCATGAAACAAGGCAGGAGAGGTGTACAATTTAAAAATCACTCGTTTTGAGAATATTCAAGTGATTAAAATGTTTATGTAAAACAAGGAAGCTCTGCAAAACTAATTGTTAAATGTATGCCACTGCAGATTTCTAATTAAAATTAATAATGATCAAAATGAAAACTGCTGGAATCTTAATACCATTATCGGTATGGAACTCTCAGGCAAAAAAACAAAAAAACATTTAATATATTTATTATATTAAATACTAATATTAAAATATTTGAAAGGGCTCAAACCTACAAATACTTAGATACTTAAGGATTTATTCACATGAGCAGTGATTACAGAGGTTCTTAATTTAAGTGCCCCACATACCTGCAACACCATGGACTACTGTTGTGGAAAAAAGGGGGATTCCCATTTAAATTTCTCTTAGTGATATAAAATCTTTGTCTCTTCACAATGAAATTACTTCTGTGCTAACAAGGAAAAGTTTACACTTTCTATACTTTATAACAAGACAAAATTTTCAAACTAAGAACCTATAGTTAAGTTCCTAATCCCATATTTCCGCACCTAGAGAATGAGATTTTTCAAAAGCACTCAAGTGACTTAACATGAGGCCATACAGGGATGGGGGGGGGGGTGTGAATGAGTGGAGCAACCCTCCCGGGCCCCGTGGCTCCATGGGCCCTGCGCGCTGCTCCACCGCCCCTCCTCCCCACGCTGCCTTTGCCAGCAAACCAAAGGCAAGGGGCAGGGCAGACGCACAGAGCCTGGCCTTTGGGCCATCCACTGCACCCCAGGGCAGAGCAGCTGGCCGCAGGGCGTGGCGGGATAAGAGAACCTGGCCTTTGGGCTGAGCCAAGGGCCCATTGCCCTAGACCACGCCCCTGCCTCGGGACAGCCCTGCTAATACACAAGTCCTATTGACTTGAAATTCAAATACCAGATGGTTGAAGCATTTCAACTTTTTTGACTTGTTGAAATTCAAGGTATCACCAAGTGGATTGGATGCAAATAGACCACAGGCTTTTTTTAAAAAAAAAAAAAAGTTCTGAGTCAGTTATGAAATCTTGGTCCCATCTTTACACACAGATGAGCATTTTGAAGTACAGCATTTCTTAGAAAAAAGATTAGTTAGAATTTAAGATTTTACATATTACAAAACATTCACTTTAACAATTTAAGCCTGTAACATAGGAAAAAGTAAAGAACTAGCAACAGGTAAATAAAAATAAGAAATCTATTTTGTTTAAAAAATCAGTACTGCCACAAAAATCATGATTTTTATCCATCTCAAGTGATGAAATCTCAGAACATGATCCAATTTCACTATGTCACACTTCAAGTAAGATCCTGACCTCAACAGATATTACACACAAATTACTTTAAGCACAAGATGGTCAAATGACTTACTTGAGGCACTGTGGAGTGACTGGCTGACCCAAATTAGCAGTCAGCACTTCTTTGATGTCAAAATCAGTGACTCTCCCAATTCTTTCATAAGATCATAACTGCCTGCTAGCCAAAATACACCCTCAGTATTCTCAGAATTGTTTAATATTTAGCACTCTTGCAGCACCTGTTCCAACATTTTTATCCCGTGAGGAGTAAGTAAACAGTCAACACTAGTCACACACTATACAGCACCTGGTAATGACCTTGCACACAAGTTGATACTGCTATTTCTGACCAATGCTATATTTTAAAAGCATTTATCCAGTACTTATCTCCAAACACTTAAATATTCACTAACTAAAGAGAAATCTTTAACAACAGAAAACATCACAAATGTAAAAGAACTTCTCCCTAAAACATTGGATTTGCAATTATTTGGCTAAATATCAAGCTTACATTATTCATTTTAAGTGTACTTTATATACCAGATGAGGATTTAAATAGATTATGATGCAAGGAAAAGAAAAGTGAGCAGATTTAAGATATGACAATCCCACAAAGACATGATCTAAAATCATAACAATGGCCTAATTAATAAGAACTGTCTAAAAGGTTCACAAGCAGTTATACATATGTTCTTGTTGAAATGTTTCAGTTAAAATGGAGGCAGACAAATGTTCAAACACACAAGTGAAAAAAGCAGATTCTATAAAACAGAATAAAACTTCATTCCAAAATATATTATAACTAGAAAAAAGCTTAAACAGTCGAACAAGTAGGTTTTCAGTAATGGTTGTTATTTCATAACTCAAGAACTCATAACTCATTGATTTTCTTGCTCAAATCATTTCATAATTGTTGAGTCTCATCTGCAACTTGCACATTTTGCAGTAGGTTAGATACACTTCCGGTAGGGTTCATACGTTGATAGAAGTGCTTGTGTGGCTACAGACTTCATTCTGTTTATCACTCATAATGAGTATTTTCTCAAAGTTTCAATCTACTATTCATTATTAGTTACCTATCTGCTGCTGCTGCCCTTCCATTACTCCACAACAATGTCCACAATGGCTGTCAGCAATGGATTGAAAGGAAACCCTTCCTAATCAAGACAATGTACAGGGAGATTTTGGAAGACCAGTAAAAAGACCAGGGAGCACCTGACAGTGTAATATTGAGTATCATGCTTATTGCTAACAACAGCCTAAATTAGTAGGCCTTTTTACAGACCCGTGCAGCCTTATCATAACAAAGCCAGGGAAGAGGCACCTTTTGACTCAACTTCTATCTGATTCTGTGCTCCAGATGAAGTCTCTGGTGGATATGCTGAGATCTGTTGGGAGAAAAGTAAGAAGGTAAGCTATGCATGCCTTCTGGGATGAGTTTATTATGGCCTCAAGGCATGTAGATTATGCATAAACACATCTGGATACTAATTGCTAATTAGTACTCTGAGGAGACCTCTGAGCTTTCAAGATTGTTTGCCTAACTGTTTTTTCTTGAGGTGTTGATGTCTACAAACAAGGACAAATAAGGGAGGAGAGATTTGGACTCTTCGGGATCTCCTCTTGGACACAGTTTGGGGTTCCTCAACAGCAGCTGAAAGACGGGCCAGTTGAACAGCTGCCACTGGACCTCTCAAGAGTCCATCCAAGCCTCAGTACTTGTTGGGGGTTGGGGATGTTTTATAACTTGCTGTTGATATGTCTATGTACTTGACACTAAGTAAGGAATAGGATTATGTGAGAGCATTCTTGTGTTGCGCTGTCTGTGCCAGTCTATCTATCGATTTGATGGTCAGGCCTCCATTAGTTCATTTCCCAACACCGATCTTGCGCAGAGTAAATTTATCAATGACTTTGGCTTAAAAGAACCTTGGGTAATAAGAGAAGTCACGCAAGGCAGGGTCATCATGCAAATCTTTTTCTTCATCTTCCTTGCTGTCAGCAATGTGGACAATGACAACAAGCTCCCGTCTGTATTTAACATCCAATACAGAATGGATGGCAAGCTTTTTAACCTCAATCACCGCAGATCCAAGAGAAAGACTATCACTTAACTACAATATGCAGGCGATTGGGCCCTGTGCACCCACTCGTAAGAAGATCTCCAAGAAACAGTTAACATCTTTTCCGTGGCCTACAACCAAATTAAGTCTCACATGCAACACCAAGAAAACTGAAAGTGTTCCACCACCAGTCTCAAAATCACCAGTATCCTTCTACCACAATAAAGATTAAGAAAGACTTGAGAACATTGATGTCTTGCTATACCTTGGCAGCTACCTGTCAAAGAAAACCAACGTCACCTCCAATGCATCAATGCAGCTTTTAGACACTAGATAAATGTGCGTTCAAAGATTGTGATATTACATATAAAAACAAGCTTCTTATGTACCAGGCCATCATTATCCTTGTGGTGCTGAAACTTGGATCATGTACACTATGCAACAAGTGTCTTGAATGATATCAATGAAGCCAGCACAGTATCTTGTGAATCAACTGGGATGACAAGCATGAGCATCATGCACCAAACTAAAACCTCCATTATTGAAGCTATGATCAACTGTCACTAGTTCTGTTGGGCTGGTCAGGTTCTTTGAATGCTAGACAGTCCACTCCCAAAGCAGGTGATGTTCTCACAACTGACCCATGGCCAACAGACGAGGGAAGAGAAAAAAAACAAATGCTTCCAAGATGCTTTCAAACCAAAACATGAAAAAGTAGAGCAAACTTTTGAGAAATCCCCACCCAGACAAAATGGAGAAAGATTTTATAGCAAGGATCCAACAGTTCAAGACCCAACAAAGAACAGGAAATGATGTTCCACAGCACTACTCAACTATCCAGCGCCACTCTTTCTGCTGGAAAATGTCTATCCCAACTATGGGAAGATGTGTGTGGATCCCAGACCGGTCTCAACACCTGCCTGTAGATTAACCACTGATCACCAGCTACCATTCATAAAAGACCATCGCCCTCAAACTCCAAGTGGACGCAAAATCAAACATTCCAAAGTTTCGTCCTATTAAATAGTTTTACTTTCTCAAAATAGTATCCAACAAAAAGTTAACCATAGGTTAATTACTTGGGTAGTTCACCTAACTTATCTTGATAAGAATTATCAGGGTACCAGCAAAAGTTAGGTGTTATAAACAAACATACACAGAGCAGAGCAGAGAACAGTACCATTTAATCAGGTGTTAGCTTGGCCAGAGAACAGAACAAAAAAAAGGCAATCCAAAAGTGAAAGAGATTGAAATCTACCTAACCCAAACTTCCTAGCACAGCCTGGCCCGTTGCTCTGTGCCCCACCATTCTGAGGTCATGTTAACAGCAGGCCATAGTGCTATTCCTTCTCATCTTCCTAGTGGTGATTTGAGCTTTCTGTTCAATACATATTTGATATCCTAAGCAGAAGGTTTCTTCCTAAGAGTGTTATTGGCTAAATTATTTAAGACTAAATCTAGGAAGAGTAGAAATGCCTGTAGTTTTTCTGCTTAAATGGGAGAACAGCTTGATTGACATAACAGAAAATTTAGCAACACAGCATGCATGCACGCACTCACATTAAAAGTGTCAGTATTCAGCACGCCATTTGTTTAAATGTCAAGCACCTCTGAAGGACTCCTCTCCACCTCAAATGGTCTAGTCTAAATTTCATGACTTTGGACTCCTACAAGTACTAATAATTTGTGTGTGTAAATCAACAAACAATCCCAATCTCTGTTTTAAGATCCAGTAATCTAATATGGTTTAGGAATGAAATCTTCACTCCCAAAGACAAAACTATAGAAAGGGGTTCACAGTTACCAACTTTTAAGTATCAGATGAGACTCACTGATCCACTCCAGCAATCAGTCTGTAAGGGTGCAAATATCCACTTGCTGTACTGAATCAATTATGAGCCAGTATGACTTGCAAACTCAGAAATCAGGTAATGAAAAACAATCCTGTAATTCTGAGTGCTTCACTGTGAAAGAAAAATGTGCTGAACTATTTCTCTTCGCTTACTTGCTTCTATTTACAAAATCTCAATCAAGGTAAAACAGTCATATCCAAGGAACTGTACGTAAAGAAACAGTATTTGTGTTCCCTATGCATGTCTCCTCCACATCTTTATTCATCTGCTTAAATTTACTAGCACAAAGTTAATTACCATCATTACCGGTGAACCGAAACTGCTAAAAAGAAAACTGTATTCTTTTTGTTATCATTTATAGCTGCTAAACTCCACAACAGATTTCTCACAGTGTACTCCACAAACAGAAAAAACTCAATCCAAGGTCGAGTTTGAAGAACTGATTGTACATAAGATCTTGTTTTGATCTTACCAGTTTGGCAAATGTGATAATAGTATAAAAAAGTGATGTTCCATATTCTGATAGAGTCTTAAGATCCTAGCACAGTTTAATATTAAAATATCACCAAACACCACACAGAATGCATAGCCCTTCTAGCATATAGTTAGGTTCAATACTGGTCCTTACATGCTGTGTCAGGGTTCCAAGAGTCATTGGGGGGTCACAGAGTAAAACAGCTATAAGCTTCCTGAACCCACAAGTCAAATCAGATAGCACTCAGTGTCATAAATGAACTACTAAACAGAAACCTGAATAAAATTTTGCACTGAAGAGAAGAACTAACCCAACAGCTGTCCCGTTATTTAATGATGCCCCTGCTGAAATTAATAATGGAACACCAATATGACACTCTATATTAATTCATGAAATATACTTACCTATACTACACTAGTTCTGGTACAAGTTTAGCTAAGTTCTAAGATGCAGCATGATGTGATCGTTCAAGCAAGGAACTGCATGGGCATCAAGACTTGAGTTCTATTCTCAGCTTCCACTTGCTCAGTCTGACCTCAGACAATTCATTTAGCCTCTCTGACCTTCGGCTTCTTCCAACTCCATCTACAAAATGGGTGAGATTATATTATGATACATTAAGTGCAGTACTCAGTTTACTGTTATTGTAAGTAATATTTAGCCACTTGAGCAACTTTGCCAAAGATACAACCGTTTTAAATAAAATTCAGATACACAGGTGTCTGCCAACAAGTAGAAGGATTCTAAAACTCCAAAACAGATCATACCAGCATATTAGTTACATACAGAAATACCTTGGTCCACAGACACTGCAGTGATGCAAGAGCATTCAGGACCAAAAATTACTTTTTTAAAAGATATGACTGAGTCACTTAATTTGGCTACATATTAAAAAGCTGAAGTTAGGAACATAGGACTAACAGAAAAATCTTGAGGATACTTTAGGCAAACTCTAGATTAAGATCATTTCCATTCAAGTCCTGTTTTTAAAAGGGTCAGGAAAGAGGAGAACCACTATCGGAAGTGCAATTGGTTCACTGGATATATTTATTTCTACCAATTCTAATGCAGTTAAAGAAAACCAGACAAATTTTTAATACACCAAATTACCAATTAGCAAAAGAGCAATTTTCACAAAAAAGTCAAATCACATCTTGTTCTAAATCATTACCTCCATCACGAGCCAGTCAGGGTTCTGTATATCCTGTTCAGAAGCTCTTACTCTGTTGGGTATAGTACCTTATGCTGTTCTCTGACTAAAAGGGAGTTGGAGAGATACTTGAAACTACAAACACATCTGCTTGCATCCTCAAGTATAGTTTCTCTCGAAGAACGTAACAGGTGAGACTCTGTATATTGGACTTACCACTAACAGCCAATTTCTATCTAGTACGACCACAGCAGAGTGAGTCTGGGAACAAAGAATACAGGCCATACTTACAGGATATGGGATTTTATCCTGGGAAGCAGTGACAAAGATTTGAGAGTCATGGCGGATAACAAACTACATATGAGCTCTAAGCATGATGGTGCCACCAAAAAAAAATTGCAATCCTGAGATACATCAACAGCAGACTCTCAACTATGAGTAGAGCTACTACATTAACTCCTATCTGGCATGGCATGACAACTGCTTGAATACAGTGTCCACAATTCAAGAAGGATGTGAATATATTGCCAAGTATTCAGAGAAGAGCCACTAGAACGACTGAAGAATTAGAAAACATGACTTAAAGCGACTGATTTCAGAGCTCAGTCTAGTTAGCTTAACAAAGAAAAGGTTAATGGTGATTTGATAGTCTATAAATACCAACACAGGGAACAAATAATTAATAATAGACTCTTTAATCTAGCCAACAAAGTGCAACAATCCAATGGTTGGAAACTGAAGCTAGATAAATTTGAACTGGAAATATGATGTACATTTTGATAGCGCTAGTAATTCATTAGCCATTGGCACAATTTACCAATGGTCAAGGTGGATTCTCCATCTCTTGCCAGTTTTCAAATCAAGGCTGGATCTTCTTCTAAAAAATGTGTGTTTTTGGAGTTATTTTGGAAGAGTTGTATGGCCTGTGCTACACGGCAAGTCACACTAGATCATCTTAAGAATACAATTCTGTCACAGAGGCCACAGATTCTGAGACTTTCTGGGACCTCTGGGCCAGAGCTGGAGAGCAGCAACCACTAGAACAGTTAACTGGCAGCCAGCCCTGGGATCGCTACCACCAAAACAGAGGACTGGCAGCTAACCCCAGGGCCCAGCAGCTAGGGTGGGGTCATCCCCCCCTCAGGCTGGAGCAGCAGCAGTCACTGATGAGGCTGCAACAGCTGCAAGTGCCATCAAGCTCTCTTCATCGCCCCTCCTAGTGTAGTTTCAGCAAAAGTCAGCAACAGCTCTTGAGCATCCATGAATTTCTGTTTATTGCCCATAACCCGTCCCTAAACTTTTCTAAAAACAGCCATGACAGAATCTTTATCCATTTAACAAGCATGGTAAAGAACAACTTGGACATCAGCCGTGCAAATTTCAATCTTACTGCCTAGAAGCATGCATAAACACGTCATCGGAGGATTACTTTTAGGGTGTGACAGTACAATCCAGTCAGTTCTTGACCTCGCTCTTGGAAGTCAGCTGAGGCAGTGGTATTGTGAAGCAGCCAGCTGTGTTTTGGAATTATTCCAAAAAAAATTCCTATACATGCACACCATTCATGCCACACGTAACAAAAGAGCCTACGGCCATAGATTTGAAACTGCAAATTAGCTGTGGCCTTTTGCATGTATAGAGCCATATAGTTTTGCTATCATACTTTTAAAACAATCTACTTTAAACACAGTTTGCAGGTATTAACTGTAAATTAAGTGCATTTCAGGAGAATTTCTGCTTCCTAGTTCAGAGATCACTGAAAAATTGGCATTTTTAATACCCAAGAAACAGCCAAGTCACCTTTTACAAAGGACAAAAACCAAAACATGTTTACTGTTATGCATACTACCAGTGGTACACAGACCACCTCCCACTGGTAAGCGTCCACTTGCTGCCGGCACTGGCCAGAAGCCATTCTAGCATCAGCACGGACTCAAACAGCATGGCAGACTGGCCTTTCTGCCTCCCTGCCCCTGCTCCCCTGACACAAAGCAACTGCCAAGGAGCCCTTCCAGCATCGGTTCTGCCCCCTCAGCGAAACAGCTGCTTCCCCCTCCCCGCCACACCCCTTCCTCCTGCCCTGACAGGTGGTGTGTTTTATGTTGCTGATATGCAACATGGTAATTGTGAACCACATCACTACAATTAAGGCAGTACGTACCAGTCATTCGCCTCCTCGCTCTCTGTACTAGAATCCCATTAAATTAGGATTCTCCGCTCCACATTCAGCACTGAAGGAATGGGGAGTGAGGAATCCCTTCCCACCAATGCATCTTGCTGCTCCCTAGACCTACTGGAAGAGACCAAACAATATCACCTTCACAGCACTTTATGGCCTAAGGGTCAGTCCATGTAAAAGGAGATGGGAACTGTGAGTAGCAGAGGACTCAGGACCAAAGAGCAAAAGGCCTTCACCCTCCCACACCTATCCATCTCCTGACCTCAACAAAAGGGAAGTCTCCTTCCTGTGAACCTCAGCAGGCCATAGGAACGGAGCGCTGCTCCAGCAGACT
This sequence comes from Podocnemis expansa, assembly GCA_007922195.1. Taxonomy (NCBI): domain Eukaryota; kingdom Metazoa; phylum Chordata; order Testudines; family Podocnemididae; genus Podocnemis; species Podocnemis expansa. Next base: position 4,451,173 of record ML682065.1, read on the forward strand.
TTCAGCAATTTATAAAGAAGGAAAGGAAAAGGATAAAGATAAGGGTTTGAGAAGGCAGACAACACACAGAAAGCACAGTAAAACATGTATTTGGATTGGATACTTGGTACTTGTTTTTAAAGTGACTGACAACCTAAGTTTCTGCTCCAGTAGCAAATATACCGTAAGTGCACTGAACTACATGAAGTTCAACGAAAAACACCTGAAAGATTGAGGGAAAATATCACTGCTCTCTGCTCCAGCTGACAGCAAAACAGGACATCATAATGTGGACAGAAAAGTCAGTATCTCCTCAGACTACAAACTCCAAATACTAACATCACAAAGCTTTTGCAGTTTTCTTCTACACATACAAATCTTTACTACTGTACCTGAATCAAGAGACCCTCAATCCCACTTACTTTCAAATCCTGCCAGAAGGCAGTTAATTTTCACATCGAAACCAGCCCATTTCTTGCAAGGTGTAACACCACTGGTCACGGCTACCCAAGCACTCAAAACAAAATCTTCTATCTACTCAGGCCTAGTTATGCTCCATTTCACGTTTACAGCAAACTTGGATCCAAAGCCTTTTTTTAAAACACGATTTGTAGTTTGTTTGATAAAAAGTTTAATTTAGCAAGGTCATACACACGACCACACACTATGGGGGCCAAATGTCCCAATTTCCTAGGGACATTCCCAGTACACCAGGCTTTTTCTTATACAGGAGCCTATTACCGCTGATCTGATTTCTCCCATTTGCTATCTAGTCATCCTACACAGGACACTTTGCCTTTTCTCACCAACTCACTAGCTCATAGTAAGCACCCTACAAATAAGATTCTGAAAAATATCTACTGGTGCTGATAAGTATCAAACAAAGATAATGCAGGGAAGCTGAGCACCATATTTTCCATGACAGATTTTTCAACATAAAAGATTTATGACGTGCCTACTATAAAATGGGTTCTAACTCTTTCATTCGAGGAAAAACACAAGATTCTTTGAATAGTGCATTTCTATAGCAAAATCAAGGTTTCAAGTTGCCATATCACTTCACATTTTGCAAACTGTTAATTATTTGTGATGCATAAATCTGGAGGTGAGCAAAGTGAAATGGAAGTCAAATAGCTGGTTCTACTCTTATAAGTTGCCAAAATGGCTACTTTACTTGCCTACTTTACGGGGTGTTAAATTACTAAGATCATAAAAGCTTTGAGACACTTAGCATCTTTCATCTAAGGAACTGCAAAGTATTGCAGTATTGCACTGGTTTCAGCACTTTCTTAATAAACCTCCAATTTTCTTGCATGCTGAAAAGATGTTTTACTCTGTTGCATTAAATGCACCAAAATTATATGATGTAATGCAACTTCCACATCAAGAATTTCAAAAGCAGCAGACAGTCTGGACAGTTTAATATACTTCAGCATCATAATATTAGGTGCTCCAAGCATTTATGGCATGAATTCCTAAAAGCTTGGATATGCAAGTTTCCCTACCACTTTTGGCCATTCCCTTGTATTAAGTTAAAAACAGTAGTAAAATGCTGTTTAAACTTAAAGGACTCTCTCTGCTACAAGATATATACATATTTCAATGCAGTCAATCAGTTTATGAAAATGCACTTACGTACTGCCAAGGAAGCAAAAAGCAGCCATAATTAAAGTCCAGAAGCATATCCTGTTCAACCAGCTTAGTTCCACATTTTAAAGATTTGCAAGTCATTGACTATAAAAAACGTATGTTGAACCCCTACTCTAAACAGAAGCTGCTGTTGGAGGGTTGTAATCAGCAGCAGCATCAAGAACTGTCCCTGATGGAGAATTTAAATTCTGCACCTGCCTTCCACTGGACCAGCAAGCTTGATGTCTGAAGACACTTGAAGCTGATACTTACGGTAAACTTGAATAAGATGACACTGAAGCCTATAATAAATCTTTAGGAAAAAAAACCCAGCATGCTGACACTTGGCATGTATTTTGTCTTATAGTAGTAACAAATGCAGTCAGCACTACAGATGACCTACTTTAATTCTGTTTAAAACCTGCAGTGACTAAAAAAGTGTTTCCTGTCATTATGTTCAATAATAGCACACAAGATCAAACAGAGGTGGTAAGGGTTGTAATTGTATATATAGAGCACTGGAGTCTGATAACATTAGCACTAAAATTCATTTGGCATTTCTAACTTAATACCAAAAGAGCACCTGTCTACCAATTGGTCATACATGAAGCAGCTCAGACTTCAATAGCGAGTTTCCTACCATATATACTCGCGGATAAGCCGATCCGTCTGTAAGCCAACACCAGGTTCCCACTCCTTGCTTTAATCCCAGCCCAGGAGCCGACTCCCCAACATGGCCACTCCAGCCACATGCTAGGGCTCCGGGGCATGCTAAGGGCTGGAGACTTAAAACTCCTGGGCTGGGGCTGTCTACTCGTATTGACCTGCGTAAAAGCCAAGTGCCTGTTTTAAATGCAATTTTCAGGCATAAAGATCTCAGCTTCTACACGAGTATATATGGTACATGTCATCATAGAGAGGCCTGGGCAAATCTGTATCAGAAAGCTTGCTATAGCATAAGTCAAATATACATGGTTTCACCCAGAAATACTGAACCTTGTCCTCCATAAATTCTGAATTCACAGAAGTTGTACAGATGAAAACCTCAGATTTGAGGGCTTCTGGAATAAGTCCTGTAAGAGTCAACCACTCATTTAGATTAAAACAGTTGACAGAAATATGCATGAGATAGCACCAAATGAAACAGGGTGTACATGTGAAACTGAAACTAATAAAATAATAAAAATAAGACCCAGTCAGATCTAGCTTCTTTAATTTAAAATAAACACTAAAAGTACTGTAGAAGCTTTCCATAGGCGTAATGATTGACAAAACCCACCAAAATTAATCAAACTACCACTTTAAACAAAATAGTTTTAAAAGAATAACTGGAGTTAAGGAAGTTAAGTTACTTTCATGTTTCGGTTTCCCACTGAAACCAAAGTTCATATTTAAAAAATAAATAAATAAATGTAAAACAAGTTCTGAACTCTGTAAAGCTTACAAGTTTATTAAAAAATTACCAGAAAAGGGCCCATTTGTTTTTTTCCCCATGGTCTTAAGTCTACTTAAAAATAAATCACTCTCCACATAGTCGTAGGTATTAAGTTGCAGCCTTAAGCAAATGTAAACTAACCAAAAAAATGTCATTAAGGGAAGTTAAGACTGTCCCTGGAATATGAAATCCAGCTACCAAAAACAGAAGTTCATGAACACCAGAAAATACTCTCAGATAAACAAAACACAAACACTAGAAAGCCAGGAAGTATGCCGTTACAGTCATACCTCCCACACCACACATCAACACGACCTTAAAATGCATCCCTGGGAACGGCAATAGGTGTCGGGAACAGCAAAACCTGTCGTTTTCTCAGTGCCTACCACCTAAAATTATGACTCCTATTTGAACATTTCTGACATTCAAACACATCTGCCTCAGGGGGTCTGCCTGTCATGCACCAAGCCTGCCTCTCTGCTCAGCTCCTAAATCTAGTCTCAGCATGTGACACATACCAAACAAGCACTTCAAAAAACAGGCAATTAGGCGGTGGGCTGTATTTCAGGAACCCCTTGATTAAAATGATCTTGTATTTTCTTCAGAGTACCAAAACCCTCAATTAGAAAACCCATTTGCAAGCCAATCCAACTCCACATGTGGATCTTAGAGCACACAAGATTCAAAATAGCACATTTTGGGGGTGGGGAAGAAGGGCGTCTATATTTCAGGAATCCATTAACCAAATGACTTCAAAGTTGTACCATAAACTTTACCCCAGCCCCTCACGTGGTATAAAAACTATCAACCACATCTGACAGCCTGTGAATTTTAGAACATTGAAAATTTGACTGTGAACAGAAATGTTGCTCACAAGAATCATGAATAAATTTATGTTAAAGACCAATTTTAGTATAGATCATATGAAAAATACAACATAAATATGAGTCAGCATAAGGGATGTTTTCTCTTTAAAACATAGTCCTGGCTGGTGGAAGGGAGGGAACCTATTCTGGGCTTCAGTATTCACTGACTCAGATTTCCATACCAAAATTGCTCAGTTTGCAAGTAAAAAACATGTATTCTAGCTACCAAGACTGACATATTGCCAGTGCAATACTCAAACTGAGGCTACGTCTACATTGCACAGATTCCTTGTTTGCTATACCAGTATAGTTAGCCTGGAATAACTAGGTCAGCATAATCCCAACAGGAAGCTACAGACTACAGACATAACAAACAAGGAGTCTAATGGCACTTTTAAAGACTAACAAAATTTATTATCACATAAGTTTTCATCAGAGAAAATCCCACTTCATCAGAAGCTTGAAGATGGCATAGAGATGCATGGGGGGAAAATAAATGCTGGGAGTCTACATCAAAGGATCATGTCAGACTGTCACAGCAAATCAGTGCAGTAGTTTAGATTCAAACAGTGGGGAACAGCATATAGGAGGGAGGTCCCAGCCACGTAGGAACAGCACCTTCCCAAATGAACCTGGCCGACACAGGTTTCTTCTACAGACATAGCTGGAGCCCCACCTTGGGTTAAATCAGCAGAGCTATGTCTATCAGGGTAGGATTTCTTCATATCCATGGTGACAAGCAATGGCGACCAAACTTCTAAACAGAAAGAACTCAGGACTAGCGTACATCCTGAGCAGCACCAATATTGGAAATTCTGAAACCTAATTATGCCATTAACTACCATGGGGCAACTCCACTGATTCCAGACCCCTGTGCAAATTCATATTGTAATTTGGCCTATGAAATCATTTCCTTAAAGATGCATAAGAAGGAAAGAATCTAATTTGACCTTCAAAGCCCAGGCTAGATGGGACTTCTATGGTTTTAGCTAACATCTCTTTACTTGCATGTAAAACAAACAAGGAGTCCTGTGGCAGTAAAAAGACTAATCAATTTTGCCACAGAACTCCTTGTCTGTTTTACTGAACTAGACCAACATGGCTACCTGTCTGTTACTTGCACATTTAAAACATTTGTTATGGAAACTGGTGAACTACAAAACCTCATTATGCCATCGTTACAACATCCATTTTACAGCAGAAATGCACTTCATACTGCTAAGTTATTTCTTCAGTGAGAATTTCTATATGGAATTTCAGCTTGTAGACTACAAATCTAGAAGTCAGAAATATTTCTAATGAGAAATGCACTAATAAATTGAAAACTGATTTAATTAAACAGATAAAAATGCATTTCCAGCTGTCACATGCTGAACAATATTAAGAAGTAATACAGCATTTAATATTTGGTACCAAGTCTTAAAGTGCCACAGAACTCCTTGTTCATTTTAACAATAAGCTTGGCATTTTATACAACACAAAGCATCAATCAAGGGCTGTCCTAAGAAACTTACTTAAAATCTCAGGCCATAACAGGACATCCACATTTGTGAACTGCTAATTTTGAGAGTTTTGTTTTTTGTTGATTTTTTTTATTTTAATTGGGCTAATGGCGCCAGAGGTGACTATGAATTCAATCTATGAACAACTGAGGAACTCAAAAACTGATGCTGGATGCAGAACAAAGAAACTAACTTTTCTGGGCAGGTATTAGTGGAAACGTTTGAAAGAACTGATAGTAGTGGTATTCTTAAATAGATTACAAGGTAATTTCATGCACATCAGGCAGCATGGAAAAGAGGCCAGAAGAAAGGGGCTGAAGATGGAAACAAAGCCTTGCTGAAAGGGTAATTTAATTCAAAATTCCTATGTGCAGCAGCACATTTTCACAATTACTGTAATAGTCCATATTTATTCCTCATCAAATTCTCCAGCCCAGCTTTTCAGATACCACAAGGAGTGCACAGAAAAACCCTAACATTTATACAGGGGTATTATTAAAATTATCCTAGTCCTCCTCCTCAAACTTAAAGCTGAGGTTTGTGAGAATTTGTTAGTCTACTGCCAGACCTCTCACTCCACAAGTCTCAATCCTGACTCCAAACTAATTTTTAACTACTAAAGGCTTGAGTTTAAGACATCTTGAAAAAATTACTTTAGAGAATGAACTTAAAGAAGGGAGGCAAAAGAAATGACACGTGGAATCGAGAAGGAAATTCTAAGCACCAAAGACACTGATATAAAGTCAGTAAAAAGTGGAAATTTTGAAGGATCTTTGCATGGCACCTGCTTTAATTAGAAAGGGAACTTAAAAAAAATTTAAACCTGTTCATGCAACTATTTGGCCACCGGTGTTATTACCCTCAATATGTAATGCTTTTTTAGAGCATTTTCTCACAGCCAAATATACATTGTGTGAAGATGATCACAAGTTCAGTTTCATTGCTCATAATTTACAGAGGTTAGTGAAACAAGACAGGGGAGTGAAATTTGTCACACCCTGCAAGTGATATCATTTAACTTCAATAGGAGGCAAGTGAACAGCAATTTGGTCTTTGGTCACTGGTCTCAAAACACCGCTCCTGTGAAGGCATCATTTGCTTCAGTACTCAGTGATATTTCTGAGGAAATCATTTAGGTTGCTGGTCAATTGCCAAAAATGTTTAAGAATCACACATGGACACAGTCCTCATCAGAACAGCTAATTTCTTTTAGGTCCAGAATACAAACCACAACAGGGAATTTGTAAAATAGTGGAAAAATCCAAAGTCACAGCCAATGTTCCCTTTAATTTTTCATAGGTTGTGTGTGCAAAGAATATCTTTGTGTGTGTTATTAGCACTGTTGAATTTTGCTGTGCGTATGCACACAGCTTAGAGGGAACAACGGTGGCAACCCAAGCTGACTCTGAAGAGTGGTGCGTGATATTTCACAGACATTAGTACAGCAGACCGAAAAAAACACACCAGAAATGACCTTAGCCTTGACCACTGGAGACTAGGGGACCCTTAAAATCACTTTGTTCTTTTTGGCACTGGCATGTTCTTGGATTTGGCAGGGGAAGGAGCAATTCTCCACTTATGCTGTTCCCACCACAGAGCCCTAACTCTCAGAGAAGCTTAGGAAGAAGGCGGCTGTTGGATACTGCTCTCCTTGTTGGAGCCCCTGAGTCTGACAGCTCAGACAGTTACACCTAGAATAGTCCAGAGATTTGACATGAGAAAAGCAGTAAGACCCAGATAAAGTTACATTATTTACCTACAAGAGGTACTGTTATATCTTTCGCTTAACGTTCTCCAACTTTTAAGCCGTTACCTATTTGTCGTAAAAGAGAAAGTGAAAACAGAGAAAAAATATAGTTTTAGGGCAATTATGAAAAAAATTCAAGCCCATATTTGCACTAGTCATTTTCTGCAAGGATGATTAGGTAAGTGAAGAAGCTCTTGCCTGTTAAGTGTGACCTATACCAAAGATCAGATTGTCTGTAGGAACACCAGCCTGCCTTACACTTGGGAGAACTATAGTTTTAAATTGAGCCAAGACATTCCAACAGATAATAGGCCCAAGCACTGAACCAAAACCAATGAACTAACAAGAGCTGTTTTGTTAAACTTGTAGTGACCCTTCAAAAAAACAGTGTTATCTTACTTAACATTTGTTCTAAAGTAATAGAAACAAAACATGGCCAATTGTGTACCACGAACAGTAAATAATTGGCTACATAAACTCCTTTCTAACCTTAATTATGATCTGATCATTGGTAATGCTATCACTTGTTCATTAAAGGATATAAAAATAGATTCTTAAAGAGTATGTTGTTAATATCTGTCCAACCAAGCTGGCATCCCCTGACTTTATCCCGTTTGTAAGTATCTTGATCAAATGCTTATAAATGTTTTGTTACTGCTTGGCCATAGGAAATTGATTATTTAGGCATATTCAGAACAACTGAACGAACACCTTCAGGCCTTGGATTTGATACACAAATTTATAGCTCAATTAGTGTCACAGTAATAGCCTCTACAACAATTAATAATTCCAACATTGCCCTTGTCCATTCAGAGAACATTCATGAAAATGAAACATGAAATAAGGGTCAAAGTGACAGCTAATCTTTTCTACCTTAAATGGGCATAGTCAATTTAAAAATCACAGATCTGCTGGAAAATGATACTTTTAACTGCTGAAGGTGTCTCCTCAGATGACTATAACAAAGGCTCTACCAAATTCATGGCCATGAAAAACGCATCCACGGACCATGAAATCTGGTCTCCCCTGCGAAATCAGCTATTGTAGGGTGGGTTACAGTATCAAAACATTACTTCTGCACTGCTTTCAGAACTGAGTGTCTGGAAAGCAGTGGCTGCTACCTGCTCACCCAAATCTGATGGGGACAGCATAAAAGTGGGGGTAGCATGGTATGAGGAGAGAGGGGGGTCATCCCTTTTGGGGAATGGAAGAAAACTGGAATTACAGGTGGGGACATGGTCAGGAGGACACTATGGTCACCTCCACACCTACTACACACAGCCAGCCAGCCTGAGGCCCCTTTAGCCCCTGAACACTGCAGAGCGAGAGGATTTCCTCATCCCTCGCCTGGGTTGCTCCCTAGGCTGCTCAGACCCACCTCCAGCAGCAGCAGGGAAGAAAAGAGTGGCAATTCCATACCATGCCACCTTCATCTCTGCAAATGCTCCTGCAGCACCACTGCCTACAGCACTGGGCACCTGGCCAGCACTTATCGCTTTCCTGCCACCAATTTTTGCAAGCAGTGGAGAAGTAAGGGTCAAAGCAGTGGAGAAGTAATTGAGAACACAGCCCAAGCCTACCTGTTGGGTCAGGAACCGTTACTACACCAAAAAGTTTCAGATTTAAGTATCTGAGACTGTGAAATTTAAGATTTTAAATCCTGCGACCATGAAATTCACCAAAATGGACTGTGAATTAGGTAGGGTCCTAGCTATAATTAAGAGAGGTTAGCAGGGTAAAAAATGCATATATATTTTTTTCAATTTAATCCATACCTAGTGATTGGTTCCCATTGTCCTATCACTGTCCACTGTTTGTGTCTTGCAGAAAGAGGGCTTTTTTTTTTTAAATAAATGATAATGATTATAGAAACAAACTGCAGTACCTGAAACTATTTTTAATTTCTTTTTATCAGTTTACACTTAAAGTTGCCAATGTACCATCACACTGTTTTCTGGGAGATTTTATTTAATTGTTAACTTAGTTCTGACAATTCTATACCACTAAGCATTCTGGTGACTGAATATATTTTGATTCTTTGACTTTTTCCAAAAGTTGCTTTTTATTTTTAAGAGGGAAAAAAATTGTGATAGTACTTTGCTAGCTAACTGCTCATTCAGGTAGTGACTGACCTATATTTCCCAATCAGAAAATTCCTTTTCACTACAGTAGTTTTTGGGCACCTAAGTACTTCACAATAAACAGCCAGTAATCCACTATTGCTTCCATTAAGTTAATAAAATAATCAATTTATAGGACACTTGTTAAACCAGTTAGAAACAGATCCACGTACAGCTTGATCTGGAAGGAGGTTACATTCCTTTGAGATTTGTCACGACAGCGATGAACATGTCCTAAGTCAGATTCAGAATCTGTAAGTCAAACACTTTGGGAACTTTTTGTATGAAAAGTGCTGCAAAGAATAGTGATGACTCTTTAAGCACAAACTCTATCTACCCTATACAGCTCTAACTATCCTGTGTCATTTACAAACAGACTGGTACCACCAAGGATGAAGAACAGCTTCCGGAAGCCAAACCAAAGCAGCACATAGGTTATGCTAACAGCCAGAAGAAAACATCATGAGGAGTTCAGGCATGTCACAATCACTTTTTGGTGGATACACGCCCACAACTGGCCAACTTGGTTCCTGATTTAGGGGTGTTCCTGGATTCTGTGCTGAGGCTCAGCATTCACACAATATGAAGTGTTGGTCAGAGACACTACCGTCTCTGCTTGAGGAGACTCTGTCCCACCCCAACAGACTATGACCTGACTGCAATGATGCTTTTGTCACCTCCTGTCTGGACCTCCAAACTACAACAATGTAACACTCCTAGGTGCTGATGGTTTGCTGTCCATTTAAATCCATACGGTACAGGTGGCTTCCAAATCTCTCCTTAGCGACAAAGGTTACCTCAAACACAGGATATCTGTCCTCTGCTCTCTGCAGTGGCTTAGCACACAGTATTGTGATTCACTTCAAGGTCTAAGTCCTTGTCTTCAACATGCTCAAAGGCCTAGGCCCAGGATATTTCAGATCACCTCGCTGAGGATCAGAATCTTCCCATATTTCACCACCTTCCTTTCTAAGCACAAGGCACACTCCTCTGACCTTGCCTTCTGACAGTGAAGAGCAATGCATACGTTTAAAATGCAAACAACTCTACTAAGCCAAAACACTAAATTGCACAGAAAACCTGGAGAGTGGGAAGGAAAGAGAATATTACATACACAACAATTGCTAATCGCTTGACTAAATGCATTATGGAAAAGTGACCAGATGCTAAGGATGAACAGTAAAAACCTATACACAACGGGGGGGGGGGGGGAGGCAAATCAGATGCCAGCAATTTAAAGCTAAAACTTTTGTTCTTCCATCAAAGAGCATGTAAATAACCTTTACGTAATATTAACATCTGTGAGTAGGTCAATGAACCAAAGTTTACATTAGGTATTAAACTGAATCTTGCAACACAAGCACAAAGGAATCAGGGTCAGATACGTGTTACTCACAAACATGTAGATAGGAACAGAGGTGCTCATCTGTGAGAGTCATGAAATACAAATACATGAGTCTCTGCCTTCCATTCTAAGGAAACCATCCGCGAACCGTCTCCTTAAAATGAAACAAACCAGGCCATGCCATAAAACCAACTGCACGCAAACAACCGACCGACCTATTAAGTGACGACTTCAGGGTCAAACTGGACTCTGTCAACTGGTGGGTGCAGACCACACTCAGCTCAATAAGGCATTCAGCACCAACCAACTCACTCAGAACTTTAAGAATGAAGTTATCGATTCCAGGAACCGGCACGACCCAGAGTCACATTCCTCAAACACAACTCCCAGCTGGCACGGCCACGGGGACCAGGACCCAGCCGCACAGGCTGTCACAGAGGACCAGGACTCCTCACCTGCTGGAAGATGTTCATCAGCTGGGTTTCTGACACAGCTAGTTCCAGTCACCTACAATCCCAGGTATGGTTTCACCCAAAGAGCCAGGAACAGGGATTTCCTTAACACCACTCCTACACTTCCCAACACCCTCCCCAGCTGTCAGCTAGTGACAGTTAGACCAATTTAGTGAGCACCCCAACACTGCCCCTGAATTTCCCAACACCCCCCAGTTGTCAACTAGTAACAGTGTTACACCAAGCTAGTGAGCACCCCAACACCCCCCTGAATTTCACAAAAGCCCCCCATTTGTCAGCTAGTGACAGTGTTACACCAATTTAGTGAGTGCCCCAACAGCCCCCTAAACCACCCCTGAATTTCCCAACACGCCCAGCTGTCAACTAATAACAATGTTACACCAAGCTAGTGAGCACCCCAACACCCCGCCCCGAATTTCCCAACGCCCCCCAGCTGTCAGCTAGTGACAAAGTTAGACCAATGTAGTGAGGA
>ML682065.1:4462750-4514762 GCA_007922195.1 Podocnemis expansa
CCCCCAGCTGTCAGCTAGTACCAGCGTTATACCAATTTAGTGAAAGCCCCAACACCCTGCTGAATTTCCCAACCTCCCCCAGCTGTCAGCTAGTAACAGTGTTACACCAAGCTAGTGAGCACCCCAACACCCCGCCCCGAATTTCCCAACAGCCCCCCATTTGTCAGCTAATGACAGGGTTACACCAAGCTAGTGAGCACCCCAACACCCCCTGAATTTCCCAATGCCCCCCAGCTGTCAGCTAATGACAGGGTTACACCAACTGAGTGAGCACCCCAACACCCCCTGAATTTCCCAATGCCCGCCAGCTGTCAGCTAGTAACAATATTAGACCAACTGAGTGAGCACCGCAACACCCCCCACATCCCCCTGAATTTCCCACCCCCAGCTGCCAGCTAATGTTACACCAATTCAGTGAGCCCCCCAACACCCCTCTGACTTTCCAACCCCTAGTGACAGCACTGTGCCAATGGAGTGAGCACCCCCCTGAATTTCCCACCCCCAGCTGTCAGCTAGTACCAGTGTTACACCAAGCTAGTGAGCACCCCACCACCCCCCTGAATTTCCCAACGCCCCCCAGCTGCCAGCTAGCGAGCGTGTTAGACCAACCCAGCGAGCCCCCCACGCCCGCGCTGATTCCAAGCCCTGAGGAGAGAAGCTGAGGGGGGAGGCGGCAGCCATCACCCCCCCGCCCCGCCCGGGGCTCACCGGAAGCGGCCCCCGCAGTGCTGGCACTGGTCGCCCACCCAGCCGGCCTGGCACTCGCACTGCCCGCTGGCCGGCTGGCAGCGCCCGCCGTTGGCGCACGGCCTGTCGCACTCCTTCGCCTCGCCCGCCGCCGCCGCCGCCGCCGCCTCGGGGCCGGCCGCCAGCAGCACCAGCAGCGCCAGCAGCAGCCGGGCCGGGGGCCGCCCCTGCGAGAGGCGCGTCCGCCAGCCCCGGCCGCCCGCCGCTGCCGCCCCGCGCCCCATCCGCCGCCGCCGCCGCCGCCTGGGAACGCCGAGAGCAGAGCAGAGCAGAGCAGAGCGGCGGCCGGCGAGGGACTCGCGCCTCACGCTACGGTAGCCGGCGAGGGACGAGCCTCCCGCGCGACGCGCCCCGCCTCCCGCTGCCCCACTGGCCCCGGCAACGCCGCGTCGCGCCGCCGCCGGGGACGTCAGCGCCAGACGTCACGGCGGCGCCGCCGCGCGTGCGCGCGCCCCGCAGCCAATCAGCGGCCGCGGTGGGCGGGGCGGCGCCGGCTCGTGCTCCAGCCCGTGGGAGGCCTGCACGTGCCTTGCTGCAGCGCTGGGCACGCCCCTGGCTGCAATGAGGGGATAGCCCCCGGTTAGTCTAGTCCAGCAAAAAAGAAACAAAAGGAGTTGTGTGGCAATTTGGGTGTGTTTGCACAGCCGTCTTATTTCCCAACAGCAGCGGTTGTTTGGAAATAAGAAACGCCAGGTTCACACGATGTATCATTGTTTCGAAACAATGGGTTCCATTGTTTCAACACAACTTAAACCGCATTTGGTGATGAAACAACGTTGTTTCGAAACAATTGTTTCAAAACAACGGCATTGCACATGTTATTTTGAAACGACGGTGACTTGTTTTGAAATAGTCGTTGTCCGAACTTGCTATTTTGATTTGAGCTTTTGTCCTTAGTTCGAATTAACATTTTCTTAATTCGAATTAACTTATTTCGAAATAACGCCTTATTTTGATACAAGTTGTTTCGAAACAACTTGTATCGAAATAACCCCCTGTGTGTGAACATAGCCTTTAAGACTAAGGCTGTGTTCGGATGTGAGTTTTATTTCGAAACAACAGCCGTTGTTTCGAAATAAAATTTCTCATGTCCGCACGGCACACCGTTATTTTGAAACAATGGCGAAACCGTGAAACCTAGCAGTAAATCGAAATAGTTGTTGTTTCTAAATGGTTGTTTCAAAACAGCGGCGTACGGATGCGTTGTTTTGAAACAACTGTTTCAAAACAACATGTCCGAACGGCCTTATTTTGAAATAACCATTTCAAAATAACAGCCGCTTCGAAAGCAAGCTTTCCCTTAATTCGAATTAAAAAACTGTTAATTCGAATTAACTTATTTCGAAATAAGGATTCGAAACGGGTTATTTCAAAATAACAGTTACCATGTAGACATACCCTAACAGATTTATGTTTTGCATGAGCTTTCGTGGCAGAAAATCCCACTTCGTCAGATGCTTCAAAGATGGGTTAACTTGCAGTATGGAATGAAAATGAATGCAAGAGGGTGTATGACTTGATCCTATGTTTTATCCTCCCTTGCATTTATTTTCATTCCATACTGCAAGTTCACTCATCTTTGAAACATCTGACGAAGTGGGATTTTTTCCCACCAAAGCTTATGCAAAAAATAAATCTGTTAGTCTAAAAGTGCCATACGACTCCTTGGGTTTTTTTCCAATCACAGGAGATGCGCCAGCAAATGGGGCTGGGGCACAGACTCAGCTGGGGGCCCCAGGGGCAGAGGCTGCCTGTGCAGAGTGCAGGGCCAGATTTTGGTGTTCAGAACCCTAGGTGCTTTCACTCCAGAATGTGCAAAAAGAAGGGTAAACGCCAGTTGTATTACCTCGATAGCCCTGATGCACTTTAAATTATTCTAATGCTAAACCAAGTTATTTTCCTTGTTTTTTCTGCTTTTTTAATTTTTTTCCTCCTTCATAGGGCCTAAAAATTTCATAGACCCTAGGCACTGTGGCTACGGTGACTAATGGGAAATCCAGCAGGCACTGCCTGTGTGCGTGCTATAGTATGGATCAGGGGTCTCAAACTCAAATCACCAGGAGGGCTGCATAAGGACTAATAGAGAGCTACATGAGGATTACTATGGTAGCCCGAGGGCAGCATCACTGAATTTCCAAAGGGATAGCTGTGTTAGTCTGGTCCAGCAAAAAACCAAGGAGTCGTGTGGCACTTTAAGACTAACAGATTTATCTTTCGCATGAGCTTTCATGGGAGAAGCATCTGATGAAGTGGGATTTTTTCCCATGAAAGCTCATGCGAAAAATAAATCTGTTAGTCTTAAAGCATCACTGAAACCTTTCTATACAATGATATTACAAATAGCGGTAAGATTGTGTCATTGCGGGCCACAGGAAATAGCTTTAAGGGCCACATTCGGCCCGTGGTCCATGTGTTTGAGACCCCTGCTTTAGATGATGCCACCATGCTTCTCTCTGCTGGAGCGACAGGGACTCTGCCTAGGGAAATTTCTGTCATGCAACCTGTGTTCTTCATGTGTCACGGAGTTCTTCCTTGCACCAGCGGATTTTTCTCCCACGAAAGCCCATAAAATCAATAAATTTGTTAGTCTTTTAAGTGCCACGAGACTCCTTGTTTGTTTTACTGAACTAGACTAACACCACTGCCCCTTTGGAACCAGAGATCTTCCTAGTTCTGGCATCTGCTAAAGAGATCCTGGTATCAGACTTTGCACTGACTCATCAGTTCTGGGCTTGCCTGCAATTTTCATGCTTACGGTTCTTATATTTCTGCTAACACTCATGTATGTTATTCAAGAGAATAAAACTCGACTACAGTGTGTGCACTAAAACACAATCAGTTTAAAACATCAAATTGTGCACATGTGATGTCTCTGCCATCTCTGACATTCCTAGATTTTTATACATTTCTTTCTGTAGTTTTCTTCCATGAAAGCTCATGCAATAAATAAATATGTTAGTCTTCAAGTGCCACAGGACTCCTTGTGTGTTTTACTGAACTAGACTACCTTGACTAACACGACTGCCCCTTTGACTCTGTTGTGGATTTCTCACCCAAGTGTTTGTCTGACAGTCAAAGTCCATATGACTTGATGATGAAAAGAAAAGTCTTCAACTGGGTAACGAGAATTCTTTGCATGTTGGAATATAATAGGTTTGTTTTAGTTGAGTAAACTTCGACTTGCGTAAGTTACACTAGAAGAGTACATCCCTATGAATTCACTTTGAGTTGAAAAACAAAAAACAACAAAAATACAAAAAATAAAAGCAGTTGTCACAGCGACAGACCTCTGCTCCATCAAAGACAGCATTCTTCCTCTAACAGGCCAACCTTGGATGCCCCAGAAGAAGTGATAACAAACAGAAGCACCCCTTGATTTCACAATAATATATCCTTAGAAGAAATTCCTTCTTGACCCTAATCAGTAAATAAATTGTACCCTAAAGCATGATTGTCACTATTCCTTTGCACACACAATTTCGGCACTGGTAGATTTAGAGTTTCATTGCTAATTTAATTTTACATTTGGTAGGTTCCATTTTTACACTATAGGATAGGGATTTCTAAAAGTCCAAATCCAACTGCTGGCAGTTTACCTATGTATATATGGTACAGAGTAGGAGAAATTAAGGAAGACCAGAGTCTTAGCTAAGCTGGTTTTGTTCTTGAAAGAGAGAGAGATTTACTAACCAAAATATTGAATGGTTTAAAACACCCTTATCTAGCAATAGGGGCAGTTGAATAATGCTGCATATATAAATCAAGCTGCGCTTGACTATTACATTTGGCCATGAGAGAATCCAAGATACCAGGACACAGACCTGCTTTAGGACAATAAACTCCTCAGGTATCCTCACAGATCTCTACACAGCATTGAAATCAGTCATTGACTAGACTCATCCACAGATTTATTAAACAGACTTGCTTGCGTGAACAAACAACTCCAACAATAAACAAGTTTGTAATGGTGAACCCCACTAACCCTCTTCCTCACGCTATAGACAGCAAAGCCCTCATGAAGCTGGTCACTGTACCTATGTTTGCAATTAAATGTCACCTCTTCATTCAAAGTGCAGGAGTCACTTCTCCTCAGGTGCCTGATTGCAGGGTAGCCAGAGATGGTGTTGTGGCAAAAAAAAAAAAACACTACGGGGAAATTCTGGCCTCACTGCAGTCAGCAACGAGCCCTGCTGTCTTGAACAGGGCCAGAATCTCACCCCCGGGGCTGAGTTGCAGCTCAGCTGGGTCTCAGGGAAAAGAACAACCAATGGAAATGCTCTGGGACGCTGACACACAACCCATCTAACTCATGTGTAAGTCCTGGTGCCTGACTTTCAAGGTCACAAGAAATTACAAAACCAATATACTCAATGCCATATTAATGTATCTTTCCCTTCTTTGAGAGAGGAACAGTTTTGCAATGAACGTTTCCTTGTCATGTCCTCTTATGTACACTGACTCTCCTGATGGAACAAAACCACACACACCTACATTTCCCTCCTTGTGATTAGACACTGAGGCCAGATACTGCTAACTAGTTTGTCATGGAACTTCGGGAGCTTTTCACTCCTCATCGGCAACCTCTTCAGAGCAACTTCTCTCATCAGTTGCAAGGACCCATCTCCTGACTCACCTACTAGTGCCATGGAACCTGCTGGTCCCAGCACTTCAGCCCTTCCATTAATGCCCACGCTCCGCTGCCGTGGAGACTTCTGCTCCAAGCGTTCAATCCCTTGGGTTTGTCTACACTTGCAAGTTAGTTTGAATTAAGGAGGCTTAACTTGAACTAACATATTCCTGCTCTACACTCGGCTTTCATTAGTTTGAATTAAGGAATTCCTTAATTTGAACTAATGAAAACTTAGTTCAAATTAGTAAAACCTGCCGGTTAGTCGTTTGATCCTTAGTTCAAACTAAGGATTAACCCTTAGTTCGAATTAAATACATTTGAATTAAGGGCAGTTAGTTTGAATGAACAAAGTGGACTAATTCAACTTAACATTAAGTCGAATTAGTCTACTTTGATAATTCGAACTAACAAGTTTGAGTTTAGTTCAAACTAACCTCCAACTTATTAGTTCAAATTAACAAATTGGAACTAACTTTTCCTAGGGTAGACATAGCCCTCCTGTTGACACTCATCCCAACTGCAGTGGAATCATTTGTTCCGAGTATTCCTTCCCTTCTGTTAATCCTATGTCTACACTGGCAAATTAGTCTGGATTAAGGAGGCTTAATCCGGACGAATTTAACCCATGACCCCCCTAAGCTTTCCTTAGTTTGAACCAAGAAATTTCTTAGTTCAAACTAGTTATTACCAGCACTTAGTTCGAACTAAGCACGATGTGGACTCAAACTAACGCTTAGTTCAAACTTAATAAGTTCAAACTAAGGCAGTTAGTTCAAACTAAAAACATGTTCTAGTTCAAACTAAGTGTTAGTTCGAACTAGAACACATTGTTCATTCGAATTTATAACCGCAAGTTTAGTTTGAACTAACCCAAGGTTAGTTCAAGCTAACCTCGAACTTCTTAGTTTGAACTAACAAGTTCAAACTAGCTTTGGCTAGTGGAGACATGGCCGTAAACACCATGGATTCCAGTTTCCCACCAAAACTAGGCCTCACTTCCACTGAGAGCAATATTTCCATCCTATCCACCATTACAGCCCCAAGTAGAGAGGGAGCTAGACAAAAACCCAGGTTCCCAACAATTCCCCTGCTACCACCATACAATTTTGGACCTGAGTCTGAGCTTGGAAATATCCAGCCCTACCTAGTGTCTAAACAATATTTACTTGAAATATCAAGTTAGCTTTGAAGGACAAGTGCTGACCTACCATGAGGCCTGCAGGTTTTTCAGAGTAGGAAAAAAGGAGCAGTGTGAATTACCTGGTGTCTGACATCTTTTGTGTCCAGGACTCACCCCACTGTTGCAGCTTATGGGGTTGGGTCTGGCATTCTGCTCCTGCCTTTATGACCAGGTGTATTGGATCATGGTAATGCTCAGGGTTTACATAAATCCTGTGTCATGCCGGGGGTGAATAGGCCAAACATGAGCAGCAAGGCAATCTGGAACACCCAAAGTGAGGAGCTAGACGCAGCCCTGTCGGACACAGGAGACACTTCTTTCCATTCACCCCCATTTCCGGCCTCTCCTCTGCAGTGGGCCTGGACTATGGTCATAGAGCAAACTGAAGCTGAGATGGGAGCTGCCCCCTCATTTCTTTAAATTTTTTAAAACCTGTGAATTTTATTAAAGGTACCATGACCACTCCATCATTTTTGATAAAAAGTGGTTATGACAAATCTACAGGGGTACTAGTCATATCTTAACTAGCAGCCGGAAAACCTGTGCTCTCGCACTAGGGCCATGTAAATCTTCCAGCTATGCAGTGTCCCTTATACAGCCAATGAAATTGTTGCATGCAAATTAGCTGTAGAGTAAGACTGATGCATGATCTACAAGGTTTCTCATGGCAAAGATGATGTGCCTGACTGCTGTTTACTGCATGGGTTTAATTCGTAAAGTCAAAATGGCTTCAAACTTAAAAATGAAACAAGGAGCCCTGTGGCACTTAAAGACTAACAAATTTATTTATCGCATGAGCTTTTGTGGAAGAAAATTTCACTTCATCAGACATTTTGAAAACAGGGAACTTCCAGAATGGGAGGAAATAAATGCAGGGAAGTATAAGTCATGGTTTCAAGTCACACTGTAACAGCAAGTTAAAGCAATTGTAAACATTCAAACACTGGGGAAAACAGCATATAGAAGAAGATGAGGTTAAATCACCTGTTGTAATAAGAGAAAAAGCCAAAGTCCCTATTAAGCCCTGGAGCAATGCAAAAAACTCATGCAATAAATAAATTTGTTAGTCGTTAAGTGCCACAGGACTCCGTGTTTGTTTTACTGAATTAGACTACCACGGCTGCGCCTTTGCAATGTCTACTACTTAACTTAACTACTCAGAATGAAATTTAGTTGAACACGTATTCTTGCATAAATTTCAATAGGATCCTGAACATTCAAAAGCTGTTAAAACCTTGACTTTAAATTTTATTCAGAGGACAGTGCCTTGCCTCCAACAGTTCAATACTCCTAGCACCATGACACGGGTATGAGATAAATAATGGTTCAAAAGGAAGAATGCCAGTGTTCAGTCACCAACAGTACTTCTTGCGGTGCCTGTGTTTTCCCTGTAGGTTTCACAACCATATATTGACAAAGTCTGACCTTGCTTATCTTGTGAATGTCGAAGTCTGCAGTTAAGAAATTCAGGAATTCAGTAGCAATGACACTGAGAATTCAGTGGGTTTGAGGTTTGCATTGACTATATATATGGAAGTTAAGTGAAATTAAGGTCTCAGTGTTCAAAACTGTTCATTCATTCTGAATACCTTGAATTTCAGGTGCACATCTTGAGCCAGTTAGGACCAGATTTTCAGAAGTGTGAGGACCAGGCAACTTTATTTGCCTTCTATGTGGAGCTGCAACTGCTCTGGAGATCTGCCTCTATTTCTCACAAGATAGGCAACTGAAAAATGGAAGTATAGAAAAGTAGCTGATATTTATGTGCCTTCCAACGGATCAGACAGCAAGCCAGTAGCATAAGTGTGAATGGAAGCCTGAAGTAATGCCAGTCCTGTGGTCTAACCATGACCATCAACTCTTCCACATTTGACACCGACTTGCCTCTTTTTAAGAGTCTTATTACTCTACTAAGAGTTAAAAGGAAATAGCTTGCAGTCCTCAGTAACAAAAGTTCAATTCTCTGGTCTCTACCTGATGAAGGTTCTCAGAGAAATACCACAAAGTGAACAAGAAGTACTTGTATCTTGAACTTTCATATTACAAGAATAAAGGCTTTGTCTGTGAGCTGTACTTCCTTATTTCTAATTGTCCAATTCTAGTATTTTTGTTTATTTATTTGTTAGCGAGAATGTAGCTTTATGCATCATACTGTCTTCTGCTGGAACAGACTGTGAAGTCCCAACTGCAGTAAGTAATTTTGGAGGCCATTAGCAAACAATCAGAAGTTAGATAACCCATGGAGAAAGCCTAAATTATACAAATAATAGCACCCTCTTTCTCTTCTCTCCACAAAAGAAGATTCAGTGGAAGATAATGAAAGGCATTCAGATTCATTGATTAGGCCCAATGCAATGTGAACAATCATCTTTCATTTACAGTCTTCAGGAAATTGACTGTGAAGAGGCGTGCTCCTCTGAAAGTGCAGGACACTTAAAAGAACAAAAGGGTTCAAGGGAGCCTTTCAGGAATTATTATTTAAAAGAGAGGTTACGTATTGCTTGGTGTCACAGAATCCCCACTCCCCCTGGGTTTTGATCTGCGTAACTTTCCTGTGCAATTTTGCAATGGAAGTGTAGAGTTTACTGCAAAAGATGCCATACAAGGTTCCTTTGTGAATGCACATAACATCCTCCGCGTTCTTCTTCGAGCTCTGCTTGGATACATTCAGTATTAGGTGTCTACGTGCCGCAGCACATGATTGGTTGGAAGCTTCTTGCCCTAGCCTGTCAGAGTAGGGTCGGTGGCCGACGCCCCCTCCAGCCACACCCATGGCCATATATACAGCCCCAACCCTGACCCTCCCCAGTTCCCTTTTCTGCCTCCAGTGACAGTTTCGGAAGAGCCCCGCCTTCTGATCACAAGCGCCTGTCATTAGCTGACTGTATGAGCCATCCGTTCAAGCTAGAGGACCTGTTCATGGATATCATTCCACCGAGAACCGGCGCTTCTACAGAACATGCACGTTTGCAGCTGGAAGACCGCTCCCATCACCTGCAAAGAATGCCAGGCTTTAAACCCTGTGCTTCTTGTGGAAAGGCCTTCCCACAAGATGACCCCCATGAGGAGTTCCTCCAGTGCCTGGGTGAATCTCACCGGGCCACTGATTGCGCCATCTGTTGGTCCTTCAAGCCAAGGATGCTGAAAGACAGGGAGCAAAGGCACCGTGCGTTGGCCTTAGAGCAAATGCAGCAGCCTATCCCCGAAGAATCGGGGTCACCTTCAGCATCGGCACTGGCGCCATCTTGGCGACGCTACCCTGTGGAGCAGAAGACGTGGTTGGCATCAACCTCAAAGTCCTGAAGTGCTCCTGCTCATCTACCTCTTCTCAGCTGAGTCACTCCTGGCACCGCAGGCACAAAGTGTTGTGGATCCCGACCACCCGTGAGGCCTTCAAGGCGGCAAAGGCCCTATTGCTGTCGCCTACACCTATACCCGCGAAGCCTCTTAAGCAGAGAGGAAAGCCTGCTTTTCTGTTGGGAAGATGGTCTCCTGAGGGGCACTACACCCTAGTACGGTGCCAAGTTCCCTGAAAGAAGAAGCTCCCCCAAAGACTCAGGGCAGTACCACCCTAGGCTGCATTAGGAAGCAAAGTAGGTCGTGCTCCTCTTCTCTAGAGTGCCAAAGTGCCTCCACTTCTCCGGTGCCATCTACACAGTCTGGTGCTGAACATCCTACACCGTGAGAAAGCTCCCGCTCCCCAAGCATGGAAGAGATCACCCCATCTAGAAGGAGTAGACATGCTGCACCGAGTCCCTACCAGTACTGTCCTCATGAACGGTTGGTGCCGAGAGAAGTCCCTCCTCAGTGGCACCGCGGTACTGAAGAGCCTGCCATTATTTACCCGGATAGGGAGCTGAACTCCAGGCCAGGGTCCTATAGAGACGACACCACGGGCCACTTTGATTTCTTACGTAGGGTTTCAGCCCACACAGGCTTACAGGCTGAACCAGTTGTGGGGGTCCAAGACCCTCTATTTGATCTGGGTGTATCATCCCCACTGGACACAGTGGCTGTACCCTTGCACCCTAGCATGCATAGCATTGCCAGATCCCAGTGGCAATATCCTGCCTCTATTTGCCCAGTGTCAGACTACAGCTCACAAGTACCAGGTCCCACCAGAGGATTTTTCTTTTCTCACCCGTCACCCAAGCCCAATTCCATGGGTAATTGAGGCTGCCCTAGGGCGTGGGGTGCAACCCCCTTCAGATCCCATGCCAAGGTCCAGAGGGTCCAGACAAATGGAGATCCTGGGTAGAAAGATGTATTCGACCTCAGCCTTCCAACTGCATACAGCAAACCACCAGGCATTGTGGCTAGGTACACCTCAGACATTTGGGACTCCCTAAAGAGATTTACAGGCCTCCTTCCCCAGGATCAAAGGGAGGATTTCGAGTCCATTCTTGAAGAAGGCTCCCTGGCATCCCATGATGTGCTACTAGCTGCCTGGGATGCCACAGACACAGTGAGCCATGGAGTAACCACTGCCGTGGTTATGAGGTGCATGGTGTGGCTCCAGGAGACAGGGCTACCAACTAAAACCACCCAACAGGCCATCCAGGACCTTCCCTTTGAGAAACGGTCCTTATTTGTGGAGGACTCAGACATCCTCATAAGCAGCGCCAGGGACCTCAGGTCGGACCTCCGATCTCTGGGTGTGCTCCCTTCTTGAACTCCTAGCCGCCCTCTTAGCCCTTGCCGTCATAGAAAGCACCAGTTATCCCAATCAGGGAGGGTTCAAGATGAGCCTATTGGGGCTCCTGAACTCTCATTTTCACAGGGCTCTTTGCCTTAGTCTACTGACCTGCCTAAGATTACATTGCTGCTTTCAGGCAACCTTCCTCCTTGTCTTATGCAGAAATTCCCCAGTAATTACCAGAAGGCCCTGCAACTCAGATAGGGATGGATAAATACCTTCTTAGCCCCCTCACACCTCCCCAGATGACAGCAGGATGTCTGTCCAGGACCCTTATATCCCTATAGACAAGGGGCCCCCTTTGCTATATGACTAACCAGTTCTCTAGTGGACCCTACTGCTTTCCTAATCCATACAGGCAAATTGCCCCTCTACCTCCTGGGTTCTTTCCTCTTTCCCCAAGGGTGCTTAAGGGTCAACCCCTGAAGACCCCCCCCTCTTAAAACCCCTAATTCTCGCATTCTAGCATTTCTCTACGTTGAACCCTAAAACCTGTTCTCTCCGTTCAGAGCCGCAGCGCTCACCATAGGTTAACTTAGTTTGTCTTGTGGAGGCATGATGAAGGACAGGGGCTGAGCTGCTGGCCAGTCCCGCAGGGTTCAATCACATGAGAACATAGAACTCTCATGGTGCCCTATATTTTTTAAGGTAGGACCCTTAAAATACTTTCTTAGAGGTTACTACACTATGGGGGAAACTTTTCATGCCAGAGCGTGTCAGACACCCACTACTCTTAGTTCTGAGCGTCCACTGCCTACTAGGTTATTAAGGGAGCATCATGTGTTGTTTATTAGGGAGGGGTATGTGACAACCCCCCACCCCCGCTGCCTTTCCTTCCTTCCTCCCTCGTCTGTTTCCAGTCACAACTGGGCTAGCGGGAAACGGGGTCCAAGGTGGTCATTGACCATTGGGCAGCCCAGAACCGTGCGGTTCTCCATATGGGGAGCCTCCACACCCTCCGTTTCCAGCAAGGCCCACCTTTGAGTACCCTCGGTTTTTCCCCTCTCTGTCTCTTTACAACTGGTTGAGAAAGGTTACCATTATGACTTGCCTGGTTTTTTTTTTCCTAAAACACTCTCAGAATAAGCCACCCTTTGTTCACGGGGCCCCGGAGAGGTTTTTATCCCCAGGGTTTCTCGTGTCAGAAGGCAAACACCTGTAGCTTTCTAACCTTCTGCCTAACTGCATCCTCATCAAAGGGGGCTTGTGAGGGAACAGTGCCCCTTTGGCTGGTAGTGGAGGGATGTCCTACCCCTTTATGTTACCAGGGGTGAAGCCCTTCCACTCCCAGCTTGCTCTCACCGAGTCTCCCAGTATGCATTTTCAGTTGGGGGGATATCTTTTCACCAAATGCCTACACTTTGTGCTCCTCTGCAGGGCAACTGCCATACGGTTACTTCACACCTCTTTCTCCTTCCCTCCCCCTTCTCAAGGAGTCCAGCTAGCTCAGTGGATAGAGATGGTGACTCTTGAGCTCAAGTTTGGGGGGTTTTGAACTCCATGTTGGATGTTACTCACTGATGGGTCCCTTGATGATTCCCCTGTCCTATTCCACTACTAAGGCCTAGTGGAGTATCATCACTCCATGTGAACCAGTGAAGGGAGTTGGATCCTTCCCCTTCTCTCTCTTGCTCACTGGGGTCTTTTTCACCTTGGATGGTGCCTAAACACACCCTCTCAGGGGTGGAGGAACAATGGGAAATCAGTAAAAATAAGTAAATGAAGACCCTCCTGGGACACCCCATATACTCCATTACATGGGTTATGGTACTACAACTGTCGTCCTTCAGTTTTATTCTCTTTAACCATAATTTTAAGAAAGCTTGATACAGAGCCTGAAGATGTCTGTCTCTGTGTGAGGGATCAGAGCAAATGCGGGTATATCTTAGGGCTTGGCTGTAGACAATGGATCCTGTGGTGTCTTTAGGATGGAAGCTCGAGGGATGTAGATAACTTTACTGATCAGTAGGTTTTTGGTATAGAGTGGTGTTGATGTGTCCATCCCTAATTTGTACTGTAGTGTCCAGAAAGTGGATCTGCTGTGTGGAGTGTTCCAGGTTCAATTTGATTATGGGGTGGAAATTGTTGAAATCTCTGACTCCATGCCATTGCCTACTTCCCCCGACCCCTGTCTCATCTGCAGACTGCTGCACTGGCCAATTCCCCCCCCCCCTCCACCATCCATGCTGCTGGCTGGTCACCCACCCCTACCCTGTCTGCACAGTGTTGGCCACTTCCCCCATCTCTGCCCCCCCCCATCTGCACCACTGGCCACTTCCCCCACACACATCCCAAGTCTGCACCACTGGCTGGTTCCCACGCTGGTTGGTTCCTCCCTCCCCCGGTGCCCTCTGCACTCACCATGCGGGCCCCCTGGGAACTCCTCTCCATCCCCATACCCACTGTGCTCAGATGGCTGCCCATAACTGGCAGCTAGCAGTGGAGAAAATTAAAAAAAAAAAAAAAGAAATCAAACATTCACCTGCTGTGCCCTCTCCTGGCATCATGGCCAGTGATTCCTTCCTGAGGTGGGTCAGGCTGCTCTGGGATGACAAAAAGATCTTGGCTAGCTGGAAGAACAGATACCCTGCTCTCCTGAACCCCATTTTCCTCCTCCACAAATTCCTCCTCCTCCACAGAGTCCTCCCCATTCATCCTGGAATCCCCTGAAGCTATTGATGGTACATGGTGGCATACTTGTTGCATCATGACCAAAAATCATGTCTAGCTCCACATAATACTGGCACGTCTTTGGTGCAGGCTCCAAACAGCTGTTTGCCTCTATAGGCCGCTGATGTCTGACAAAGCTCTTTGGCTATGTTTACACTTAGATTGTTAAATTGATTTAATTTAAATAGATCTAATTGAACTGAAATAAAAATCATTAAATTGAGTTAACTTAAATCGATTTAACATGTCCCCACTAGAAACCCAAATTGAACTAGCATGTCCATGGACAGAACTTGCTAGTTCAATTTAGGAGAGGGGTACCATGGGTGTTGTGGCAAGATGGCCCCCAAGAAGGGCCATGCCCTCACCCAATATAGGAAGGTACCCTGGGAGGGAGAAGGGCAAAAAGTGTTAAATCAAAATAACAGTTAAATTGAAATAATTTCGATCTAACTTTTATTTCAATATAAAGTGGGGTTTTATTATTTCAGAATGACTGTTCCTTATCAGGGAGTGCCTCATTTCAAAATAAAGAAAGCTAGTGTAGACATGCACTGCTTTAAGTTGAAACAATCATCATTATTTCAATTTAAAGTGTAAGTGTAGACATACCCTTTGACTTTCATGTGGCACAGCTGTGCATCCTTGTTGTGGCCCCTCTAGAGCATACCACGTGAAATTTTTGAAATAAACATCACGATTCCTCTTTCTGGTTTAGAGCTGAGCCATCACTGACTCCTCACCCCTCAGGCTGATCAGATCTAAGATCTCAGGATGACTCCAAGCTGGGGCACATTCGATGTGCTCAGACGCCATTACCTGCTCAGGGAAAAGCCTCTCCAATCAGAAAATGGAGTTCAAATCTTCTTGGGACTGAAGGCATGGGAGGAGCTCTTTGATGATTTGGCCATACCAGGAATAAAAGAGTTGCAGGAACAGGGAATTCTTGGATATATCCCAGAGCCCATTAAAAATCACATTACACTGTTCTCTGTACACACTGCTGTTAAACTGAATTAATAAAACGTCATTAAATGCTATGCCTCCCACAGTGGTGGAATTAGGACATCAACTTGCAGCAGCAGTTAATTTGACTTTGCAGATGCATGAGTGTGTACACAGGCTGCAGAAGGTCAATGCAAATGGCATTATGTCAACCTAAGTGCTCAGTGTAGACCAGCCCTGGCTGTGAGACCATCATTCAGCCAAACATTGTGAGTCAGTCTGGACAGTGGATTTCAGGTTAGAAAGTGTCTTGTATTTTAATTTGCTGATGGTTAACTCCTGATGGTTTTATTAAATGATTGTGCATTGATTTGCTATATACTCAAAATTATGTTCTAATCAAAAAACTAGTATTTGTTTTACCTAAAGCTGTGTGGATTTTAGAGATGGTGAATGAACAACAGCTGGGAGCATCCCAATTTCTTTCATAAACTGGAGACCTGGAGTCCATGAACCTACAGGTATCTGGGAATGGTATCAATCTTTGCAGGACTGAAGTTTCTGATGTGGTATCTGGGGGCTGGTGGGGGCTGATCCAAGAGTGGGTGACCATCTGGCAAATGGGGCAAGTTGGGGACCAGAAGGGGGGTGATAAGGGCAGCACAGTAGCACCCCAAACTGGATTCAGAGAGGGGAACATCACACTTGGGATGTCCATGAGGTTTATAGAGGTCTTGGCAGAGAAGCAAATCTCTTAGACAAACTGCTTTGTTACTCTATAATAGGGTTACAGGATCAGCAATTATTTTAACGTTCAGAGCACATCTATACTGCAGCCACAGGTGTGATTGCAGTGTATGTAGATGTACTCAGGATCGCTGTATTCTAAATATCTTACTAAATATTGACATGAGTTCATGGCAGCCTGGACTTCTGTAGACTGTTTCAGCCTACCTGAACCACTGGAAGATCTACTTGCTTATTCAGCTGTCATGGAACCTGTGCCACAATGTCAGCACTGCTATTTCTGGTGCACTAACCAGACTGCAGTTCACACAAGTACACTGACATAAGCCACAAATCACACCCATAAGGTATATCTACCCTGTGGTCAGATGTGAGTTTCCCAGCACAGGTAGGCCAGACACATACTAGCTCTGCTCAAGCCAGCAGGTTAAAGAGAACAGTGTAGTCACTGTATTGTGAGAGGCAGCTGGGGCTAACCAAATCCACCAGGTACCCTGGGTATGTTCCAAGTTAACCCCCCGGCTAATTTTAGCACAGCCAGTGCACATTAGCCTACCAAACTGGAAAGCACATTCTCACCTGCAGTGTAGATGTACCTAAAAAATACCCAGTCCTGTACATTTGTTTATCTTCAGAAGGAGTATAACCAAGGGTCTGAACTCCTGTAACTCTGCTCCTCCTCCTCCCATCCTCCCACCCATGCACACATAATACCAATCCTTTCTGATGGCTGGGAGAGGTCCGCTGGCTATTTAAAACTTCCTGCTGGATGCAAGATGCTGGTCTGTTTAACCTCAGCTGAGGCTAACATTACTTGTGGTGGGTAGGAACAGAAAAGCAGTGTGGGAATTTACCCCATCCATGCTGCTCCACTGATGGCCTTGGTCCTGGTTTGAAGGACCCTCTCAGCTGAGAAGGTAGCTTATGATTCTTGTGCATTGAACCTCTGCTTAGGCTCCCAATGAGGTTGCTGGGCATCATAAAATGGACACTTGCCTCTTGGAAACTAAGCTGAGACCAACAACCTAGTTCATGCACTGGTAGCTTTAAATCAGCAGTCTCTAACACACGGCCCGTGGCTGCATGCGGCCCCTAAAGCTATTTCCTGTGGGCTGCAATGACACGATCATTACCGATATTTGCAATAGCATTGTATGCAAAGGTTTCAGGGGTGCAGCCCTCGGGCTACCATTCTAATCCTCATTCAGCCCTCTACTAGTCCTCATGCGGCCCTCATGGTGATTAGAGTTTGAGACCCCTGCTTTAAATAGTCACCTCTTCAGAAGACCTAATTTTACAATGAGAGATCATCTTACTAAAACTCCTAGCCTGTATACTAAACAGTTCTCACAGCTGACTTTTAAGTGCTACAGGCAAACTTTACAATACCAGAGCTCTCCTATGGTAGAAATACTCCTTCAAAAACTGCCTCATGTGACATTAAACAGAGCTAAAAGTGAATACTGTAACTGGGGGCTTCCCCAGACCCAGAAAATATTCTGAAGCAAAAAGATACAGTCCCCAAGGTTAAAATGCCTGGGTCCCTAGCCTGAGTACTAAGGACAGAATTGAGAAAAAAAAAAAAAAAAAACCATTCAGTATTTGGATTCTCTCATTTTTCCTTTGAGCATTGTAGAAGATCTGCAGCATGGACCCATTCTGGCAAGTGTCTCTTGGTGGTGTTATGGGGAATTGCTCAAGTGGTTCCCATGAGATGAGCTGTGATCCCTCTGTGCTCACTCTCAGCTACTCAGCCCTCCAGCTAAGCACCATTTCCAGGACCTCAGCCCTCCAGCTTAGTCAACTTTGTCAGTCCACCTGTTCTGGGGTATAGCCCCACTCGCTAGTGCCAGCCACTAGGTACAGCCAATGGCCATGAGTGCTGTCCTGCTCCGGATGCTCTGGGGGAGCGGAGAGGTATCTGGGCCCACCCACTTCTCTGGTCCCCAGCCCAGGAACCCTATGTGCCATGTCAGCGCCAATGCCATCACCTCTCTCCACTTTCCCTCAGTCTCTATTTCATGGTCCGCTTTTCCTGCAGCCCCCAATTGCACACCAACCCTCACCTCAGGGCTATACCTCCAGTCTGGTCCCAGCTTGCTGCTCTGGAGTCCCAGCTGCCATCTGCTCCTGGCACCCTCACCTCCAGACACTGCTGCCATCCAGGCCTTCAGACCCCTGGTTCCTGGTCAGCTCCCAGTGGTGTGGTGTGAGCTCTCCAGGGTACTGGCAGGCAGCTAGGAAAACAAACTTATCCTCCAATCTCTTAAATGACAAAAACTCTAGTCCCTGCAGCTTTCTCTTACCTATTCAGCTGGCTCCTGATTGGTCCCCTGCTGCAGCCTTTCATCAGCTGCTACTGTCTCAGGCCCTTTTAATCCTTTTTGTACTATAGTAGAGCAACAACCCCACTAAAGGCATATATATAATTTCAATGGGGTTAAAATTAATTTTTGTATTAACCCCTTCTTATTGCTACTTTTGGACTGTTTTGTCCGACTTGCTCTATCAGGCCCACTTATATTGAAGGGTGACACCACAAGGGTGTTTGTAATCTATTTATATGTAGACAGTCAATTCAGAAGGTGCAGAAGATGACACTCAGGCATATGTATAGGGTTTCTGATGATCAGTTTTAATGCATAAAACAGTGATAAAATTCCTATGATCAAATCAAATCTCAGTGTTTATCCAGTAAACACCATAAAAGACTGGTAATAGCTACTTTCACAAAGTTATTTGTTTTTCATGGAGCAGTAATGCAGACTATGGGATTGTAATTTCTAAAGCACATACATTCAGAGCCGTAACTAAGGAATCTTGTGCCCCTTACAATAGCCAGCACCTGGGGTGAGTGGTGAGGAATGCGCCTTTTAATGGAGCAGCTCAATGGAGCCGCTACAGTGTGCCTGGAGCAAAGCCCTGCTCGCCCCACCCTAGTTATGGCTCGCCATACATTGGTCCATGTAGACCATGCTGGTGCATATTAAAGGTTCTCTTGTGAGCTTTAACATTGTGCTGTTTGAAACAGTTACATTAAAGCACCCCAGAGAACATTATGAAGAGTGCACTCATAATAGTATATTAATTAATGCATAGGACATTACTTATTACAGCACATGTATATAAATGTTCAGAAATCAGCATTTTTCTCTAACTCAAAAATTGCTAAAAATACTCCCCAAATAAAAATTAACACCCAAAAGAATACTCTATGATCTCTAAATATGTAGCATAATTCTTTCCTGGATTTTGTAGGACTAACAAAACTCGTGCACCGTAAATGGATTCTTGTGTGTGGTTTTTTTTATATCAGCTCTTAACGCATATTAATAATCCATGGTACTGGAAAATTCTTTAAGTGAGAGAACTGGAATCAGCTTACATTATTCATTTGGATGAAATCATATTGTTTTAAATCATGTTAATAATGGACACAAAGCTGGTAACTGTTTGCAGAACCAATTAAAAATGTGATTTGATACTGCATCAGACTAACTTGTTTTAAACAGTTTGGTCCCTTGGGTCTGCATCCTGTAAAGACTTACATATTTTCTTGGTATTTAGCATGTCTGTTAAACACAGTTGACTTTAATGGGACTATTCCTGTTTTAAGTTTAAGCACACAGAATCTTACATAATTAGGGTTAGAAGGGACCTCATGTCATCTAGTTCAGCCTCCTGTTCAAAGCAGGATCAACTGCAACTAAACCATCCCAAGCAAGGCTTTGCATGCTGGCCCTTAAAATCTTAGGATGGAGATTCCACCATCTCTCTAGATAACCCATTTCTGTGCTTCACCACTCTTAGTACTTTTTTTTTTTCCTACTGTCAAATCTGGACCTCCCCCCTGTGAAACACGAGTCCACTGCTCCTAGTTCTGCCATCTACTGCCACTGGCTATGTCTACAGTGGTGGTCTCTTTTCTGGGGACTGAGGTAAGGTGGACCAGTCTGTAGGTCCCCTGGATCTTCCTTCTTCCCTTTTTAAACACGCCTCATTCTTTAGAGGATTGACACCCCATTATGAATGGGGCATTCTGTGTTTAAAGAGAACGCAAAGAATCTTGTTTCCAGATTAAGTCAATAAATTTTGGCCCTCCTCACAGTGACTGGTCAACCCTGTTAACACAAACTGATTTTGAAATCATGTTTGAAACCACAAACAGAGTAAACCCAGCTTCAGGTGCAGTGTAGTCAGTGCCAATAAAATATATAGAGGAAATAATTTTGTAAAATATAACTTTATCTATCAAAGTTCAAGATAATTATAGAAATATAAATGGTATGCGATTAGGAGTTGGCTGAAATACAATTCAGAGTATGAGCTTCCTGGAAGACCATTACATATAAAGAAAAAGAAAGGATATATACTGTTTTACAAACATAAATCATCATACAGACATTGATAAAAACCCAGAATAATTGGAGAAGTGCTGAAAGTATAAAAAAAGACAATTTCTGAAACATTAAATAGTTTAATGCTATCATATTCCAGTACAGCTCCTCCAATCCTCCAAAGATTTATTCCAATATTTAACACTGTAGCAAAAGATTCTCCCATTGCATTGTAGTTTCCCCACCTGTAAAATGGGAATAGACACTCAGCTGGTATACATAAGCATAGCTGCATTAATTTCTGTGGAACTAAACCCATTTACTCCAGCCGAGTCCCTTGTCTTCTAGAATCATAGGGTTGGAAGGGACCTCATAGGTCATCTAGTCCAACCCCCTGCCAGAGGCAGGACCACTCCCACTAAATCATCCCAGTCATGGTTTTGTCCAGCCGGGCCTTACACACCTCCAAAGATGGAGATTTCACCACCTCCCTCGGCAGCTCATTCCAAGGCTTCACCACTCGCCTAGTAAAAAATTTTTTTCTAATATCCAGCCTCAACCTCCCTAACTGCAACTTGAGACCATTGCTCCTCGTTCTGTCCTCTGTTATTCCCGAGAACAGTCGAGCTCCATCTTCCTTGGAGCACCCCTTCAAGTAGTTGAAGGTTGCTATCAAATCCCCCCTCAATCGTCTCTTCTGCAGACTCAATAAGCCTAATGCTTTCAGTCTTTCCTCATAGGGCTTGTGCTCCAGCCCTTTAATCATTTTGGTTGCCCTCCGCTGGACTCTCTCTAGCATGTCCCTGTCCTTTTTGTAGTGGGGAGCCCAAAACTGAACACAGTATTCTAGATGTGGCCTCACCAGTGCAGAATGGAGGGGAATGATCACATCCCTCGATCTGCTGGTAATACTTCTTTTGATGCAGCCCGGTATGCCATTGGCCTTTTTGGCAGCAAGAGCACACTGCTGACTCATATGCAGCTTCCCATCCACCATGACCCCCAGGTCCTTTTCTACACTGCTGCTACTTAGCTGAATGTTTCCCAGCCTGTAGCGGTGCATGGGGTTTTTCCATCCCAAGTGCAGGATTTTACACTTGTCCTCATTGAACCTCATAAGATTTCTATTGGCCCACTGCTCCAATTTATCTAGGTCTCCCTGAATCCTGTCCTTGCCCTCCAACGTGTCTACCGTTCCCCCCAGCTTGGTGTCATCCGCAAACTTACTGAGAGTGCAGTCTATTCCATCATCCAGATCATTGATGAAAATGTTGAACAGAACCGGCCCCAGGACCGACCCCTGGGGCACACCACTCGTGACTGGTTGCCCGCTAGACATGGAACCATTGATTCCTACACGCTGAAACCGTTGATGTAGCCAGTTTTCTATCCACCTTATAGTCCACCTATGCAACCCATACTTCCTTAATTTGCCAGTCAGAATGCTGTGGGAAACTATCAAAAGCCTTGCTAAAATCAAGGTATATCACATCAACGGTGCTTCCTGCATCCAGAAAACCAGTCATCTGATCATAGAAGGAGATGAGATTGGTCAGGCATGATTTACCCTTGGTAAATCCATGCTGACTGTTCCTGATCACTTTATTTTCCTCTAAGTGTTTGAGGATGGATTCTTTGAGAACCTGCTCCATAATTTTTCCAGGGATTGAGGTGAGGCTGACAGGTCTGTAATTCCCTGGATCCTCCTTTTTCCCTTTCTTGAACATAGGCACTACATTTGCTTTTTTCCAATCCTCTGGCATCTCCCCTGTTCTCCATGAGTTTTGAAAGATAACGGCCAGCGGTGCTGCTATCTCATCGGCCAATTCCCTTAGCACTCTTGGATGCAGTTTATCTGGCCCCATGGACTTGTGCACATCCAGCTTCTTTAAGCAGCCCCTAACTTGACCTTCTGTCACCAAGGGCCTGTCTTCTTCTCTCCAATCTGCCACACCCGTGGTAGTCGGCTGGGAGCTGAGCCTGCCTGTGAAAACTGAAGCAAAAAAAGCATTGAGCACTTCAGCTTTTCCTTCATCCTCTGTCACGAGGATGCCTGCCCTATTCAGCAAGGGGCCTACACCATCCCTGATCCTCTTCTTGTTATTAACATACTTGTAGAACCCCTTCTTGTTATCTTTTACATCCCTCACTAGCCACAACTCCATTTGTCCTTTCTGATTTTATCCCTGCAGTCCCTAGCAATATCTTTATATGCCTCCTTAGTCATCTGATCAAGCTTCCACTTCCTGTAAGCTTCCTTTTTATGTTTAAGCTCAGAGCAGAGTTCTCGGCTAAGCCATTCTGGCTGCCTCACACGTTTGTTCTTTCTCCTAATTGGACTGGCACCTTCCTGTGCCCTTAGCAGGGTTTCTTTAAAATATAACCAACTCTCTTGGACTCCTTTCCCCTTCAGATTAGCTTCCCAAGGGATCCTGCCCATCAGTTCCCTGAGGGAGCCAAAATCTGCTTTTTTGAAGTCCAGGGTTTTTGTTTTGCTTCTTTCCTTCCTTCCTTTAATCAGGATCCTGAACTCAACCATGTCATGGTCACTACTGCCTAGCTTGCCATTTACCTCTACGTCCCTGATCAATTCTTCCCTGTTTGTGAGCAGCAGGTCGAGCGGTGCGAGGTCCCTAGTTGGTTCCTCCAGCATTTGTACTAGAAAGTTGTCCCCAACACTCTCTAAAAACTTCCTGGATTGCCCATGCACTGCTGTATTGGCCTCCCAGCAAATGTCAGGGTAATTGAAGTCCCCCATCAGCACCAGGGCCTGTGATCTAGAAACTTCCCCTAGTTGTCTATAGAGCACCTCATCCACCTCCTGCTTCTGGTCTGGTGGTCTATAGCAGACCCCCACCACAACATCCCCCTTGTTGCTTCCCCCTCTCAATGTAACCCACAGACTTTCTACAGGCACGCTTCCACTTCCATAATGGAGCTCTGAGCAGTCATAGAGCTCTTTTACATACAACGCTACTCCTCCCCCTCTTCTAGACTACAAGAGTTATAGAGGTGAGATAAGAAGCCAGAAGTTCCTTATTCCCAGTCCTGCACTCAATCACTAAATCATGCTGCATCTTGCACCATGGGTGTGTCGCAGAGTACACAACCCCGCTAGCTCAAACACAGGGGGGTCTCCTGGTTTGAGCCACAATCCCAGCCTTTCAGCTCAAGGCAAAGTGGCCTAATGGTTAGAGGCAACATTCACTAGGGCCCTTGGGTATAGCGCAGTCCAGTTCCTTTGTCAGAGTCTAAAGTCCCAAGCCCTTCATGTCAGGGCAGTGCAGCCCACTGGCCAGAGTCAATGAGTTCCACACCCTTGGCTGGGCACCCTAGGAGGGCATAGGTCCAGGTAGGGGGGGTTTAGGCCCTCCCACTCCTCTGAACCTCAGCCCAGGGGTACCCAGAAGTCTCAGCCCAGTCAGCAGGGATCCAAGCCACAATGCACCAACTGAGACCCTGACCATATGAGGGCTCACCCCCATTTTACCCTGCCCTGGGCTACTTCCTACCTGAGGTCATGATGACATTCCTCTCCCAGACCCCTGCTGTTCATCTGGTTGGGCAACTTGCTTGACCTGGGTCCCAGGATCCTCATGGCTGTGGACACCCCAATCAGCAGCACCTTCTGCAATCAGCATCTCTAGCTTCCTAGGAGTCTGCTCCTTTCAGGTAGGAACCAAACCAGAGTCTGGGTGAGAGCCTCTAGCATACATCTAGACCCTCCACTGGCTATCCTCTAACTGAGGGGAACTGCAGCCTTTTATACCTGGGCAGCTGTTTGAGCATGCCCAGCAGGGCCTGAGGGGCGGGGCTACCCTTCTCTTCCGGGCATATAGGCCCGCTTGAGTGCGGGGCGGGCCTGCCCCGTTAAGGGTGCAACACCTGTTGCTTATGGAAGTGCAGCTCCTGTCACAGTTCACCAAACACTGAGCATTATATAGTGCTTGGCTTCCATTCAGCATGCAGACCAAACACACAGGGTGTACAATTCGCCTGTTGTGAGGGAGCCTTTATTATCATTCCACTATTGCATACTGAACCCAGCTGACAATAGATGCCGCACTGCCCTGCGTACTGCATACACACACAATGAGAAACATCTATGTTGAAGGGCTTACATTCATTCTCAACACACAGAATGGAAAAGCAGAGGCACACACAAGCAAACTGACCAGCCAAAGCTCACCCAGCAGATCAATGGCAAGGCAGGGACTTGAACCTTTATCTCTTGAGGCCGAGTTGCATATTTGAACTGCTGTTTCATACTGGCTAACTAGAGAGGGGTGAAAGGCATAGGCCTGATGGCTGGAATTCTTGACTGGAACGTGCAGCCTCCCTCACACACCCAGGTGACAGCTGCTATTCCTGGTCAGGTGTGGCAGATTAGCTAATGTGACCCAGCACTCTGCACTGGGTGGGATTTTGGCCTTTCAAGCCTAAATTTGTAGGATATGTGTGCACTGCAATTAAACACCCATGACTGGCCTGTGTCAGCTGACAGGTTGCAAGCTATAAAAATGAACTGTAGATATTTCAGATTTGCGCTGGAGCTACCCTGAGCCAGCCGTGTGTGTAATTTCTGTGTAGACATACCCATAGAACCTCAGGCCAGAAGAAATCATTAGATTATCTAGTCTGACTTTCTGGGTACCACAGGTTCTTAAATTTCAGCCAGTTACCCTGTAGTGAGTCTTTGCATAGACTCTTAGTCTACCACTAGTGTGTCTGTTCACCCCGCTGTGTTCCTGTGTCGATCATTTCTTGGTAGCATGCTGTGGGTTGCATCTCCTCTGCAATCTGAGTCTGATGCAGCTGTTCTGAGACAAGTAGGAGTTGGCCCCAAAACACTATTGCTGCATAATCCCTTAGGGTTCTTGCTAGGAAACATTGTCTCATTATCATCGAAAGGCTTCTTTAAGTTAAAATTTAAAACCAATTGTGATTTATTCAAGAGCTGGAAAAAGGATTTCAGTTCCACTTCTTCACTTTGAACTCTTCTTGTCAAAGTTACTGTATGAAAGGGGGCTGCAGTGAGTGAAGGCAGCATGGGATGAGCAGCTGGTGGTCAATCCAGGAAAGATTCCTGTCAAATGAAAAAGTGAGGATCCTACTTGAAAGGATAAAGTTCTAAAGTTTACAATTGAGGGGTAAAAAAAAATCTGTCAGGAAATTAGCATGATGGAGAGTGGGCTGTGACAACATGTGGTTTGTGGGTGGGGTAGGGCTGTAAATACTCTACTAGCAGAAGAAGCTGGCCTGTTGGTGAGTCATGGGTAGCTTTATACCAAGGGAAATATTGCTATTTTGGAGACAGAGAAACACACTAATGCACAGCAGTTCCAGGATGTTTATGAGAAAATGCCTAATGCATGTCTGCATGTGGTAGCTGTAGTCACATCAGGTGCATTTGAAGTGGTAGATAGACAATGGAGAGAGCTCTCATCTCACTGGTGGTTCCCAAGAGGTGTTGTTATGCCACAGTGAAGAGTGATTCATTAATAATCTCAGACAGATGCATCTTGGGATCTGTCTCCAACCTCATGTTCAGTATTTTTAGATTTGTAGGATGGTTCTACTAATACCCACTTGCGAGACTACCTCAAATACAAAGACAGGAGCAGTGTCCAGTGTGTACCGTCTAACTGCATGCAACTATCTGCAATAAGAGGCTGCTATGATTACATTTTCATTAGTTCAGGAATGCTAGTGAAGGTCACAGTTCTGGAGACCAGGATGTTAGTGGTGCATAAGACTTGGCCCTCTACGAAGACATAAATGCCACGCCAAATCCTCCCCGTTGTGCATCTGCACTCCAATCATATAACATGAGCACAGAGTATATTTCAAATAACATATCATACATTTTCCTACAAGCTTAGGTAGACTGTGTTCCATGCTTGTGTATATATAAACTCATTGCACTGTGGCAATGGTCCAGTGCATCACCACAGAAACACAGCCAAGTCCTCCGGAGAGCTTCTCAGACCCTGCTGTGTATCTGCAACTCTCTTTGACTTCAGGGGCGGTGGGAGGTGCATAGCATCTCTCTCTCTTACATTTTTTTAATTAAGTCCTCTGTTTTCTGGGCTTAATCCACAGCCCTTGGAAGGCAGTGAAGAGGCTGCTGTACA
The DNA here is from genome assembly GCA_007922195.1 of Podocnemis expansa. Taxonomy (NCBI): domain Eukaryota; kingdom Metazoa; phylum Chordata; order Testudines; family Podocnemididae; genus Podocnemis; species Podocnemis expansa. The sequence goes on from ML682065.1 coordinate 4,488,837, forward strand.
CTACTATGGGAAGTAAGTCAGGCCCTCCAAGGAGTGTATTTTAATAATTGCATAAGGCACTGATCAAAGCAGGCATTGACAAATGTGCTGCACCCCTAGGGGCCAGCCCCAAACTGAGGCACTGAGGTGATGGCTCTTCTGCCACTGGTGCCTAACTGTACCATGGGTGCTAGGGAGGAAATGCCTCCAGTGCCTAAAAAAAGAGCCAGCAGCGCTGACATTTGCAACTCCACCAAGTCTGTCCCTGCCCTCAAAAAACCGCTGCCACTGTGACTTCTTTCAGTGGCAGTGTGGATCAAAGAGGGCCCCCTGCCACTGAAAAACCACTACTCATACTTTCAGTGGCAGCACAGTGTGCAGAAGACCCCCAACAGCCAAAAGAAATACCTCCTGGGGGCACTTTTGGTGGTGGTGGGGAGGGGGAGGGGGGTTTTCACCTTCCCAACTGCCATGGTGCAGCTAGGCACTGGGGCAAAATCCTGGGTGTAACTGTGACCTCCAAGAGGCATTCTGGTCCTCTGAGGCTCTTTGGCTTGCACTGTTCCCAGTACAAGGCCAGACACACGAGGCATATTGAAACCCACATTAAAAGCTGCCTCTAAGAACAATCCAGTGTTGTATTGCTAGTGTGTATTTTTAAAGACTTGTTGCACTTTGGACATCAAGGAAGCACAGCACTTATACATATTATAATTTGCATCACATTTATCTTTCCACTAAATGTAATAGTAACCCATATGCCTATAGGAGCTCTCTCTTTTAGGGATCCCTTGAGGCTGGGTTATGTTGCTGGGCTGATTTAGCTAACCAGGTCCAGAAGCTTTGGGAAGTTAAGTGAATAGTTGCATTGAGCATGCTCCAGTAGGTTTTCTATTGCTGCTGTTGTCAGATGCCAGGAGAGCAGCAGCCTGAGAGCAGCAGCCCCAGAGTTGCAATGAGAGGAGCCCATGTGCCAGTGTGTGACTGGCAGAAGCTGAGCCAGGGGTGGACAGCAAGATGTTTTCCCCCTGCTGTGGAGCATTTTGCAGTAGTTTTCTCATATGCGACTGATTGCTGGTTGACCAGTACACTGACCGCATGGTGCTGGTTCCAGAAGAAAAAGAAAAGTCTGCATGGATTTCTACCTAAGATTCCCGGCCCAACCAAAGAAGAGGACTGCTGCTTCTTGCAACTCAAGCCTTTGGACTTGAATAGACGCTGCAACTGAGATATGGGTGAACTCCACCTAAACTTTGGGACTTGGGTTTCTTTCCCACAATGTTTCTGTGGGGACTGTTCTGTTTAAATTCATTTTGTTTTTCTTAGGAGAAGATTGATCATGTTAGTAGTTAATAAAGTTTATTATATTTGTTCTTAGGTAGTATTTTAATGTGGGGATGGGTACTGAACAATCTTCACTGTGAGTCCCTGTAGCAAGAAGGCACAGCCCCCCTCAGAGAGATCCCAGAAAGCACTGCAAGATGGCCGGGGGGGCGGAGCCAGGAGGGGACTGTCAATCAGCTTGGAAGTGGAGGGGGCGGGACAGGAAGTATAAAAAGGGAGGCAGGCAGCTCAGTTTAAGTCAGGGTGGTGGAGGGGAAAGATGTAGTTCTGCTTGCTCCTGACCCTGCAGTGCTCTGTGAAGGAGTTGGGCTCTTGTCCCTGGGCCTGTTGGTCTGGTGAGGGCTGCCCATGGGCAGTGACTGGGGCCCAATGCCTGAGCCCTGGGCTGCCCTACACCTGCAGGAGGAACTGCCAGTAGGGAGGCTGATGAATGGTCCTGAGTTGGCCCCTGCTGGGAACCTGAACCAATGTTCCCTCTAATGATCTGTAGACTGTGTGTGCAAAAACACTTCTTTGTGAGCACCAATATTAGCACACTTGAACTTTTTTTGTGTACTTTATTTTGTTGTGTGTGCAGGTTTCATGACCTATGTGTGTGTGCACATGTGCACAGCTTAGAGGGAACAGTGCCCTGAACCCTGACCTACCTTGTGTGATTTGGAAGAGCTACCTCTGGCTGCTTAGGACCCTATGCCTCCACCCACTTCCTGCAACCTGGAGGAGTTACCCCTTGCAGAAGAACCAGATGACTCCCTGACTTGCCACCACCTGATGAAATGGAGGGGTTTTACAATCTACCTGTGGGGGATTACCCTGAGGAGACAGACAATGAGGAGCTGGAGCTGGGGACGAGGGGTGACCCAGGGGAGTCTGAGACTCAACTCTCTGTGGGGGGACCATTCCGCAGGGGCAGCGTGTTGCAGCCAGGACCACACTGACCCCTGTGCTGAAGCCCCATGCCCTTTTGGGGACCTGAGCTGGGACACACTGGAATGAAGTGACCCCACGCCTCCACCGATTCCTTCCCTTAGCCCAAGCCACCTCATAGCTTGTGAACCTCACGGTGACACCGTCAATCCCTAGATCCCCTAAAAGACATTGTTGGTGACTTTACTTGAGCCCTGCCAAGGAGCTAAAGACTTGGAGCCTAGCCCCCCACCGGGGCCTGAGGGTTGTGTGACTTTGCCCAGCTAAGGGGCCAGAGAATTGGTAGCCCTACCCTAGGCTGCGCTGCAGGTTGGGTAGCCTTGCCCATGGCAAGAAAATAAAGACTTGGTGGTCTCGCCCCTGAGTGTGAGCTGGAGACCCTGACAAGCCACCCTTCCCTCTCCCAGAGGCAAAAGGGGCCTGTTACAGTCCCTTATAGACTGAATCCTGGGTCTCCAGCTGCTTCTTTTTGGGAGATGGGTTTAATTTTTTTTGAGGCACTGGAGAAGGTCAATTAAATGAATTCTAGCCCACCCAAACGTTACACAATGAGACCAAAAATGCATGCCAGTAATCTGCTGGATGTGGATCTCAAGCCCTGCTGGTGAAGTGTAAATATCTGGGATTTCTCCTGTGACAACTCCTCAGATTGCTGTAATAAAACTGCAACATACTAATGGCTGTGTTTCTATAATGTGCCCTTAGTGTGTCATTCTTAATGAGAATCTGCACATTGAATGTCTACTGTAACAATATAAATTTAAAAGTGACCAATGCATTTCTAATGAGGAAATAAAAATAGAAAACATTTTTTCCCATAGTGTAACATAAAAATATATTGACAAGTTCCAAAGGGGTAGCCATATTAGTCTAGTTCAGCAAAACAAACAAGAAGTCCAGTGGCACTTTTCAAGACTAACAAATTTATTTATTGCATGAGCTTTCATGGGAGAAAAATCCCCATCTTCAAAGCATCTGAAGTGGGATTTTTCTCCCATGAAAGCTCATGTGATAAATAAACTTTTAGTCTTTAAAAATGCCATGAAAATGTATGTATATATCCAAGTCCAAATTATTTAACTGAATCTATTTATTTATGGAGTTACACCAGCAGCTAGGAAGATCAGGGCCATGTAGCAGGCTGGTCTATTAAATGAAATGGGGCTCAGCTTTCCTGTTCCAGTCCAGGGGCTCCCATTTGGGCCAATTAAGAGGGTGGGGGCAACTCCAAGGGGTGATACACGGTCAGTCACGACTGAGCACAGATTGAGTGGGTCAGGAGAAAGGCTGTAGAGAAGAGCTACTAGAGACAGAAAGTGGTTCCTGGGAGAAGGTTGAAGGCAGTAGAGCAGAAAAAGGAATAAGCTGGGTGGTGGTCCTGTTATGCCTGGATCCTTGGAAGTAACATGAACTCGGAGAGAAACCAGCACAGGTACACAGAGAGTTTTGAACATACAACAGCATTTATTGAATGACAGATAAGAAAATTGGCTGAGCTATCCCACAATAGTCTAAATCTGTTGCTACAGCAACCAGCTAGGCAGGATCAGAATATAAGCAACACCAAGCTAGGTAGGACACAAATACATAGCAGTCCCCAAGTCAGAGATCCAGCAGAAGAAGGCTGAAGGAGGACACAGCAGCAGAGGTACGTCTACACTGGAGCCTGAGGTTGACTTAAGGAAGGTTAAGTTGACCTACAGACCCCGCGGCCACACGGCGCTTTTATTAAGTAAACTTAAGCGCGTCCATAAGTTGGCTTAATAACACCAGCTCTTAAGGTCAACTTAAGGCTTAAGCCAACTTTATTAAGTTGTCTTAAGCCAATGTAGACAGGGAAAAGCCCTAATTGGCCTCCAGGCCCCCTCCCAGAATTGCTGGCCACCAGGAGGGGTTGATCTAGCACCTGCCAGCAGTGGATGCAGGCAGTCGACAGGAGTTTTCAATGTGGACTCTCAAAGTGGACTTAACAAGGAAGAGGCAGGAGTGGAGGGCTGAACCCTGGGAGCCAGAGAAAGTAAGGGGTGTCACCAGCAGAGAGGCCATTTGTTTGCAAGCCCCTTTCTACTAGGCACTGCTCAGACATAAACCAAAGAAGAGAGTTCCTGCCTCAGAGAACTTGCAATTGGCATGTCTGACAGGACATAACGGGTGGATGAAGTGTACAAATCTGCAAACAGGATGAGGAAATTGGAAAGCAAAGAAAAGTTAGCAGGAATCCAAGCTGGTCATTAGTCTAACCAGAGCCGGAGGGCACAGATCCCAGCAGAGGCAGGTATTAAGGAGAGACTGAAGAGGATAAGCTGGAAGGTTTTACAAAGTTTCATGGCAAGTCGTCCCACACAGAGACAGGGAGGAAGAGGCAGACAAGTGATTGTGTCTGCTGTCACTGGCGGAGCGATGACAGGGACCAAGATAGCTCAGTGCAACAGTAGTTTTGACAGAGGTTGTGACCCTGGCCTCCTGGGATAACCTTCTGAATGTGCCAAAATCAGGGCAAGCTGCAAAACTGGGGGCCAAACCCCCAAACCGCTGATGGGTGGTACTTAAACCAGTCTCCCAGTCAGCAACAAAACATGCTCCTGATTCCCCCACTCTGGTCATCAGTGAGCATAAGCAGAAACAGCCCCCTTATTGCACATCAACTCCTCTGGTCCCCACCTAGCCACTGAGTCTCTTAAAGAAATAGGTTCTCCTGACCCCAAAGGGTCAGCCACATCACCCAGAACAATATAGGCTTGGATCTTATCCAAAATACCATGCTGCCAGCCAATCCTTTAGTAACTACGGCTAAAGGTTTAATGTAAAAGGAAAACACAAAATATGAGAGACATTAAAGGGTCAAAGTGAATCACATACATACAAATGATTTAGAGTTGATAGAAAGCAAATCCTTGAAGATCCTGTAGTTTGAAGGGTAGTCCCACTCCTCTGGTGTGCATTCAGCAGCAGCAGCAGCAGCAGCAGCTGGGTGGGTCTCAGTCCTTTGTTCAATCCCAGGAGAATAGTTCCAGAGGAGGGTGTTGGTTGCAGACAGACTGAAGACTAAAGACAAAATGGAGATGGGTCCCCTGCCTTTTATCTCAGAGTACTTGCCAGATCAAAATGGAGTTGGGCCACATGGTCAGCCGGGCTAACTGGTCAGACAAGTTTCTTCTTGGGCCCAATGCAGCTGGGAGGTCCCCTGATGAGAGTTGTAAAAGGGAACAATAGTTTTGCAGACACCCAGTCTGCGCTTGCTGTAAGAACAAATCACTTGGAACACACATAAAAATAAATAGATTCCTGATTTCTAATACAGGCATGATACCTACATATAAACCATATAATCATTCTTGGCAGATTATAGCCTTTCTATTGACACCAAACATGGTATACCATATATGGATTATTGCAAATATGAAATATTAATATTAAAAATAATAATAAACAGTCCCCTAGACCCAGACAGCATCACAGAGGTGCCATGATGAGAGGCCTGCATGGCAAAGCCAAGGGGCTTGTGTCTGATGCAGTAGAAGAGGAGGAGCCAGTGGAGGGATATAAGGTCGCATTGGGAGTGATGAGCCAGGAAGATGGTCCTTGGTCCTGCCATGAGTGCAGGGGACTAGACTCAACGACCTCTCAGGGTCCCTTCCAGTTTCTGTGATTCTAAGATGATCCCAGAAGTTTTGAATGGCAGCAGCAGCAGAATTACTAGATGTATTAGAAAACTACTCTTAGAGCCAGTTCTTTCCCTTCTATCCCCATAAACTTGAGCTGCTGACATGGTCTTAAAAAGCTGGCCTGGATATTTTTTATAAGGGGCCAAGTGCTTTTTTTCTAAACACTAAGACATCTCAAAAACCAAAACATTTCTGAGCAAACCCCGCCTCAGAAAAATCACTCATCTTTGGGCTCCAAGAATGCCATCTTCAGCATTAGGAGTGACTGATAAGAGGGGGTTAAGAACAGAAATCATTCTGGCTTGCAGCCAATACCTTGATATAATTGAGTATGAAAAAATAACAATCTACCATTCAATTATATTACTACAGTCTCAGTAATGACCTCAAACCAGGATACTCACTTATGGGATTAATAAATACTTGAAGCAAGAGAGCTTCCCCAGCATACCGTTATCTTCAGGAAATGCCTTGGAGCTCAATTGTTATTGCTGAAATAAACAGCTAGTGACCTAGTTTATTATGAATGTCACATAAGAATCTCAAAGTATGGGATACAAGAGAAGGAAACAGTATTTTACAAAAGTATCCAGATGGCAAGACCCCTTCCATCTTTTGGACATTATTGTATTTAATAACCCACGTTCTTTAATTTGAAAAATTTAGCCAAATCTTTTTCTGATGGGGTATGATGGATGCTTTCAATTTAGCAGATTCTTCACTAGAAAAGAGTGATCAGAGAGGAGAATTAAAGCCAAAAATGGCTTGTTTGTGCACTCTGTATTTTTGCCATTACCCCCATTATATTTTAAAAGTGTTTTCTTTCTTATTTCCCCATCGCATGCACAAACAACATGGTAAACTCTTAGTTTGTTGCAACAAAGAATTAGATTGTTAGGACATTGTTATGAGGTGTGTCAGCCAGCAATCAAAACAATGAACTTATTTTCCTGAGTCTGGAGGAATAAGGATGAAGTAGGGTTAAGGAAGGGAGAAGGTATCCTGTGTTTGGACAAACATACATTCTGAAGCATTTATAAATGCCTTTGGCTATGTCTGAGTTCAAACTAGCAGAATTTTTTTAGTTCAAACTAGCTTTTTAGTTTGAACTAAAAAAGCACGGCTAATTCGAACTAAAAGTTAGTTCAAACTAACAAACCATGGTTCGTTCAAACTAACCACTAGTTTGAACTTATTTAGTTTGAACTAGCATGTCTACATTCAGCGAGTTCCAACTAAATATGCAAATAAATTCAAACTAAGCATTTAGTTCGAACCAACCAGCAGAACTAACTAGTTCAAGCTAAGCTTTGCTTAGTTCAAACTAAAAAATCTTTTAGTTCAAACTAGACAAAGTCTAATGTAGACAGGGTTCAAATTAGTTTAAATTAAGGCTCCTTAATTCAAACTAATTTGCTAATGTAGACATAGCCTTGCTGATTGATTTAGGGGATTCATTGTTCTTAAAATAAAACTGTAATAATTACGTGTCCAATCTTGGAAATCACTGACTTCTAATAATAGAGCAGCAGGTCTGAGCTTGTTTTAAAAGGAAGCTGGCTTTTGGAGTTTCTCAGGAAAATGAACGCTTTATGTAGTGTTAAGATAAGTAACTTATATTTAACCTTTCTCATCCAAAATTCTGCATGGTTACATGGGGAGAACACCAATGTACATCGGTGGGTGTACCTCCCAAGTTAAGTAAGCAGAATTGGGCCCTATGTTTCTAAAATCTGTGATGTAATCTGCGTTCTGTTCTCTCGGCAGATCAAAGGTGACTTCAGGGCTCTGGAAGCGCGGGTGAAGGAGTTTGGAGCACAGGTGGTGTTCTCCTCGATTCTTCCGGTCAAGGGTAGAGGCCTGAGCAGAGACAGATGCATCCTGGAGATGAACGTTTGGCTGCGAAGATGGTGTCGTAAGGTAGGGCTTTGGCTTCCTTGACCATGGGTTGCTGTTTCAGGAAGAAGGACTGCTAGGCAGAGAAGGACTCCATCTTTCGAGGAAGGGGAAGAGCGTATTTGGACGCAGACTGGCTGACCTAGTGAGGAGGGCTTTAAACTAGGTCTGAAGGGGGAAGGAGACCAAAGCCCACAGGTAAGTGACTATGTGGGAGACCAGGGGGATGGGATGGAACTTGGGGGGTGCCGGGACTGTAACTACAGGGATAGAAGAGAGGATAGTTGGAACATGCGGGGGGAATCAAATAACCTTCTTAGATGCTCTAATGAAGCCCTAATGCCTGAGGCAGGTGGGGGAGGTCAACACCAAAAGAAAATCCAGGGAGGTAGATACAATAGAATTGAAAATCAAAATGGGAAAGTAGGGCAATCAGCTGGGTATCTTAGGTGCCTATACACAAATGCAAGGAGCCTGGGAAACAAGCAGGAGGCATTGGTAGTACTGGCACAGACAAAGAACTATGACATGATTGGGATAACAGAGTCGTGGTGGGATAGTCTGCATGACTGGAGCTCTGCGATAGATTGGGTAAAAACTGTTCAGGAAGAACAGGCAGGGAAGGAAAGGGGGAGGAGTAGCACTATATGTAAAAGAGCTCTATGACTGCTCAGAGCTTCATTATGAAAGTGGAAACAAGCCAGTTGAAAGTCTGTGGGTTAAGTTTAGAGGGGAGAGCAACAAGGGGGATGTTGTGGTAGGTGTCTGCTACAGACCACCAGATCAGAAGGAGGAGGTGGATGAGGCATTCTATGGACAACTGACAGAAGTTTCTAGAGCACAGGCCCTGGTTCTCATGGGGGACTTCAATTACCCTGACATCTGCTGGAAGGCCAATACAGCAGGGCACAAGCAATCCAGGAAGTTTCTGGAGAGTGTTGAGGACAACTTCCTGGTACAAATGCTGGAGCAACCAACTAGGGACCTTGCACCTCTCGATCTGCTGCTCACAAATAGAGAAGAATTTATCAGGGAAGTAGAAGTGAATGGCAGCCTGGGTAGCAGTGACCATGAAATGATTGAGTTCAAGTTGATGATTAAAGGAAAGAAGCAAAACGCAGACCCTGGACTTCAGAAAAGCAGATTTTGGCTCCCTCAGGGAACTGATGGGCAGGATCCCTTGGGAGGCTGATCTGAAGCGGAAAGGTGTCCAAGAGAGTTGGGTGCATTTTAAAGAAACCCTGCTAAGGGCACAGGAAGATACAATTCCGATAAGGAGAAAGCACAGCAAATGTGGAAGGCGCCCACTGTGGCTTAACAGAGAGCTCTGCACTGAGCTGAAGCATAAAAAGGACGCTTACAGGAAGTGGAAGCTAGGACAGATGACTAAGGAGGCATATAAAGACATTGCTCGGGACTGCAGGGATAAAATCAGAAAGGCCAAAGGACAAATGGAGTTGCGACTAGCAAGGGATGTGAAGGATAACAGGAAGGGGTTCTACAAGTATATCAATAACAAGAAGAGGATCAGGGATGGTGTAGGTCCCTTACTGAATGGGGCAGGCATCCTCGTGACAGAGGATGAGGAAAAAGCTGAAGTGCTCAATGCTTTTTTTACTTCAGTTTTCACAAGCAGGGTCAGCTCCCAGCCCACTACACTAGGTACGGTAGACTGGGGAGAAGAAGAGAGGCCCTTGGTGACAGAAGGTCAGGTTAGGGACTGCTTAAAGAAACTAGATGTGCACAAGTCCATGGGGCCGGATGAACTGCATCCGAGGGTGCTGAGGGAGCTGGCTGATGAGATAGCAGTACCGTTGGCCATTATCTTTGAAAACTTGTGGCGAACAGGGGAGGTGCCAGAGGACTGGAAAAAAGCAAATATAGTACCTATCTTCAAGAAAGGCAAAAAGGAGGATCCAGGGAATTATAGACCTGTCAGCCTCACCTCAATCCCTGGAAAAATCATGGAGCAGCTTCTCAAAGAATCCATCCTGAAACACTTGGAGGAAAATAGAGTAATCAGGAACAGTCAGCATGGATTCACCAAGGGTAAATCATGCCTGACCAACCTCATCGCCTTCTATGGTGAGATGACTGGATTTGTGGATGCGGGAAGAGCCGTTGATGTGATATATCTTGACTTTAGCAAGGCTTTTGATACAGTTTCCCACAGCATTCTCACTGGCAAATTAAGGAAGTATGGGTTAGATGCGTGGACTGTAAGGTGGATAGAAAACTGGCTAGATCAACGGTTTCAGCGGGTAGGAATCAATGGCTCCATGTCAAGTTGGCAGGCAGTAACAAGTGGTGTGCCCCAGGGGTCGGTCCTGGGGCCAGTTCTGTTCAATGTTTTCATCAATGATCTGGATGATGGGATAGATTGCACACTTAGTAAGTTTGCGGATGATACCAAACTGGGGGGAACGGTAGACACCCTAGAGGGCAGGGACAGGATTCAGGGAGACCTAGACAAATTGGAGCAGTGGGCCAAGAGGAATCTCATGAGGTTCAACCAGGACACGTGTAAAATCCTGCACTTGATACGAAAAAACCCCATGTACTGCTACAGGCTGGGGAGTGATCAGCTAAATAGCAGCACTGGAGAAAAGGACCTGGGAGTCATGGTGGATGGGAAGCTGGATATGAGTCAGCAGTGTGCACTTGCAGCCAAAAAGGCCAATGGCATACTGGGCTGCATCAGAAGAAGTGTTGCCAGCAGATCGAGGGATGTGATCATTCCCCTCTATTCTGCACTAGTGAGGCCACATCTGGAATACTGTGTCCAGTTTTGGGCTCCCCACTACAAAAAGGACATGGACAAATTAGAGAGAGTCCAGAGGAGGGCAACCAAAATGATCAAAGGGCTGGAGCACAAGCCCTATGAAGAAAGACTGAAGGAACTAGGCTTATTTAGCCTGCAGAAGAGAAGACTGAGGGGGGATTTGATAGCAACCTTCAACTACTTGAAGGGTTGCTCCAAGGAGGAGGGAGCTCGACTGTTCTCGGTAGTAACAGAGGGCAGAACGAGAAGCAATGGTTTCAAGTTACAGCTGGGGCGGTCCAGGCTGGCTATTAGGAGAAACTTCCTTACTAGGCGAGTGGTGAAGCATTGGAATAAGCTGCCTAGGGAGGTGGTGGAATCTCCATCTCTAGAGGTGTTCAAGGCCCAGCTGGACAAAACCCTGACTGGGATGATCTAATGGGAGTGGTCCTGCTTTTTTTGGCAGGGGGTTGGACTAGATGACCTCGTGGGGTCCCTTCCAACCCTGTGATTCTATGATTCTATGATTCTTCATTATTGACTTAAGTCAGGCCCGTAGACTGGAGGGCAGAGGGAAAGATGGACAATTGCCCACAAGCCTGGCGATTTCAAAGGGCCGAGCGGATGGGAGGATAAGATATGTATCCTCATTTCTTCCACACACCCCTTCCTTTGAGGCCTCTACATATGTGCTCTCCACCCTCCTCCAGAGCTGGGCTTATATACGTGCCACACAGATTCCTCTTTGGATGAGGAGGTGAAATCTATTACTCAGCTTCCTGGGTTTATCAGTAATCTGCCCAAAGTGTCCAAGAGACCTGGGAAGCTGCGGTGCAGATGTCACCTCCTCTGCTGTCCGGGAACCTGCTTGGCACATAATAACTAAGTAAAAACTTCAAGCAGAAGCCTACTTGATTCTCAGCCATCCTCTTCTAGGGGGGCCATTGACTGTTCTGTCGTGCGGCCCAGAATTGCTGTTGGAGGGCCTGACTGTAATAGGTTCACCCCAGGAATGAACCTGTCCCATTATCTTTAATAAGTGCGAGAGAGTGTACTGAACTATTGAGGTGGGTCTTCTGACCCAGTACTACCTTCTTCCCAACGTTCCTCAGGGCTGTCAAAACCAACTATCTTAGGGCTGCTGGGAATGGTAGTGCGCCACAGCAAGGCAGGCTGGGGAAGGAAACCAAGACATATAAACAGCCCCTTCCTCTGCTAGCAGTGAGGTATTGATGGGTTACAGGTCTCTCCAGAGAGACCTTCCTCTCTGGAGTCTAGAGGAAGCCTGAGAAGGAGTGACTGATGGTCTGCATCCAAAGGGTCTTGCAAGGAGTCTTAAAGAGAGATGGATGGCTGGGAATTAAAAAACTCAGGTACTAGAAGTGACACTGGTCGACCACGTGTCCGTTTCCTGCCAAAGCCCCAGACCTCATTCAACACTGAGCACTAAAAAATGCACAAGCTGGAAGCCAGGACAATTTACTTCTATATCAGTAGAAATTGAAGTGAGGTTTAAATCTGTAAGAATGTATTTGGTGTTTAAATTTCATCAAAACAAATGGGCTGTTGCTTGTTTTCACTAATTTGTATCCTGTTGTAATGCAAATATTTGCTATTCCCTTGTAAAGAAATAACCCATCGAATAAGAGGTGCTGTGTGCAATGCAAATGAAGAACATCAACAGAAAAGTGCACATTCATGCACATTTGAAGGCAAGCGGTCGTTTGTGCAATGATCAGAGCTCAAAGATACTAAACACATTCCTTTCTCCCTCCGAGTCAAAGAAAGAGTCCACCCGGTTGGTGATGCTATCGGCTTGTTTCCTGTGAGGCTGAGCTATAGGTATGGACTGAGAAAAAAATTCCACCCCTCTGGGCTGTTTGGATTCTATCAGGGCAGAATAACTGAAGAAAAGAGAAACAGTCAAAGTTATTCTGAGTAGCGTTGAGAGACTTCCAGGAAACAGACATTATAATTCCAAATGGTAGCAGAGAAGTAGTAAACTGTAATCAGGGCTGGCCCTAGATCAAATGGCTCCCCGGGTGAGGAGTGTTTGGGGCACCCGTTCATTTGTTATACTTTTAAATACCTTATTTTTATTGCATTTGTAGCTGGTTTCATGCCTTTGATGTATAGATTGCATGCTTGATTCATCTATGTCATATAAGATGATACATTTGCATGCTAAGATCTATAAATTTGTATTTATTCATGCCTTTTATAAAGAAATTTAAAAATCATTTCCTCGAAGCTTATTGAAATTTACTGATTTTAAGAATAACTGAAATGTATGAACTATCAAGAGAGTGAACTGTTCATCGGCACTGCATGAACCAGTATTAAATAGCATTTCAGTAGATGACAACCTTAGAATGTTAATGCTACACCTTTAGCTCAAAACATTGTTTTTCTTGACTTTGCCCTTGCAAACTGAAGCAGTGTCAGAGAGCTCTGAAGACTGGCCGATGGCATTTTCAAAGGATAAAATATTTTAGTCTCTTGTCAGCCGTCATCGATCAAAGATATGTTTTAGTGAGCCTGAGCTTTGAAAAGCTGCTCTTGCCACTTGTGGCAGAGACAGTAGTGGGAGTAGAATCCTCAAAGCTATCCAGATATTAGGAAAGTGTCCTTCAGCTCTGCATCATGAACGAATTTGAGAACCTGGAGTGGAAAGTGCTTCCCCATTTGCCAAAATGGGACTGATGTCCAGTTCACCATGGACTTCTTTATCATCGACATCCAAACATTCTCCATGTGTCAGCATCCAAGGAAGCTCCACGCAATTGTTCAAAGCTGTTTTCCTGTCCAACAGCATCTTACTAAGGTCATACAGAACCCCTAGGTTTTTCCTGGTGCTTTATTTGTCCAAACCTTTCTTCGACAGATACTTGAGCTATATAAATGAGTGAGCAAAAATCCCTCCTGAATTTTTCTTCTGAGATTCCTATCACCTCATCTCTGCTCCTGTAATCAAACTCTCTCCTTCTGATAAATATGAGTCTCCTTGAAGACAGGCTCATCTAAGTTTTCTGCCATTTTCAGGCAGCATCTTTAAATCCATTGTTTCTGTAGGCCAGAACGAAATCAAGGCAGCTTCTCATCAAAGTAGTAGCAGACAGGCTCTTACTTCAGTTCATTCTTATCTCACCGACTGACTAGTGGTGACACATCCCTTATGTACCTGCGAAGGCTGGGCAGATAACGTTCTATGAGGTTCGAGGAAAATGTGGTTCTCAAAATCTGGAAACTGCCACAAGATTTGACAAAGGTCCAGAACAGGGCCAGATTATGTGCCGTTGGGCGCCAACCTGCCCACCGCTATGGTGTCCCCCCTCCGCCTGGAGCTGCATCACCACCTGTGGGTGGGCTGTCACTGTGGGGGACCCTGGGGCCAGAAGGTGCTCCCACCTTGGCTCAGCAGCCAGCTGGTGCATGGTGTGGCCACTGGTGCAGCCCCGAGGGCCACGGGTTCTGGAAAGTCATGCCAGAGGGAGACAACGCTGCATGCCAGCCAACCCTGCCCCTAAGCGTGCACCAATCTGCCCAGGAGTGGGCAGAGCGAGAGCACTCAAAGCCTGGCCTCTGTCCTCAGGGCCCCCCCGAGTGCCAGCAGGGCAGGTGGCTTCCCAGCATCTCCCAAGCAAGCCTCGCCCATGCTATGGGGACAGGGGGTGGCAGGAGCTGAATTGTGCAGGGGCCTTAAGGACCATCTTTAGGCTGAAGACCAGAGCTTCAGCCCCTATCGCTCCTGCTATAGTCTTGAAGTGCCACAGGACTCCCTGTTTGTTTTACTGAACCAGACTAACACAGCTGCCCCTTTGGAATTACAGCTCCCACATTAATTCAGCCCCAGTCCAGAACATCATAGGATGGAGGTCTCAGACATGCAGCCGTGGGGTTAATTTTTGTGGCCCATGAACTGAAAAACATCAGCAACCCAAATATTCCCAGGAACCCGGAGTGCTGCAACTGCCAGCTTACATGGACCCCCAACGCCAGCCCACCTCGCCCCAGGCGGATGGCCAGTCCCAGCTCCTAGAGTGCTACCAACCAATTGTGGGAGCTGTGCTGTGGTAGTGGTACACTTGTGGTAGTTAGCTGAAGCTCAAATTTATTTTAGTGTGGTGAAACTCATCTATACATGCTTGCAGCATTTTTTACTTTTCGTAAAATTTAACATTTTTTGCTGAAAATAAATTGAAATGCCCATGAAATGAAAGGTGCAGGAAGAGCATATTAAATTCCAAACTTGCTGGACAGGTAAGGTTTTATTTTGTTTTTGTTTTTTTTCCAGATTTCATGGCAAGAAAATATGCCTAATTTGCAGTTCTCTGATTGCTGTAATGAAAGAATACAAGATCTAGAGCCACTATGGCTGTGTTCACACAGCACTTTTGTTTCGAAACAACCTCGTTGTTTCGAAACAAAAAAAACCATGTTCACACGACACACAGTTGTTTCGAAACAAGTTAAACCCCATTTGAGGACGAAACAAACTTGTTTCGAAACCCTTGTTTCGAAACAAGGCGTGTGAACATGTTGTTTCGGAACAAAGTGTTCCGAACCAACAGTGGATCCTCAGCACCCTGGCCAGGGAACCCTCCGGCCGGGGGGGCTGAGCCACCCCGCAGTGGCTCACCCCCTGCTGGTGCCTGCAGCCCCCTTTCTGGGGCTGCAGGGTGAGCCAGCAGCGGGTCACCCCCAGGGGTAACGAAATAGCATGTTCACACTGTGAACTTGCTATTTCGTTTCCCGCTTTTTTTCTTATTTCGAATTAACATTTTGTTAATCAGGAGTCCTAGTGTGGAAAAGTCATAGAATTAGAACATGTAATGAGCACTATTGGTAAGTGTGGGAATTTCACCTGTAGTCAGTTTTTGCATCACCGACAATTTTCTGCCTTATTAAATGATTTGGAATTGTGGTATGATGACTTGCAGTATTTTACCCAGGTACAATGGCTAACTCACAGGACAGTGCTGAAACAATTTTTTTTTTTAAATTTCCATCAAATAATGCAGGACTTTATGGTAGAACGGAGGGATGTCTTGTGGCGCTCAGTAATCCACAATGGCTATTGGATCTTGCATTTTGTTTTGCTCTCACAGAACAAATGAGCATTTTAAACAAGAAGCTCCAAGGGCTTAAACAGATTGTGAGGCAAATGGATGAACAAGTAAGAGCTCAATGTATGGCAGCAACAGATGTCAAATGGCAATTTCATTCACTTCAGTGGATGCAGAGTGATTCAGGACTTACACAACACAAAGATACATTTTGGAGATGAAGATTACAAGCACTAACGTGAAAAACTATCAAAGCAGACCAAAGGATTTGAGTACCAATGTCAAGAATTTCTGTTTCATTGAGACAAGTTTCACTTGTTTGGAAACTCTTTTACCCTTAATGTATCAACAGCTCCACCAGATCTTCGGATGGAAATAACTGAGTTTCAACGCTAACATCTTTAGGATAAATTCAGTCAAGTGCTACAGCAATATGTTTCATTCAAAGACTTCCTGAAACTGACATGCATTTTGGGAGAAATCCTGAGTTTATTTTTAAGTATATATATTAGTGAATTGCTCTTTTTGCAGTGACCCTAAACAAATCAAAATACAGCTCAGGGATTACAGATGAACATCTGGCTGCTGTGTTGTGAGTGGCCACTGTTAAGGACCGAGAACCAGATATAAAAACATTAATGCAAGAGAAGAATTGCCAGGTTTCCAGGCAGAAGTCATAAAAGGAAAATTTAAATTGCATTTTCACCCAGTAAACTTAATTTTAGTTGAAATGTAGTAATGCTTTATGTACTCTGAAATCTGTTTCCTATTAGTAGATATCTCAGTTAAAGATAAAATACTTAATTTTTTTTTTCATTTTATTATCAATAATAAAATACAACGCTAAGTGGGCATGGAAAGTGAGTGAGCAATTGTGATGTACTTTGTTCTAAAACGGCTTCTAGATATGGCTATTCATCAACTAACACTGAAATTAACTGAAACAATTTTTGTATATGTTTTAAGTTTATTTTAGTAATGTAGTGTGGCATAATATTTTATTTGAATTAGTATATTGTCCTAATTTTTGTTATGTATTCACTCACTAACTCTCCATACCCTCTTATTCCTTATTCAGGGCTATGTGGCACTGACACCGATCTTGGTTCTTAACAGATGAAAAGCGTGGTGCACCCTGGACAGGTCACCAATACATCAAGGGCGCGCGCACGCGCGCGCGCGCACACACACACACACACGCACCCCCAGGCCACAAATATAATCACACAATGGACAATTCACATGAGCCAATTAACCTAACAGCATGAAGATAGAAAGAAAACCAAAGTGCTTGGAAAAACTCAAATAGATGGGGGAGAACATCATGCAAACGCCAGAGAGACAGAGCTGTAAGACGTGTTTGAATGCTAGAGCTTGGATATTAGAGCTGTGGCACAAGAGCACTACCTACTACCCCATTGTGCTACCCCTTTAACAGTTTATATAAAAAAGCATGTCCTGCAAAGTGAAAATTTTTGTCCTAAATGGCCCTTGTGGGTGGGGTCAGATAGTTTTCATACACCTGTTCTAGGAAGTAGTGAAAAATGAATCCCCACAGGTAACACCTGAAACATTTTACTTCAAACATTGTATTTTCCCTTTTCTCACTACTACCAAATACTGTACCCTGAGCCCTGTATCCCAGGCAGTCACCTGCCCTAAATCTGGCCAGGAGTCTGTCTCACCTGTACATACATTTTATCTGCTTTAATCTCTCAATAACTCTCATTAAATTAAACCTTTAGCGTACTATAGAACTGGCTGCTAGTGTTGTCTCTGCTGTGCGATGAAAGATGAAACTTGATCTGGATGAGCAAGTAGGCTCTTAGGACTGGGAGTAACCTGGAGTAGCTGTGATTTTTGGTGTAGGTGACAATTTATCATATAGTCTGGCTTACCTGGGTGGCAAGATAGACTGGAGATCTAAGTCAATTGCCTGTGATTTCATTAGAAGATTATTGTACTATTCTGGAAGTTCACATTTGGTACTGCATTGGTGAAACCTAGTTACAGAACATACCTCAAGTTTGGGGTATCTATCCTGCTTTTGACAGTCTGCTGTCAGGTAGATCAGTGTGCCACAGCACACAGGTGTGCCATCAGGCCCGAGCAAGTGTGCCACAGAATTTTTATGAAAAAACTACTCAAAGAGTAGATTGGCTAATGAATATGTATGAGTTCATGTGGTGTGCCTCAAAATAATTAAAGGCATCAAGGTGTGCCATGGCAGAGAAAAAGTTGGGACCCAGTGAGGTAGACAGTCACTGGTGAGCCACTTGCGTCAGCATGACAGGGGAAGCTAGTACATTTTGACCAGTGACTTGGTACCCAGAGAAGGATGATTAGGCATGGCCTCAGAGAAGAGAAACAGTGAGTTGTTTGTCAGCTCAACTGGCTGTACCGTATCCGGAAAGGCAGAGAAAGAAGTGGCATTGGAGAGAAGGAAGTTAGTACATTGAACCTGATCTGGGGTGAAATACTGCATTACTCCCCATCTTAGACTGGGCCTCGGGCTGCAGTATTGCGTATCGCCTCTTTTGCCCCTGAAGCTCTGACTATCCTTGGACACCAGTGGCTCTTACAGCAGAGAATCTGTAATCAGTGGTGTAAGCTGACCAAACAGCCATCTTAAAACAAAAATATTGCTTATTTAGCAGGAGAAACAAATCATTAGAGAGATTTTAAAGCAATAAAAAGCTTACATGTATGTATGTCTTACCTAGGACCCTAACAACCTCTGATGGTGACCCTGGCAGATCTAGTTTCTTCAGGTTCCCCGACAACAGCCAAAGAGCTTTGCATCCATGTCTGATTTTTGTCTGGTTCCTCTCTTGCCCTCCCTTGCCTGGAGAGAGTGTCCACCTTTAAATCCTGCCTGAATTTTTTGCACTTCTGAGTTTGGTGGGCCTTGGTCATTCCTAGGAACACCAGTCCCATGGGTTGCTAGGAGGCTAAAGCAGAATCAAAGGCAACTCTTCTGACGTTGTCCTTTGTCCTACACACGTGCAGGTGCTGGATTTAAGAGGAAGGAAGCCCAGCAGCCGGGAAATGGCTAGAGAGGAGAGGAAGAGGTTTTGAGGATAGCACAAAGAAGGCAGAGGGCAACAGAAGACTCTACGTAGGAAAGCCTGGGAACAGTTGCTCAGAGGGAAGAGCAAGGAGCACACTCCCATTCCTGAATTGGCCTCTGTAGAGAATAAAAGCTTTGTTCAAGGCAGTGCCCCTCCATGCTGTCCTGGAAGAACTGAGTTTACTGATGAGATTGGGCAAAAGTGCAGGAGACTTTCAGAATCCCCTAAGCTCTTGAGAACACCCCGCGTCATGGGAGATGGTTTGCACAGCATAACGCTTTCTCTTAACCCTTTAGTTCCCTGGCCGTGGTAGAACTACCAGCTCCTATATACCATCTCAACCAAAGCCGTAATGCACTGTTTTGATGCCCAACGTCCGTTCCGATCAGAACGTGCCCCTTCCCATCAGTGGCACTTAGAGCCGGCACCACAAAGTTGCCCCTTAATAGTGTGGCTCCATTGAGCCACTTGGGGCCACCTGGGGCTTTGACACGTCAGCCCCACCGTAGTTACGGCTCTGGTCTCAACACAAGGCCTATCTAGTTCTTTAACCATTCCTTTGTGAGACCTACACTGCAGCCTCAGTTGTGTTTGTTTTCCCAGAGCCTGAATGCTTCTCACCCCGATCCTGACCACTCAGTAGCCAACAGGAGGTTTGAGACTAATTGCAATAGCGCAAATGCAGACCCTTTGACTTCAGTCAGAGTTGCAAGAGCTCACTGCAGGGGTGGATTGCTGCATGGGCTTATGGAGCCCGTGCCTAGGGGCTCCTACGTCATGGGGACCCTCTGATCTGCCAGAGCTGGGGGGCAGAGCATCCCTGGACCAGAGGCCTTGGGCTGGCCAGTCTGCCCTGAGGGAAGGTCAGACTGGCTCAGTTTGTCTCTCTGCTCTGTGGGGAGGGCAGCTACAATGCTGTGTACAGCCTCCAGCAGTGCCTTCCAGGGCCCATGGTCCTGGAAGTCTGCACTGCAAACCACAATGCACACCAGTCGTCCCCACTGCCCCCAGAAGGGGGGCCACCAGCGGAGGGCCAGGGCCCCAGGCGGGGGGCAAGTCCCTCAATCTGCCTGTGGCTCACTGCCTCTCAGGATTGGGTCGTCACTCTGCTTAATAGGCAGGATTTGGCCCTTGGTGTATCTATATTTGACTGGAGCAAGCAAGTGGTGAATAGGCTATGAATGGGTTCTCAGCATATTTCTGCTGGAGGGCCAGTGGCGGGGGTAGCCAAGATCGCCCATGGCTTTATGCAGGCAGTCATTATCCACAGAGCAGCTGTGTGTGCTGTCAGGTTTTGCCTGGTCCCCTAAGGCCTTGCAAGAGATGGTGTTATGTGTCTTCTGCAGGACGTACAGGTGACCAGTAGCCCCTAAAACTAGGTGTCATTCGGTTTGACGGCCTTTCTGGAAAACCACTTAATAGAGATTATACCTGACTTCCCAATTTGCCCCATAATGAGTCAGTAAAAGTCCTGGAGGGGCAATGGGGCTGGTGAAAAATAAAAGCAGCTGTACACAGACTCCACTCCATACAGAGGCTGTGATGTTGTAGTTTTGTATTCATGGTGGGGGATGCCTATCTGAAACAGGCAGAAATTGTTGTAATTAATGACCCACCTCCTGCTTCCAGAGTGAAACTCTTGCAGGGGCTAGTCCTGCATAACAGGTCTGCCTTGGCCTCCTGGTGCTGGCATGCACAGTCCATGGCGTGTTTGTCACAAGGCTCATGCAGTCGTAGGCTCTGCACTCATGAGCTCTGCACTGCATCACCAACATCAAACGGTGCAGCCAAGCATCTGTCACAGCTATTTAAAAAGGGAATGCCGACAGCGTCTGTGCCTGGCTTGTCTCTCAGAGGTTGCAGTGGTTTTTGGGAAAAATATTAGTATTTCTCTGTAAGTGGGTGGCTTGTCCCTTAAAGCCTACTAATTAGCACAGCTGAGCAAGGATCTCGGGCTGGCCTAAGAAGAGCAGCGGGAAGCTACAGAGAAAAAGGTTGTGTTTAGGGACTTAGGGAGAGGTAGACGCTTCCTGCAGGACACAGAGACCAGAAAGAGATGAGTGTTTGGGTGATGAGGAGCAACAGGGAGGACTGGGAACTGGCTGCTAACAGCTGGGAATTGAGTTGGGCTCTATGGAGATTATTTTGGGACTTGGAGTTTTGTTTTGCAGCATAATTTTAATAAATGCAGCTCCTAGGAGGACTGTTTGCACCGAGAAGCCTGCGTGGAGCACAGAAAGAAGGGACTCTGAGTTAGGGTGCTGCAGAGGCAGCCTTGGCCACAGAGGAAAGCTTATGTGGTAGCTGACGTACCAACATCCCCTCACTCCAAAATGAGTCATAATTGAGTCCCTTTGGGGTGGGTGATTGGTATGACACTAATTTCTCCTGTTGCTTCCCATTTCTGATTTACTCTTGTCTCTGCCCTTACATTTCGTCCAGGGCCGAGGAAGTTTGCTTACCCTTGTCACTCTGGGGTTGACGCTGGCTGCTCTTGGTGCAGTGGACTATTTCCAGGCAATTTAAAGGGTCACATGTGTTATAGGGAACTTTGTGGAAGATGTTTGTAACGGACAGTATAGGGATGCTCGCAGCCTTTCCCATGGGAACGACCTTCCTGTGAACTGTTTTCTGGGCTGTCTGCCCAGAAAAATTGTACCAGAGTCTGCCTATGTTTTTGCTTTAACAGGTGTTTAGGCCTGTTTTTGCTCACTGTATGTTATTTTGTGCTTTTGCATTTTTGTGTCATTCAGAGCCAGGTTGGCAGGTTCAAAACTGTTCAGGGAGGGTGGGCCTGATCCCCCCTGCTCCCTCTGAACTGTGCTATATGTTAGCACAGCCCCTATATTTGCTGGACCTCACTGAATGAACTTTATGAGAAAGGCGCCTTGGAAACCTCCTTGGGGTCATCTGCAGCCATGCAAGGCGTCCCTGGCTGCTGAAGGGACATAAGCTCTCACCATTTTATATTTTGCTTTGCTTTGTATAGGTAACTTATTCAATATAATACCCTGCCATTTAATAAATATCAACCTTCTTTTAAGTGGTCTTTGTCTGTGTCTGGTGAGTCCCCAAAAGAAACTCCCCTTTCAGGACGCAACATGAATCAGTTTTGTAGTGCAGGGGTCATACAGAGCAGAAATCAGAGGTTAGCAGCTCCTGGGCTGTGGAGTATTCCCTCTATAAATACAAACTGGGGCATGTCACTCTGCGTCTCCCAGGGCATTAACACCCTCTGGCCAGGCTGGATTAAATCTCAGACAGATCTCCAGGTCCGGGCCTTGCATGTGGTTCTCTCAGGAAGAGCCGCTCTTTGTGACGTAGTTAGAAGGGTGCAGGGCAGTAAAAGTTGCTTGGCTGTATTTATTGTTGGGAGATGTTTGTGACTAATTTTCTTTATTGTTATAGTTTGTTACAGTAGTGTAAAGCTGGAAAGGTCCCTTCAAAAAGGATCAGGCAATACAGACAACACTGAAGAGGTTTATTTACTGTACCAGTACCGGGATCGCTGAGCAAAACGGTATCAGCTTCAAAATGGAAGTAACATGGAAATTGCTTATATACACAGACAGCTTCTTTACTGCTTTACACTAGTTTTTTAACAGTTCTTTGCTTCCTTTGGGGAAAAACAACGCTCTATGTGTTAAAAGGGTCAGGATGGTGAGAGTGGGTGGTCACAACAGGTACGGGAATACTTGTTTCCGTACCAGGTAGACAGGAGCGTTGAAGGGCTATGTGACATCAGGCAGGGACAGGCACATGACAAGAGACAAGGTTCAGGGGAGAATATGCAACAAAAGACAGCCCTCATACTGCCGATTTGGTCAGCCTCTGTATTTATGAGGCCTAGTGTGCTGGCATGGATATTTTATGCTAACAGTAGTGACAAAGGACTCCACCTGGATCACAGCCCAGGTGCCGGGTGCTGTACAAACACAGCGAGAGACTGTCCCTGCTCTCAAGAGCTGACGCTCCAAGCAGCCTTTTCGCTCTGAAGGAGTGACCACCCAATGAGAGAATACCATATCAAACATCATGTCCCTGTTACTCCAAGCATCTGGCTCTGCACACAGCCGATTGCAAAATGGCTCTTCCTAGCCAAAGCTTTAAGGAGACCGAAGCATCCCTTTTGCTAGTAATGTTTCTGAGGTGGCAGGCTGTGACCTTAGCTGGGTTCCTTTGACAACAACAAACTGGCAATGTATTTGTTCTCAGAAAGAGAGATCCCACCTTCCTGGATGTGATACAAAGCAGACTCCACGTCCTTTTGTAGACTCCGTGGGTAAATTATGGCTGGTTTTGGGGCACTGAGGGCTCCTCTTCTCTGTGTGATGCTCTCTCTTAGGGCTGCAAACCTTCTCTTATTGGAAGCTGTGATTTCACGTTGACCCTTCATATACAGACTGTCAGAGAGAACTATCAGACGACCCATTAAAGGCAGCAGAGAGGAAAGGAATCAGTTGCACCAGCAAGCAACATTGAGAAATGACACACCAATTGGCTCTATCTCAGCTGTGTTTTCTGGAAGTTTTAGCCATCAACCCCAGGACCAGACACTAACAAAGCAATGAGAGGGAGCCGGCTGGATTCGTTGTGACTTTGTGACAAGAAATTGTCCAGATTCCTGGGCAAATTGTCAGTTCCAGAACAGGTGTTAGCAGAGGATTTGGATGGGTACAGCATGGCTGAACTGTAATTAAGAGTTTAAATGTCACCGAGTAGAGCTGCATGGTCTGTTTTATTGCAGTGCTCTTTCCCTCTCCCTGCCCCCTTTCCAGGAGTGTTAGTAACAGGACCCGCTAAGGAATATTTCCAGTGACTTCAGTCCCCAATGGAAGGTGCTAATAGGATTTCTTTACCCAGACATTCACTGACAGAGGCAGTTCAAGCTTCACCCTGCTCTCTGCCCCTTCCAAGTGCCTCCACAGTGACCAGCATGGATGAGAAGGGAGTTCTGTCTCCGTTTCGTATTGAATCCATGGTCCTCTGCTTAGATGACTAGAAGAGAAATTCCATGAGAATGCTGGCTTAATGAAGCGGGACCCTCCTTCCAGATAATATCACAGTATCCTCTTGCACTGAAGAGAATCCTCCAGGAGAAAGGACCCCAGGTATTAGGAAGAGGCAGATAACAGTAATGAGGGATTTGATTATTGGAAATATATAGTTAGGTTTTTGATGACCGGCAGAACTGCATGATGAGTGGCCTGCGGGATAGGAAGGTTGCAGACCTCTTGAAACATCCCAACAGACTTATATGCAATGCCGGGAAAGAGCTGGTGGCTGTGGTACTTGTAGATACCAGTGACGGAAGGACAGGAGAGAGGTCCTGGAGGACAAATTTAGGCTGCTAAGTAAAGATTACAGTGCATGACCTCCATGGTACGAGTCTCCAAAAGTCATCCAATTTTATTTGCAGGGCCAGTGAGACAGGCAGAATGGCAGAGTGTCAATGCATGGATGAGAGGTTGGGCTTGGGATGAGGGATTTAGGTTTATTAGGAATTAGAGGGCATTTTGGAAAAGGAGGAGCCTAAACAGGTAGGAAGTGACTCCACCTAAACCAAAACAAACCAAGGGCAAAGGGAAAGCAGAGAGTGCAGAGCAGCACATGGTTCGAACAGAGACATTACTTAGGGAAGGATTTATTAAAGGGGATTCTCTATATCCCAGTAAAAAGGAGAGGATAGAAACTGATGAAGCACAGGTAGGTAGTGAGCAATGTTCCCTCTAATTATTTGTAGGCTGTGAGCGCAAAAAATTTCTTTGTGGGCACTAATATTAGCACTAGTGAATTTTTTTGTGTGCATTTTATTTTGTTGTGTGCATGGGTTTCATGACCTGTGTGCACGCGCACATGCGCACAGCTTAGCGGGAACAGTGATAGTGAGGTGAAACAGTTACACGGAAGAGTCTCATTTTGTTTCATCATGTGAAGGCAGACAGCTAAATATGGACACATTTTATAAGTGCTTATATAGAAATATTAAGGATCTAATACTAAGATGGGTGAACTGGATTGCTGCCTGGTACTAAAAAAGAGGATATTGATCTAACAGTGATCACAGAAATTTGTTGGACTGATGATGAGCAAAGGGACATGGTAATATCAGGGTACAAAATACACAGGAATGACAGAGTAGATCATGCTGGTGAAGAAGTGACTCTGTGTGAAAGAAAGCAGAGTCACATACAGCAAAAATCTTAAATGAACCAGACTGTACCATTGAATCTCTATGGATAGGAATGCCATGCTTCAATAATAAGAGTAGAGCACAGAGAATACACTCCCGACCACCAGACAAGGACAGTGATGGTGACTGTGAATTGCTCACAGAGATTAGAGAGGCTGCAGAACCAGGGAACCCAGTAATAATAGAGTGTTTGAACTACCGCAAAGTGAGTGGCTACATGTTACCTCAAGGCAGGAAGCAGAGAAAACTTTTCTAAACACCATAAATGACTGTCTCCCAGACCAGCTAGTCTGGAACCCACAAGAGGAGAGGCCATTCCTGATTTAGTGCTAAGCGGAGCACAAGGTTTGGTCCAAGAAGTGAATGTAGCTGAACTGTTTTGTAACAGCGACCACGATGTAGTTAGATTTAACATCCTTGGAGGGAGAGGAGGGGAAGGACTCGGAGCTCTACCACAACAATTCACCATAATAGTGTTTAGCTTACCATTAAAGAGAACTGTGCAAAACTGACCAACCTCCTTAAAAGGAAATGAAAAGGAAAAGTCACAAGGATGAAATACATCAAAGCTACATGGAAACTATTTAAAATCATCATCATAAAGGCTCAAACTAGATATATAGCCCAAATTAAAAAAAAAAAATACCAAAACAAACAAACAACAAACCACTGTGGCTAAACAGCAGAGTAAAAGAGGCAGTTAGAAGCAAAAAGCCATCCTTTAAAAATTGTAAGTCAAATCTTACTGAGGCAAATACAAAATAACATCAACACCAGCAAAGGTAAAACAATAATTAGGCAGGCCAAAAAGTAATTGGAAAACGAATTAGCAAAAGTCAAAGGTTAACACACACAGACACATAGACGCATAGTCAGTTTCCAAAGGGATAGCCGTGTTAGTCTAGTCCAGTAAAAAAACAACAAGCAGTTGTGTGGCACTCTAAGACTAGCAGATTTATTGTTTGCATGAGCTTTCGTGGGAGAAGATCCCACTTCCTCAGATGCTTCGAAGATGGGTGAACTT
>ML682065.1:4524762-4556840 GCA_007922195.1 Podocnemis expansa
AATATGTTATTTCGAAACAGCTTGTTTCGAAACCTCTTGTTTCGAAACAAGCGCTCCCCGTGTGAACATAGCCTTAGGCATTAGACAGGATCACTAAATGGCAGAGTCCGACCTACTAAAAAAGTCTCATACAGATTAATACAAACCTGTGTTTATTCCACAGGTTTTTTAAAGCATTTAACATAATTTAATAAAGACTTGTATCCTTACTCTAGGAGAGTTCCAGAAAGCCATGGGAGGATTGTGCCTTCTCAGATTATAAATGCTTCAGATAGAATATTTTCTCTTTGTTCTACATTTGTATAGCACATAGCATGATACGGCTGGGCCTTCCAGGCAGTAACACGGGACAAGTAATAAATGAAACTAATAGATATCTATTAGAATGGACAGGGTTTTTAATTATTTTCTGTAGGACCATAGTAGTTTCATCCCCTCTAAATCCTACAGGAGTTTTCCATATGGTCAGTTCCCAAGCAAGATCCATTAGCAGAGCTAATACACCAGCCTTTTATCCAGCAAGTTGGAAACAGGGATTTTCCTTGCTGACTCTGAAGGGGAATGAGAGACTTCAGACCTAAAATGGTTTCTAGAAAGTAACATGGAGTAGACAAAAGTTCATTATGATGAACAGTTCTGTATAGGACTTTCTGTCTGGTATTTTAAGGTCTGGATTTTAAACACAGGGGCTTTAATAGATGTTTAAATCCTGTGTTTGGAATCTCAGACCAACCCATTTGTTGACTTAAATACCAGTTTATGCTTCTAAATGTTAATTTGACAATCTAGATCTGACACTGGGAGACAATTAGGAGCCAATATTTGAAAATTACTTCCTTCTGTGAGCTACTGTAGCAATGGTTCTCAACCTTTTCAAGTATAAGGAACCCTTTTTAAGGTCAAAAAATTTCATGGACACCCTGAAGTGATGATAACTGTTATTGGTGCTACAGAAGGGCAGTGGAGGACCTGGCCCCTGTCTGCTTCCAAGGGGTGGAGACCTATCCAGGATGAGGCTGCTCAAAGCAGACAAATTCAATTCTTTTAGAGCAGAGGTAACAAACTCACTCAATGTGAGGGGCCACATTGGAGGGCAGGACACCTGTCATGAGCCGTGTGGACACATGGGCTTGCCAACACTTTCCCCTTCCATGTTCAGAGGGCATGGGCTCCCTTTGCCCATGCCCAACCCTGCAGGCTCTCCCATACCTTCCCTTTTCCCTGACACTCATGCTGGCTCCCTGACCCTCCCCCCTTTCCCCTTCCCTTTCCATTTCCCCTACATTTTGGTGCCAGGCAAAAAAAATTCACCCTCAGTCACAGGCAGCCAGGCTGGGCTCCTGCCTCTTTGCCTCCCACTCATCTCTGTCAGTCATTCAGAATGCTGGCCTTTGGTTGGCTCAGTCCCAGCAGCCTTTGAATGGTTTGTTCGCACATGGGCCCCAGCCACCTTTTCCTTTTTTATTTGTGATCCACGCTGACTGATTGACAGTGAACGGTTGGGATGGGGGACATTGCAGTGGCTGTCAGGAGCCAACCTAGCCTGCTGGGACGGAGACTATGATTGGCTAGCAGACCACGGCAGAACTGAGCTGGGATTGGCTGGAGTGTTTCCTTTGTTCCCCTGTGTTGTGACTTGGATCATGTGAGTGAGTCAGAAGCATGCCTAGTGTTGCCGTGCCTGAGTCTGTCTTTGCAGCTTGCTGCTGCAGACAGCTTCCAGGCACAGCCCAGGCAGCAGCTCCATGGGCCGAGCTGGCCCTGTGAGCCATAAATTTGACATCCCTGATTTAGAGCCCTCTCCAACATAGATCACTGGCCAGCAGTGGCTGGGGCTGGATGTATTCACAGACCCCTTGCAATAACTCCCCGGACCCCCAAAGGTCCCCAGACCCCAGGTTGGGAGCCCCTGTACTACAGGATGACCTAAATGTAAGATTTGTGATCACACAGTGAACTGTTCTTTTTCTGAACTGCGTTTACACATTGGTTGTGTGATTATGATCTCAAAATGAAATCAGAGCAAGACCTAGCCTCCAAGTGACAGTAATAAACTGGTATGTCATGAGTGTGGAAGTCAGGCCCAGTTTCTGATTGTATTTACAGTGGTATAAATCAGGAGTAATTCCAAAGGGAAGCAGGGCTGAAGAAATCCTAAGCATCATGTAGTCCGCTGTCATTGACGTTGTCATAGAAATGTAGGGCTGGAAGGAACTTGAAAAGTCATGAAGTCCAGCCCCCCGTGCCAGGGCAGGACCAAGTAAACCTAGAACAGGGGTGTCAAACTCAAATCACCACGAGGGCCGCATGGGACTAGCACATTGCCCAAGGGCCGCACCATGCATGAGGACTAGTATGGTAGCCCATGGGCCTGCACCACTGAAACCTCTTCATACAACGGTATTGAAAATATTGATGGTGATAGTGTCGTTGCAGGCCGCAAGAAATAACTTTGTGGGCTGCATGTGGCCCTTAAGTTTGACACCCCTGAACTGAAACATCCCTGCAAGGTGTTTGTCTGGCTTGTTCTCTAAAGATGGAGATTCCATAATCTCCCTTGGAGGCCCATTCCAGACCTTACCTACCTTCAGCATTAGAAAGTTTTCCTTCGCATCTAGCCTAAATTTTCCTTTACTGCGGCTTATGGCCATTGCTAGTGTTTTACCTTCAGTACATATGGAGAGCAATTGATCACCATCCTCTTCATAACAGACCGTAACATCTCTGAAGGCTTATCGGTTTTCCACTCAGTCTTTTTTTCTCAAGATTAGCGATGCACCTTTTTAAAAAACCTTACCTCCTGTGTCAGGTTTCCTAAGCCTTCTGGCATTTTTGTAGCTTTCCTCTGCACTCTCTCCAATTTTCCCTTACCTTTCCTAAGTGTGGCACCCAAAACTGGACACAATACTCCAGCTGAGGCCTCACCAGTGCCAATCAAAATGAGACAATTAGCTCCCAGAATTTACTCCTCTAAATACACCCCAAGATGGTATTAGCCCTTTTTCAAAATTGCATCACATTGGCGACTCCTGTTCAAATTTTGATTTACTGTAACACTCAGCTCCTTTTTAGCAGCACTCCCCTCACCACCAGTTCATTCCCCATTTTGTACTTTTGCATTGGACTTTTAATTCCAAAGTGAAGTATTTTCCACTTGTCCTTTTCCAGGCAGTGAGTGTGACCCCACGGGGTGCAGTCATGCACATGCCAAATGGAAGAGATTTGTGGTCACATCTGGCCTCTAGACCACGTGTTTGACACTCCTGCATCTATATGCTTACAAACTGATTGCTTAATATTTTGTTCCAGTATCTCCCCAGGTATATAACTTAAGCTCACTAGTCTTTTGTTCCCAGGCTCCTTTTCGATCCCTTCAAGACAGTCACTATGTTTGCTTTTCTCCAGTCTTCTGGAATCTTACCTGTCCTCCATGAGTTCTCAAATGTATTTACTAATGAGTCTGAGATCACTCCAGCGTTTCTTAGATACTCTAGGATGAATATATCAGGTCCTGCAGACTTGAATACATCCCACTTATATAAATAGTCTTTAAACTGCTGTTTTCCTGTTTCAGCCTCCATTCCTTCCTCCGTGCCCTTAATATTAATTGCACTGAGTATCCGGTCACATGAAACCTTTCCAGTCAACACTAAAGCAAAATCTCAGTCCTGGTATCATAATTAAAAACAAATGGAGGGAAAAATCCTCTTTAGAAAATATTGCATGTAGCATAGAATGGTTATAAATTTTTTTCCCCAAAACTTTCTGTGAAACTCTTGGTTACTTTAAAGAAAGGCTCCCTCATGAAGGAACTGTCATTGTGGGGTGATGTTGGATCATTTTCTGCCGGGATTGTTCCCTGTGGCATATTTTCAAGTGTTTTGTAGCTATCTATAACCATCTTTTAATGACCCATGTGATCAGGTTCCCTTGGGAGAACTATTCAGTGGCATCATTGATCATATGCAAGTATAAAATATTAATATTAGAGGCTGAGTCACTTCTTAGCACAAAAGAGATAAAAGGAACAGGCTCTAGGCAGCCTGTGTAGGCATTGGTGTCAGCCTAGCATGGACCTGTGGTTTTAGGAGCAGATTGAAGGAAGGCTGGGAGCATGGCTAGTGAGGCTGCAATACCAGGGATCCATCAGTCAAGTCTCCACTGCAGTATGGGTTGGCAAGCATAGCCGGGGAAGCTACTATGTTTTGCTGGCATTCCTCATCCTGATGGAAAGGATTCTGTCTCCAGCTCCCGTAGTGAACCTCTGCACAAAGCCTGCTGAGCTTGACTTTACAATGAGGCTGGTTTTACCTGTCTGCTGAGCAGCCCTGAGCTACCACAATATGAGAAAGTGGATTTGTTCCTGGCAACATCCCATGAAGCGATTCTCAAACCATAACTGTAGAAGTTAGTTCAGACTGGCTTGTGAGGTGTAAGGAAGGTTTTCATGGCCCTCCTATTCTCTTTCTCCCCTTCCCCACCCAGAAAAACAGCACTAGTCCCACACGAAGTTTGTCTTGTCTCTTCAGATGAAGAGAAGATCAGGTTTGTCACTCTGCATGGTACGTGCCTGGCAGAGAGGAAATTCTCCTCTTATTTTGCTGTTGATTGTGCTGCTGGCAGCATGGTTTTCACGGTGCCCTGCAGTTAAGCACAGCCTGGTTTGTACTAGAAAGGATCACGTTTGGTGTGAGCTCTGTGGAGATGTCCACCACTCTTCAGAGCTCCAGTTTATTGAAGTCCTTTGGTTTCTTCAGACTTTCATAAGGAAGCTTCTCCACTAGCCTCTTGGTTGTAAAATTAATGGCACCATCTGTCTGTGCTTGGCTCTGTGGATATGATTTAGCACTGCACTGGGGTTCCCTTGGCTGTCAGAGAAATCTTCAGATTTGGTGTTCTAGAGAAGCCACCTCTCCGATCAATTTGAGAGTTTCCATGATGGAAGAATGGCTCCCCATAGGAGAAGACTATGATAGCGTCAGTGAAAAAATGGATTCACTAGTCAGATTAATTCTAGTACATGCAATCTCCCAGGAGCCATCAATGGCTGGTAACTCTTCCTGTGTATGTGTACCAAGGAGTGCTCTCCCCCCCCCCCCGAGGAGCGCGTGCCCCCCCCCACACACCCCATAACCACCAACTCACATCATGGCAGGGGTCCAGTGTGATCTATGTACAACTTCTTTTGTGATCAGGCCCAAGGGGGTCACCGTAACATGGCCACATCAGGGATCATTAGTCAAATGATATTGTAATAAACTGACTATTCACCCTGAGTTTGTCATCACTCCACTTGCAAGGTATTGCAATTAAATCTCGGTTCGCAATGTTGTCAGTGACACACGTGGGAGACTAGAGCTTGCTTTCCAACAGCAGGACTGACAGTGCCATGTGGACAGTAGACAGGGGCATGTGTGTATCACAAATTTGATGTCATTTAAAGATGCTTCCAGGCACATCTGCTGAGAAAGAAGCAGCCAGATTTTTTTACAGAGTCACATTTGTGACCACAGCTATGCTACAAACAGGCCCATTATTGTTTGTGGAGACGCGCTGGCACCTCTGGGCAGCAAGCTGGATGAGAACCAAGGAGGGCTTTGTAAAGTCTTCTGAAAAGGGCATTGAATTACAGTTACATGGGTGGGAGGTGTGACTGCCAGATGCAGTCATTGGCAACCCTTGATCCAAACTGGATCATGGTATAGACATGAGAATCTAATCAGGTGCCCGATTAATCTGTTTTTGGCGGACAAGGCCGATTCAAGAGAAACACAGCCTGTTGCCAATTTCACAGATCCACATGTTGTCTGAGTTAGAGTCCAAGGTCACAGAACACAGTTTTCACCTTTCTTGCTTTGTTTCCATCTTCTGCGTCAAAACTGCTTTGTGTGGAGCTGCCCTCAGTACCAACTATCCCCCAACTATCCCACCTGCACGCTTTTCCCAGCTTCCTACGCTGATGTTGAATGACTTTGGATCATTTTTTCATATGTTATAGCACCTCACAGGTTCAGAGTAGTTTGGCTCTTGGGTCTCAGCCCATCAGCTCTGACCTTGGACCCTGGAACCCATCTGGCCCTATCTGAGAGGGATTTGTACCCCAGGCTTTAGTTTTGGCTATGTCTCTAGTATTACCTTACAGCTTCTTCCAGTGCTGGTGCATTGGGTCTATTCCTAGGCCCCTGGGAGAGCTCTCTCGGGGGCAGAATTAATAGTAGCACTTTTCCACCAAGTGAGTTCAGAAACCCCCTGAAGTAAAGAGGGAAGGCGAGAATGAGCTTTTGATGCTGTGGTGATGGGGCCATATAAGGGAGGATTTAATATTGGAATGTAATATACAAAACCTACATTCAAAACCTTTAAAGCTGCAGAGTCCAGCCCTCAAAACTTAGAAAATGCTAGAATTAAGATTCCTGTGCAACTTCTGCTGATCTCCCCTGTGCATACACTTCCTGATGTGGCCTTTGATCGCATCTTATCTTTGGTGAGGAGCCCTGCCTCATTAACAGCCTGCTGTGGCTACCTTTGCTGCCCACAATTTAGCTACATTGCTGTTATGTTTAGTAACCTCCTGCTAAGCCCAGATGCATGCACATGTTGTGGGAACTTAATCGGGTGAATATAGATAATATGCTGCACTGGGTGTGTGCCCCAGCTGCAGACCTCACTGGTCCCTCCCTTGTAGCAGCCACCAGCTTCTTTCCCTGCAATTGGCTCTCCCAGTTTCTCCCACTCTGCCTCAGTGATGTTTCCCTCCCACAATCTGGGTTGTTGTGCCACCGTGCCACCCAATTCTCTATTCCAGGGCTCTAAAATACCCCGCCTTGCTGCACAAGCCCCAACTCCTGGGTCAGCTAATGCCCAGCCTCCAGCAGGTAATCATTCTGTCAGGCAGTGGAAGTACAATCTTGCTAGCCACTCTTGGGATGGTCCCCTTGCTACCAACTTTGCCCACCAACTCAGGGTATGCTCATTTATTAGGGTTGCTTTCTCTTTGGGGAAGATGTTAATTCTATTAGGCTATGTCCACACATACATCATTATTTTGAATGAGTTATTTCGAAATAAAGTCCTTATTTTGAAATAAGTTGATTTGAATTAAGAAAATGTTAATTCAAATTAAGGGAAAGCCTGCTTTCGAAACAGCTGTTATTTCAAAACGGTTATTTCAAAATAAGGCCGTTTGGACATATTGTTTCAAAACAGTTGTTTCAAAACAACGGTGTTGTTTTGAAGCAACATGTCCAAATGGCGTTGTTTTGAAATAACCATTTTGAAATAACAGCCGTTTTGAAATGAATGGGGTTTAATCTGTTTTGAAATGATGGTTCTTATTTTGAAATGACAGGGCCTGTCATTTCAAAATAAGAGAACATCGTGTGGACCTAAATTTTTTTATTTCGAAATAACCAGTGTTATTTCAAAATAAAAGAGTCATGTGGACATACCCTTAGTGTGCTGCTTGTGTCACTTGTGTTTCTATATAGGTGCGTCTGAGCAGACCGGGTCTGTCAGCACTCTCAGCTGACCCCTTATGTGTCCCTGAACTCAGTAGGCTGGGTCACACAGCACTTCTGTGCTGCTACCCTTATGTGCCCCTGTACTGCATCAAACTCGGCTTGATTATGGATCCTGAGCAGGCTGGGTCACACAGCACTTCTCAGCTGCTACCCTTATATGCCCCTGGACTCAATCAGGCTGGGTCGAAACAGCACTTGTCTGCTGTCACCCTTATATGCCCCTGGAGTCAATCAGGCTACTAGCCCCATCAATGAGCAAATCTTACAGGGTTGTGGGCATTACAGGGATCTTTGGCTAGGTAATAGAAGCGTTGCTGCAAAGCGATATAAAGAAACCAAGACCACAAAGGAGAGGGAATGATGTCTTAGAAGAGTCTGGAAACTGGCTTGATACCAAAAGGCATTTTATTGCTAGGTATCTAAAACTTGCACTAATAATAATAATTACAAAAGGAGAGAAGAATACCCCAAAATACCCCGTTACAGCATTGATAAACATACAAGGAAAGAAAAACACCCAGCTACAATATTACCTAGATTCGACTGTATCAGGCCTAGAGAGAGGCATAATTAACAAAGAGGGAGAGAGGTTGGGAGAGAGAGAAGTTGGGGGGGGGGTCCTCACCACTCTGTGCAGCAGAAAGGTTCCCAAGTTGTGCAGATCAGGGTCAGAGGCTGGATGGAAACAAAGCTCCCACAGCAATCAGCAAAGAAAAAGAAAGGCCAAATCCCAATGGAATGATACAGCTTTAGATCCAAGCATCAAGACTCAGGACTCAATCCAGACTCACAGGATTCAGACAGGATCCAATCAGGACTTGCACAGGACACACACTACTGTGTCAGGACTTGCACAGGACACACACACACACACACGCACACACACACACACACACACGCACGCGCACACACACTGTGTGTTGGATGTGGGTAAAGGTTTTTTATAAGGACTTATTTAAGTGGCCAATACACATTCCCGGCTGGGTGTAATGATTCAGAGAAGCTCACAACACAGTCAGGCAGACTCAGTATTTTGGATATCAGTTATCATGTCTGTGACTAGAATGGTCTGATAATTGCTGAGTTTGTTCATTTTGGTGTGAGTTTCCCCTGCTTCTTCAATCCCAGAGTTCAGTGCAGTTCTTGCTTTGGAGCCTGGCTTTCCATAGTCAATGCAAATGAAGCTCCATTTACTGTGCTGATGGCTTTTGGATATGGGTAGGTAAGGATGTCTCCCATTTCCTACTGTTTTTGGTTTTCAGTTCAAGCAGAAGTTGGGGGATGTGTGTGTGAGGGGAAGGCACAGGCTGGATACTATGCTCTGATTCCTCAAGAACACAGAGCTAACACATAACAGCCTAGCAAGCACCTCCGGACCCCAGATGCAAACCCAGGAATTTCCATCTAGCAAGGTTCAAGCTCATTAACATCAGTCTGCCAATTTAACAAAGAAATTGATATGCACCAGCTTTTGTTCCTAGTCAGACTTTTGCAATTACTCATCTAACATTTCACTGCTTTAGATAAAACAAGCGTAAGTTTATTGATTGAAACATGATTTTAAGTGAGTATATGTCAAATCAATGTCAAATCAGTTAATTAATCAGTCAAGGAGATAATCACAACCAAATAAAAGGTAACTTGCATTGCAAACTAACATCTCTGTTACAATCCTTTGCTAGCTTACCCACTCAGCTTTGGCTACTGATGGTTTTGCACCCAAGTCCTTCTCACCATGTGGCTAGGTATTAGTCTGTGATGTTGCTTAGAAGATGGAATCCATGGAGAAGACCTCAACCAGTTCAAAGCATGTCTTTTTCTCTTCCAGTTCATCATGGCTCCTCTTTGTGGTCATTCTTCCCCCTCCATCTGAGGCGCTTAGTTTACATTGTTTTGGTTATGCACACCTTCACTCAGCTTGTGTGAACCCAGCTCTGTTTGCCTCCACTTAAGCCATGTGAAATACATTTGGGGACATATTTCATACCCACGCACGCGCATGATGTTGCAGGACACGTGCTACCACAACAGTAACATGGAGCGTGCTATAAGCATTCCAAAAATACCTGACAGGACACACTCTGCATTAGACAATACTCAGTTACATTGCAAGAGTGAACAGGGAAGATACACAGCTCACATTACAGGGGTGTGCGGGGATGCAGCATGTCACAGTCTCTACCATTAATTCTTACTCCTCTGGCTCCTCATGAGGGTTCTCCCTGCCCCATACTTCCCCAGTTGCTGTTTTAATGCAACTCCATAGTGCTGCTACGGGGCCTGGGCTATCAGGACTCCAGATGCTTTTGCTATGGAGAATGCTGCTGTCAGTGGCTTTATCCATTCTAATGCAACTATCTTTGCAGTTTATTGCTGAGGGCAGAAGATTAAAGAGTAAATAAAAAGCGGAACAGTTGAGTTAGTGAGTACAACCAGTGCTAGTCCTCCACCCCCATCACAGATTGGGGATTTGACATGTATTTGAATAAACAGCTGTGCCTCCCAATCAATGGGCAGGCTATTTATGGAAATGAATCAGTTCAGCACAGTCTGCCTGCAAAATGTAATTTAAATCCACATCAGGATAATTTTGGAAAGCACTGAAATGTAAAGGGCAGAGGCTTGATTCCTATGTAGCTCCTCTCTAGGATTTCTCAACACTGAAACAGTGTGGATTTACGTTTTCAAGGCAGTGAACCAGAGCTAGCTGTTTAACCCTTGATTGTCAGGGGATACCTATAACAACATCTGTAGATGTAGGTAGATCCTGATTCTTGTTCTATGACAGGGATATTAACCTTCGTCACCCAGTCCCAGTTAAAATGAGTCGGGTCTGGAAATTAAGTTCATTCTCTTTCCATGCTTATTCCATTAGGGAACCAATACTAGCCAGCAAATATCAATACCCAGTAACTATTGTGTAGTTGGTCAAATTGCAGCAGAGAGATTCGGCCCCAAATCTGTAGATGTGGCTGTTGCCCAGGACTGACATTTTCATGGTCGTTGTGCATCCAACACAGATCATCGTTTGACTGCATTCATGTGTCCCTGTGTACACGTTCCCTCAGGCTTAGACCTCAAGCATGGACTCTGTCAGCCCAGTGGTCTGACCTATAGCAGAAACTCTGTTATCCCAGTGGTCTGGAGCCATGGTGATCCTTTGGTTAACACTTTGGGTTACCTTTGGCCTAGACCCCAAAAGGGGGCTTCATGAGCCCAGTGATCTGAAGCCTAGGTGTATCCTGTGTGCTAGAAGTAGTCTCAGGTAACACTCAGGGTCGACGAAACCAGCATGACTATGGATAGTTGTAGAAATGAAGGTGCCAGGCTAGGCTTTATTGCAACATAGCACAATGGTTAGCAAGAGATACCAACAGGTACATTGACAGCATTTGTGCTCTCAATGCAACAGAACAACTAATGGCAGGGCCCTCTGTCACCCCTGTGGCTGCCCAAAAGGTAGTCTCTTGGATTCCTACATTTATACAGCACTCAGAACATCAGCTCACCACCTTTGGCACCAGAAACTATCTTACGTGTTTAAAATTGCCTTGATGCATAGCATGCAATCCCTTCTTAATGCCATAGTTTGCCTTATTTGTAGAGCCCTGCAAATCCACGGATATCCACGGATATGTGCATTATATCTGCATCTGCGGATACAACATGGATATCTACAGGCCATTGCTTGTGGATGCAGGTTGGATATGGATCCACATATTTGTATCCGTGCAGGGCTCTACTTATTTGGTCCACACACCACTAAACATCTTCATCCACGAAGATCTCATGGTTTGGCTGATACCTCCTTACTTATCTCTTAGACTCTGGGATGACCCAACATCTCCTGTCTTTCAGGTACTTTTCCACTCTTATGAGTTTTGGCTTTGCTTTTTGTCAGTTTCTGTGAGGTCAAAGTTTTACAACCTGACTCTTGCCAACTTGACTGTTCTTGCAGCTCAGGCATCCTGTTCTTGCTTGTTTTGGTAGGCCTCCTCCCTGGTGATTTCTACTTATCTTTTAGACTTCTTATTTTTACTACAGTGGCCACCATGAGCTCTTCCTGCTGCAGCTGGCACCTGGGTCTGATGTTCAGCATATGTAGACAGAGCTGATTATCTCTGCTGTATCTTTCCCATAGCAAAATAGTCACAAACCTCTTCCTGCTCTCAGAAACGTGCAAGAATGCTCAGTCTACGTGCTCTACCACATGCACATAAACTGGAAGAAGCTCAGAAATGCAACAGCAGTGGTTCCCAAGCTTTTTGTCTTGAGGACCACAAATCTCAGTTTCACAAGCCTGAAGGGCCTGCCATCTATCAGCTCATTAAAAACATATGTATTGAACATTTGAATGCAGTACACTATTAAGGACTGGAGATCTCTACATATTTAAAGAAAACTTTTATTTAGTGAAAAGTGAACTTAAAATTTAAAAAAAATTAAATGGTTAAACACAGTTCATTTCATGGAACGCTAATCTAATGTGACTTCTTTGGCTGAAGACTGGACGCTAACTTATCAATGTCTGGCTTCAGGTTATTGCTCCCCACTGCAGTATCATTGGCTAGGAGGGCTGGGACTGGGAAGGCTAGGAGGTTGCAGGCAGGAAGCGTGCGCCTGCAAGAGGCTGGCAGCAGGCACCAGGCAGGAGCGCTGGCAGCCACAGCCCAGCTCCTAACCGATGCAGCCTTGGCATACAAGTAAACCCTTCTTCATCGGTTCCTGCCCTAGTCATGTACCAAGAGACAGAGGTGGGAATGGGCCATACCTCTAAGTGCCATCCAGGGCTGGTGGGGGACAGCTGGGCTCTCCTTGGAGGAGCCACCCCCTGCTGTCGCAAGTGGCCAAGGGTCACCAGGTTTTGCAATCCCCAGTGGCTGCGCCAAGCCCAAATCAGACTTGCCAGATGCTG
This sequence comes from Podocnemis expansa, assembly GCA_007922195.1. NCBI lineage: Eukaryota > Metazoa > Chordata > Testudines > Podocnemididae > Podocnemis > Podocnemis expansa. Next base: position 4,537,198 of record ML682065.1, read on the forward strand.
AGTCTCCCTTTGTGGGGAAAGCTAGTGTCATCGCGGCCCCTCCACCCCAGGCTGGGAAGACAAAGGGAGCTTTGGGTACCAGAGCCCATCAAGCCCTCTGCAACCACCGAGCGGTATCTGGTCCCATCAATTCCACTCACAGCTGCACCCACCATCCCTCGAGTGGAAGGAGACGGAGGAAGGAGAAGAAGAGCAGAGGAGAGGGGGAAATAGGCACGGTGCTCTTGCTGCCAATGATTGGGGGAGGAGGGGTCAGAGCACAAATGCATGTGTAGGCACTTGGGCACCAGAGACCCACAGTATGGCCATACCATTCGCCTCTTCCATCTGCCTTACCTCTGGGAAACACTGAACACTGCATCCCTGCTACCGCCACAGTATTTCCAACCTCCTGGCTTTATGGAAGCCCAGCTGCTCCTTCACAGGTGAGCTTCCTTCTAATTCACACCCTCCATCAGCCTACATTTCCCCCTCTGGCAGCCTGGTTAGTTTATTGTGACCATCTGGCCTAATTCAACTCCTTCGAGGGCCTCTGTGGGCAGCTCTCCCCATCACACCACCCAAACAAACAGAAACGGCGCTGCCATCACCTCGCTCACTCTGCTTCAGTGTTATTCCCTTTTTCCCAGCCGACGTCTGTCTCAGCTATTTATGCAGGAAACTTGTGGGACCAGGCCCATCTGCTACTCCATGTTTATGCAGCACCTAGCACAATGAGTCCCCAATCTTGTTTGGGCCAGCATAACAAACATTGCCATAGCAAGCATGATGAACTATAATCCCACATGCTTAGGTTCATAGATGGTTTGCAGGATTTAGCCCAGTTTTGCTGGAAGACACAGTCACTGAACGTGTCGCTGCCTCTATTGATGGTGACGTCTCTCTAACATTTTCCTTATTCTGCTACCCTGCGATTCTGAGCACCTGGACACTTTTGTATGTCAGCACAAGTGCTCGGCCCTCTGAAAAAATCCTGCTCAAATAAAGCACATCAATGGATCTACTTCTCTGCTACTTAGAGAAATAGCTAGCCAATATACAATCAAAACCCACTGGCTGCATGGAGACTTTGGTTAAAGCATATAAAAACATAAATGTTTCTCCAGTGCTTAACTCATAAGACATTTTTAACTTGGAAAACTGGCAAAACTGGGCAAAACTGTTTGCTTTGGATGCAAATCAGAACCATTACTTCCTAGAACCAGGTAGAAATATGACAGTGCTGAACAAACAGACTATAATCCTTACCTAGTTGTAACCAGCTGCCTTTAAATAGCTTCTGCAATAAAATTGACCTTTTTTGGCACCTTCTAGCCCTAGAGGCGATAATGCCTATTGAAGTGCAATGACTTGATTTTAGTTCCATTGAAAATAATTTCTTGGCTTTATCCCTGATCTTTTCCTAATCCAGATTCTTTGCCCTGTGAGCCTTATTCTAAACAGGACCTTTCAGAGGTCAGCAACCTGTCCCGGCCCCTCATTCCTGACCCTCAGCTGGCGCCAGCAGTCCCTCCTGCTGAAAAAAGCGGCTGCTGCGTGAGAATTCGGCAGCAGCCATGGCTGGAGTGCCCCTGCTGTGGGTGGCTTCTTTCAGCAGCAGGCAGGTGAAACAGGCACACCACTGAAAGCTGCTCCAGGTGGTTTCTTTTCCCGGCGCCTGGGGGGGTGTCCCCAGGCACGCTGCCAGAAGCCTTTTGGAGTGGTTTCTTTCAGCAGCGTGCTTGGGGACCCCCCCCACCAACCTCTGCTGAAAGAAACGGATTTGGACGGCATGTCTGGGAAGTGGGAACCCCATACCACTCCAGCTGTCACTTAAACAAGCTCCTCCAGGTGGCTTTTGGCAACAGGAGCAGCAATTCTGGACACGCCACACAGGGCAATGCATGCTGCTCTGAATAGCCTTGCATCCAGCTCTTGACACGCATGCCTGGGGTTGCTGACCCTTTCCTTAGACTGAACTCTATCGGCAAACCTGCTTGCAATATAGTTATATGAGGGCAGGGCCCCATCTCTCAGTGTGAATGGGACATGGTGTTCTAACCATTTCGCCAGCTCATGCTAACTCCTCCAGCTGGAATTGTTTTTATCTAGATTTGTCCATGGCCTTAGCAAATAGCTGCTGCATATTTTGGCTCTGTCTGCACAAGATGGATTCCTGTTTCCACCATGTCAAGGTTCAGCCATGTTGTAAGCGGCTCCCTGGGCATTGCAGATTTTTGTAGGCAAGATCTAGCTGTCAGGAAGCAGCCACCGGCACGGGTATCTTACCCAATTCCCTTGCCTTTTTGTACAAGGCTGATTATGATGGGAAGTTCCAAAGGGACTTAGTCTAGTTCAGCAAAACAAAGAAGGAGTCCTGTGGCACTTTTAAAGACTAACAAATGTATTTATCGTATGAGCTTACGAGTGGGAAGTGACTGTTCCTGATCTCTGCATGATGAAGTCAGGTCCTGAAGCATGAATCTGAATCACAGTGAGTCTAACAGGCATAACCGTGACAGCTATTAATAATATAACAGCATGGCTCTAATAACCCTTTTTGTGGCTCTAAGGAGACAGCTTGTGCCGCCCAATTGCTCTCCTCTAGGATACGAAGACACTTTAATACAAATAGACAAAGAGGAGGAAGTTCAGAAAACAGCAACAAAAATGGCCCAGGAGATTGGTGGGAATGACTTAGCTCACAAGCTCTCCCTTTGCAAACTGCTTCTCATTTCTGATACCAACGCTGCTCCTTTTTGACCTGAGCGGCTAGTCAATTCAGGGTGTCCTGGGATGTTCCAGCTGGAACAAGAAATGGAGGGAGTTTTTCTCTCTCTCTCTCTTTGTAAAGGAATCTTGTTTTATTTCCACAGAATATACAAAGCCATGTTTCATGAAAGGCATAAGGAACAAAAGGGGCATTTTCTTAGCTCCTAGCTAGGATTGTCAACTTTCTAATTCCTGACAACTGGACTCCCTAAGGCCCTTCCCCTTTCCCCAAGGCCCGGCCCCTGCTCCAGTTCTTCCCCTAGGACCCTGTCCTTGCTTGCTCCTCTCCTCCTCACCCCCTTCTTTGTCACTCAGGTCTCTCCACCTCCCTCCTGTCTATCAGCCTGCCCACAAGATGCAGGTTGGAGCCAGCCCTGGCTGAGCAGGGGCTGTTGCAGGTTGATGACCTGGCATCTCTTTCCCATCTCCCTGTAGTAACTGGATTTTTGGTGTCCACTCAGCACATTTGACCAGACACTGCCAGGTCCCCTTTTCAACTGGAGTTGCTGACTGAGCACCTGGCAACCCTACATGCAGCCCTAAGACTCTTTAGTTTACATTAGCTCCAAAAGCTTTCTGTCTCTAGTTTTTTCCGGGGTCACTTTGTGCTCAAAAAGTACAGGTTGGCTTTCTTACTTTTTGCCTCTACCTTTCTTTGTTCTTGCCTATTCTTGTATCCTGTATATTCTCTCACCCACACCAACATCTGGTCACAATAGAGAGTGGAACCCCCTGCCCACAGATGCCAATTTTGGGGCAGATTCCCACTGATCGTGTTTCAGGTGTGGCCTCTTAATCGTCTCTTTCAATCATCTTAAAAAATGGGTGCATTCACATACTGATTTTAGCTCAAACCATAACCAGGTTTTGCCCAGTTCATACCAATACTTTGACTAATATAGGCCTTAGTGCTTATATAGCTCAAATCATCAGCAATCAGATTGGGATAGAAAACCATGACTTGTTAATTATTATAGTTAATGGGTCACCCGAAGTCATTGCCATCTCCACCCATATCTGTAATGTCCTTCTAAATCTGCAGGTAAAAAGGGCTGGATGGTATGGACCAGATCTTCAGCTGGTGTCATTCAGTATAGGTACACTGAATTCAGTGGGGTTGCACCAGTTTTCACCAGGAGAAGGTCTGCTAATTTAAGTTCTCAGGATCATTACATTTTCTATGTGTAAACAAGGTGGTGATCTCTCACGAAATATAGATTTGTAGCTGCTCATTATGCCACGAGGATCTCCTGTTTTCCAGCAAAATAACACATTCATAATGCAATTCTCATAGTTGACGCTTCTCAGATTCTCCTTAGTTCTTTGACTTCTCCAGACATTTTTCTCCCTTTCAGACAACATCTTTCAACATTTCATCAGTTTGTGGTCTAGATCAACCACAGGGCAAAATAAAGACATTGGCATTAAATGTTACAGTGCCAAGAAGCACAAGATACTAACAGGGACAGTTAACTGTAAACATCGTCTTTGGCGAGTGGGAATTAACTCATTTATGATGTACATTACACAGAGGTCCTGGACGTCATGGTGACATCTCTCAAGCCTGCAGTCAGATGCCGAATAATAGTGTAAATTAAGCCCTGAAGAAGGAATCTTTTGAGTCCTAAGAACTTGTGTATTATAGAACAGTCTGGCTGAAGAGAGATATCTTACATCTATATTACACTGAGTATCCATGATGGTCTGAATGTAGGCCTCAAGTAAATCCTTGCTGATTGAGCTAAGACATGGAAAGCTCAGTTTTGCCCTCTTGTTACAGAGACGGCATAAAAACAGTTAGTTTGTGTAATTGTATTCTCTACTAGTGTTTCCCCACCTCTATAACTTCATCTCCAATTTCTGTCCAAGACAGAAGCAGTTCCCCTCTTGAAATCTTGCTTTAAAATCTTCCTCTTCTGTTTAGTTTATAGAGGCTCTCCATGAAGTGCATTGTGGCGATTTAGGAAGGATACTGGACAGATGTGGACAGATGTTCTCTCATAAATTGGGTTCTAATTTGGCCCTGGAGGTCAATGGAGGCAGGTTAAGAATAAGTTAGACAAATATCTCTTAGGGATAGTCTAGGTATGCTTAATCCCACTTCAGCACAGGGTGGTGGACTAGATGACCTCTTGATGTCCAGTAAGTGGCATGTGGCCCAGAGCTGGATCCGGCCCCTGCCACTTCCAGCAAGCAGCAGGTGGCCAGAGCCAGATCCAGGACAGGGCCAGCCAGGGACGATGCAGGGTATGTGTCCTGTGAGCCCAGTGGCAGCAACACCCCTGCTATGAACCCTCTTCAACATCCTTTTTGAATTGTGGGCACAAGAACTGCATTCCAGCAGTGATTGCATGTGTGCCAAAACCAGAAGTAAAATAGCTTCTTTACTGGTACTTGAGATGTACTTCTTTATTCACTCCATCATTGCATTAGCTCTTTTGACCCACCTGCTCATCCATCATGACCCCTAATCTTTTTCTGAGTCACTTTCCCAGAATAGAGTCCCATCTCCCATATGTCCTGTATTCCTTGTTTCTAGATATATACGTTTACATTTAGCCATATTAAAATATATATTGTTTTCTTGTACCCAGTTTACCAAATGATCCAGATTGCTCTGTATGAGTGACCTGTCCTCTTCATTATTTGCCACTCCTCTAAGCTGTATCATCTGCAGATTTCATCAGTGATGAGTTGACTTTCTTTCAGGTCATTGATGCAATTGTTTAAATAGTGTAGGGCAAAGGACCAATCCAGGGAGGATCCCGTTAGAAACATCCCCAAAGAATCATGATTTCCCCCATTCACAATTTCATTTTGAGACCTGTCACTTAGCCAGATTTTAACCCTTCTAATGTGTGCCATGTTAATTTTATATCACTCTACATTTTTTTAATCAGAATTTTGTGCAGTAAGTTAAATGCCTTACAGAAGTCTACTTCATCAACACTGTTACTGTTATCAGCCAAACGTAATCGCATTGAACATAAAGTTAGTTTAATAAGCCTGCTTTCCACAAGTCCTTGTTTATTTGCGTTAATTATATTACTCCTTTACTTCTCTGTTAATTGAGTCTTGTCTGAGCAGTTCCATTGTGTTACTTGGATCATTGTCAAACTGACAGGCCTGTAATTACCCAGATAATCCTGTTTGGCTTTTCCAAAGATTGGCACAGCATTAACTTCCTGCTAGTCTTCTGGAACTTCCCCAGTCTTCCCATACTATTTAAAACCAACATAAATGGACCAGCCAGCTCCTTTACAATCCTTGGAGGCACATTATCTTGATCTGTTGATTTTGAAATGTCTAAATTTAATAGTTGTTATTTAATATCCTCCTGCAATACTAGTGGAATTAAAAGTAATCATATGATATGATGAAACTGTATGCTTCTTTTCCAAATATAGAATAGAAATATTTATGAAATGTTTTGCATTATTGTTGATAATTCCACCATATCTATCTAGTAATGGACCAATGCAATTGCCAGGATTCTTTTTGTTTCCAATACCCTTAAAGAAAAAGCTTCCTTTTTGTCCTTAATTAGCCAAGCCATAGATTTCACCAGGTGTCCTTTTGCTTCCCTTATCAGTTTTCTACAATTCTTAGCATTTGATTTATATTTATAACTGTCAACTTCCTCTTTCTTGCATTGTTCATAAACCTACCTTCATTTCCCCTCTATGTGAGGTCATTTAATAAAAAACTAAGATGGCTTTAAAAATTTATGGAGGCCATGAAGTGCATTGGAAAAGGTAAAAGTTTTCATGGATACAGCCACTGTTGTTGTTCTTCTGTGCATACATCAATGATTTCAACCCAGAGCCTTTCTGCAGCTCAAAATTCAAATAATTGTCACAGAAATATACCCCGCCCCCCATCACATCCCACTAACTGGCCTTGCTGGGAAAGAGTGTTACTCAAAGGCGGCAAAAGGCAGATAGATTTGTCTAGTCTGCTTGTAATAGAGATGTATGTAAGGTAGGCTTAGAAGCTGTGCCTAAAAGTTTCTGAGGGGGGCGCATAATCTTCATAGGTCCTGTATTAGCATGAACACAAAGAGCACAATTAGCATACTGGGTGTAGGACATAGTGAGTAATGGTATTTGGGGTTAATCTGATCACAAATCTGTTAATATCTGTAATTCTACTGAGGGGAAATATAAAATACTGTCTTTTTGTGAATTGCTACACTCTGTTTGTTTCAAATCTGTCTGGGTTAGTTAAAGGGTAAAAACTACCCTTAGTTAAGACAAGGCTTTTAGGAAAGGTGACTGCATGTTTCAGCCTGAAAGATGTTAAAGGACAGTGGTAGGGGTCTGAGGCTGTCTTTCCCCCTCCTCCTATTGCTTTCCCTGTCTAATGATAGATCTGGCTAGGCTTCGTCTGAAATCTCTGTCATTTAAACAAAGGTAGCTGTTTGCAGCTACTTGAAGTTAAGAGCTAGAATTACTAAAAAAAGAAGCAAACTCTCTCTGAGCTAACATTACTAGAGAAAACCCTCTCTCTAAGGTGAAATTACTAAAAAGGAGCAGCAGATTTAAAAGCCAGCGGACAGTGAGAGCAGCCAGCAGTGAGCTGGGCAGTGTGAATGATTGGTGGGTGGAGCTGCTTGACAGCGGGTGGAGCCGAGGGATAGTGTTATTGGATGGAGTGAGTTGCCAGTAGATGGTGCTGGCGGACAACTGGCATGAAAGACACTCAGCCTAGTTAGCACTGATTCTCCAGATTGGTGCCGATTTTGCTAGTGAGCTTACCTTTGCTGCTATGATATGTGGGATCATGCTGGAGGCCTGATTAGCACTGATTGCCCAGATCAGTGCCGGTTTTCCCATTAAGTCTTGTACGTTCTGTTGTGTGGTGTGGGTTGTTGGGAATTTTACTCTGTACTGATTTGCTAGATCAGCACTGATTTCTGTTATTTGGCCTTCACACTCTGTTTTACTACTATTAAAAGTTTTGTTTGCTACACTCAAACTTGTGCTTGTGAGTGGGGAAGCCTTACCCCTTTGGGGTGCCCAGGAAACAGTGCAGGATTTCCCAGAAATCTGGGTGGGGGCTCGAGCCAGTTGGCAGTGTTACCAGGAGTGTCGCTGCCCCGGGAAAGGACCCAGGGCACTGACCCAGGCCCCGCCCCCTAGCTGGAGGCCATGCCCCCTGGCCACAGGCCACACCCCCAATCAGTGACAGGGACAGGAACAGCCGCCGTGGCTGTGGGCTGCTGGGTCCCGGATGCCCGGCTGGGGATGTGGCCAGGAGTGGCAGCTGCGGCCGCGGGCAGCTGGGCCCCAGATCCCCTGCCAGGGATGGGGATGGAGTGGCCGCCGTGGCCATGGGTGGCTGAGTCCTGGATCTCTGGCCCAATTGGGCCAGAGACTGGGAGAGGCGGGGCCCCGCCAGACCCAGGGCACTGGTGCCAGGATTCGGGGCACAGGTCCTGTGTACCCAGCACCATTGATGCCCCTGGGTGTTACATTATTGGGGAATCCCTAGGTATAGAATCCGGCCCGTGTTCTGCCAACCTGCCCTGGCAGCAGGGTTACATGCATATAAAGAGAAACTATATTGCTGACAGTATGCGGGATGGTTTTCATTCTGAGTGGCAGTTTTATTGACTTTTAAATTATCTAGACAATGAGTCAGTGACTGATACTGTAGTTAGCACTCCATCCAATCTGAGACATAGCACTGAAAGCAAGTTTACTAATACTGCTTGTAGCTGACCACACTGGGGACTGTCTTAAACTTAACAGTGAATAGCTTCCAAACACCCACTGACAGAACATCTCCTTTGAGAAGTATCCACTCATACTAAAGACTCTTTGTTTATGGTTTTTATTTATCTTTTAATGGCCTACAAATTGGTCAGTGTTTATTTCACAAATTCTGAAAATGAGTTCAAAAAAATGAACTTCACAGTTCTCTAAGTCAGCAGCAGGGTGTGAGTGGACAGAAAACAAAGCAGCCAGTAGAGAAAAGTAAGAATGGTTTAATAAACAATCAATTCTCACTACCTCCCATTACAAAACTAAACTTCCTTTTAAAAACAGTTGATTATCTGTGACTGGTGCAGTTATGCTTGATAGAAGGAGCTTCAGTAAGAGTTCCAAAAGTTGTGGGTCATGCGAGCTCACAGCAGTTTTTGCAAATTGTCTTTTCCTTCTCATGGGGAGGAGGGGATGCCCACAGTCATGGAGGGAGCATGTTGGGAGGGGACCAGTACACCTCCATCCAGAGATCTGTCACTGCAGCAGTCAGCAGTCATGGCTGGCTTCCTGCCAATCTTGCCCCTGTGCTACGTAGTGGAACAGCCACTACCCAGAGTTACCTTCCCCTTCTGGCATGCTGTGCTGGCAGGGGGAGATTCTGAGCAGGGCGCCAAAAAATCTGGGTAGAAATCAGAAAAATCCCAATACTGGATTTTTCAAAAGTGGGGATTTTTTCAGGGATTTATGGTAAAAACCAAAAATGAAGACTTCTATTAATACCATGCTCATGCTCAGTCACTCACAGCCAGGCTCAATGGCATTGTTGGCATTGGGCACTGGGGGCATGTGCCCCAAGTCCCAACGTCAGTACCCAGAGGTGCCAGCTGCCTTACCTTACCCTGTCCCTGGCCGGGCTTCCAGGGCTGGGACGCCTGTGGCAGCGACTGCCTTACCCAACCCCAGTCCCAGCCAGGGATCTAGGACCAGACTGCTGGCTGGCAGCAGCAGGAACCCAATCAGGGCCCTGCCTGGGGCTCCAGGACCGGATTGGGCCCTGGCCCCGAATTGGGCCCAGGAGGATGGGGGGGGCACAGGTCTTTTTCTGGGGCAGCATCACTGCTGACCAGGCAAATATTTATTGAATATTCCTCTAAATCAGGGATCTCAAACTCAAATCACCACAAGGGCCACATGAGGACTAGTACGTTAGCCCGAGGGCCACACCATTGAAACCTTTTCATACAATGATATTGCAAATAGCAATAATGCCTGTGTCATTGTGGGCCACAGGAAATAACCTTAGGGGCTGGATGTGGCCCACAGACCATGAGTTTGAGACCTCCCTTGTGAATGCTATGTTCCTAGTTCAAGGATGGACAAAACTGGCTCACAGCTAAGTGCCAGCAGTTTTACTTTTGGTCACCGGAGGGTCCTCCTTGGTTACATTTCTGCAGTGAAACTAGGTGACAGGATACCAAGACTGGTCACCGTGGTGACCAGAAACATATATTTGTCAAGGCCTGCCCTAGTTAGGTAAGCATGAGTCTGTTATTAATATGCTAGTAGTAGGCAGAGTCCTGAAATGACATCAGCACCCCATCATGCTGGGTGCTGTACAAAAGTATAGTAAAAGTCAGACTCTGCCTGGAAGATTTTATCATCTAACAGAGCAAGATAAAAGGAAAGAAAACGAATTATCACTATTCCTGTTATACAGATGGGAAGATGGGCATGGAAAAACCTAAATGACTTCTCCACCATCACAGGAGTGTATGGCAGACCAAGGACTGTAACCAGACATCACGAGTTTCACCCTAGTGCTTTTACCCCAAGACCAGAAATCCTCCTGCTTCACAGTGTTAGGTTTCCAGCATGAATACTTGCAAATGCAAATTTGCTTTCTGTAAATACTCTGCAATGTTGGTTTAAAAGTCACTCTTTTAGTGAACATCTCAGCCAGCACGTTCACTTCCAACAATACAAGGTGAAAGCAAATGCTCCAAGGACATGAATTTGTATGTGGATTTCTTTAGTCATTACTCATTGAGCTTTCTTTTATGTAAAATGGGTGTAAATGTAGTTCCTCCTTTCCCATTTGTGTGTGTCACTTGTTTCCTTAGACTGTAGCTGTTACTTAATCTGTGATTTTCTAGTGCTTAGCCAAATGGGGCCTTCAGGTTGACAAGGACCTCAGGGCATGCACTGAAGTAGAGGCAGTTAGTAACAATTACCTATTAGTTAACCTGGTCAAACCACTGTACACATATTAAGTGCTAAGTCTGATTAATAAGGTCTTGCTGTCTTCTGCTCCGAATGAGTTATACAGATGACACAAAAGAAAGTGGCACTGCTCTGCCATTTTTCTTCTCTTTGGTTGCTTTTCTCTGGGAACAATGACTTATTTTTAACCTGGCTAAGGGCTAAGTTCTTTGGGACAGCAAACAACTCCAGAGAAAATGCTGAGTGCCTAGGAAAAAGAAAGCAAAGAAGAAATACACAGGAAATGCACCGGAGCATGAACGCACATGAGGCCTGCCAACTTTCTTGCTTCTGAAAACCGAACGACACAGCAGAAGCAACAGAACCTTTCCCGAGGCCAGGTCCCTTTCCCCAAGGTCGCACCCACTCCTCCCAAGGCTATGCCCCCATCCTCTGCCTCTTTCTCCAAGACCCTGCCCCAATTTGCTGCGTCTCCCATCCCCTTCTTTGTCACTTGATCCAGTCCCCAGCTGCATTCCCTCTGCTCCAGGGCTGGGATGGGCAGAGCCTGCCCACCCACACAATGCAAATAGGAGGAAGCCCAAGTCGAGCTTTTTAATAGCACACGACACATAACACAACTTCATACCTTCACATACAGTGATAGCCCATGCAATCCAATAGGGCGGTAACATTTAACAGATCTAGACTTTAAAAATGGTACCTCACTAGGCAGATTTAGCACAAACATCTAATAATTTTAACAATGGTGAAAAAAGAGATCCCAGGTGCTGTCTTGCGACACAGGGTGTCATAGCTGGTTATTGGGTTAAGAGACAGGAATCGCTTCCCGATACTATAATGAATGACATACTTGTGTTTATCCACATCTAGCTACATAGCAAAGCAGTCTGAACTAATCAAACAGCAGAACAAAAGGTGGGAGCCACTTGAAAGCCTGGAACGTGTTTAGAAGCTGTAAACAGGCACCAGTGCTAAAAGTCATTACCCTAAAAGTTTTGAGGCTAAAAGGGTATTTCAGGCAAACTACAAAGCCTTTCAGAATAAATATTCACAGTGTAGAAAAATTCATAGTGCAACAGCTGTATGTTTAGCCAAAGGCAGAAGGTATAATAAATGCATAGGCGATAGAATATTTTGCAGCTGTTTGCCATATCAAAGCAATCAGGAACCATGGTTGCTGGGGTTTAGCACAGTGCCTGCCTGGAGAATGAAAGTGAATATTCACAGTGAGACTATGGGCTTGAAAATTAATTTGGGAGCAGGTGACACAGTCATCTCAGAAGGGAAGTTCAACCCCGCTAAGAACGGAAATCAACTGACACAGCCTCGCCTAACACCTCAGATATGCTGAAGTGTTTGGGCCAGTTCACCATAGAAACAATTTACACTCTGAATACAAATATTTTCTTCTTTTGTATGTGATCAAAGGACCATAGACCAACAACGTTCTCAGACCCAGGGTGGCTCAGTCATGACAGGCCTCGTGAGAAAGGTGGAAGAACCTGACAGAATATTTGGTGATATTGCACTTTTAAAAGAGATTCTGTTCAAAATAACTTTGAGACAATGCTGAACCATATAGTGCACAGCACCTCACAGGATTTCTGGCCCACTAGATCAGTGGTTTTCAAACTCAGGGTCAGGACCCAATATTGGGTCACAGACCCTCAGGCACTGGGTCATGGCACCCTCTGCTGTTGCTGCCAAACGACTGGAATGAATTGCTCGAAGATGTAATTGTTAGGTTGTGGGCATAAATGATTTTTTTTCAACTGGGTCCTGCATTAGTTCTTAAACTGGAAAAGAGTTAAAGAGATTGGAACAGTTTGGCAAAAAGCAAGAAAATCTGAGCCAACAGATCAGAGTGACCCAGTGGCAGCAGTTATAAAGAAAGATGGAAAAATATGAATCTGTGGGGTTTGCATAACACTTGTGAGGAGGGAAACTATAGCTTGCTAAAAGTGGATTAGTTCCTCCCCCTCCCAAAGGGAAAGAAGCTACAGTATAGTCCCAGTTGGATCCCTGAGGGGATTCTGACAAATTTCTTTAAATAAAGAAAGGGCCAAAATCGCGATATTCATTGTACCAGTTCTCAGTGGCCATTGAATAAAACATGATTCATATCTGGTTTATCTAGGTATCACACTTGATAGAACTCACATATTGCTTATTTCTAGAAATAGCCATTCAGTATCTAGTTGAGCCAAAGCAAAGCCAGAAGGAGAGCCTAGATGCAGTGGGAATACTGGGGAGAGTGAAGGTCCACACTTGTATTTACAGCCATGAATTGGAGGGCATGATAGCACTATGTACTCACTCCAAAGAAGCAGATCCTGATAGGGTACCCAAAGAAGTGCAAGTGAGAGGTACCCCCTGGACAATTCTGGGTCCAAAACAGTCCTCTGCTAGTGCACTCTTGTTACTGGAGGTGGTCTCATTAGCTCAGAAGCTACAGAGTCTGATGGCAAATGAGAAGCAAACACGAGAGGAATTAATATTGGCATTAGGAGGGACTCCAACACTTGCAGCACCCAACTCAGTGGAGTGGGCAAGAGAGTTGGGGAATGCCCTCGGAGATGTGTTGAAGCCAGTACCTGAAAATGCACCATACAAAAGGTTACCTTGTTTCTCTGGAGTCACACCTGTACCCTCAGGGGAAGATGATTATGAGACCTGGAGGCAATCTGCAGTGCCCCTTGTCCAAGAGTGGCAATGCTCTGACGCTGAAAAGCGGAAACGGGTGCTTGAGAGTCTGAGGGGAGCTGCTTTGCAGATTGTCCGAACCCTGAAAGACTCCCAACTAGCTGCCACAGTACACAACTATTTAGCTGATCTTGAGGGTGTCTACAGCATGAAGGATAGCAGGGAATACCTGTATTATCAGTTTCATCACACCTATCAAGGGTATCATGAGAGGTTGTCAGAGTTCATCAGGAGACTGGAGGATTTACAGCAGCAGGTAGTGCAGAAGGGACAAATTCCCACTAAGCACATTGATTCTGCTAGGTTAGATCAGATCCTTCAGGGCACCCAACAAGATGGGTTGATGCTATGGCGACTACAGCTGAGGGAGCAGATCCAAAACCCACCTCCATTCCACAATCTCATTCGAGAGACACGTGAAGAAGAGGAGCGATTTATGCAGGCAGATACAGTGGTACCACCAAAGAAGGCAGAGAATTACACCATGGCAGTGCTTGGAGTAACAGAAGAGGTCCTGTCAGTAGCAAGTGCCCCGAGAGATTTGACTCGAGAAGTGGCCATGCTGAAGGCTTATGCTGCGCCATCTGGGAAAAGGGAAAGTAACCAGAGGGGTGATAGCCCGAAAAAAGGGTTGTGTTATAACTGTGGGAAAGATGAACACTATGCATTGGAGTGCCAGAACAAGACAGACCATGCAAGGGTATCTCGGAGACTATAGGAAACCCATAGGGAGCTTCAGGGAAATGCCAACGGGGCTTGGAGAAGGAGCAATCCCAGACCCTGAAATTCCAAGGCTCCCCAGGAAAAAACACAGATCGGGGTTACCCTGATGGACTAATAGAACTGCAAGCTGTCATACCCATCCGTATAGAGGGATGTTTGTGTGAGGCATTGTTGGATAGTGTATCACAGGTCACCATACTTTATGAATCTTATTATCGAGAATGCCTGCAACATTTGCCCTTGCTTCACCTGTCCAGCTTAACAGTCTTGGGAATTGGTGGTGACTTGAGCCCTTATCTAGGGTATATCCTGTTAAAGGTCCAATTTCCAAAGGATGTTGCCAGGACAACCCAGGAAATAGAAACATTGGCATTCATCTGCCCAGATCCAAAGGGAAAAGAATATGCACCTTTAATCCTAGGGACAAATGCAAACCTGTTTCAAAGATTTGCACAGAAGTATTGAGAGATGGCAGGGTATAACTATCTGCAAGAGCCACCAATGCATACTTTATGTAAAGCTGCATACCAGCAAGTGGGGTGCCCTGCATCCCAAGAGGAGAGCAAAGCTAAACCTTTTGGGAAGGATAGTTTCCAGTTTGGGGATTCCCACATTCCTGCTGAATGGAAGGACCGGCTATGTGAGAAGTTAGTCAAAAGGCAGGCTGTTTTCTCTATGCATGAGTAGGATGTTGGGGGTGCTCATGGTGAGAATCACCATATCTGAATGCAGGATGGTCGGCCTTTTCGAGAGAGATCAAGACAATTAGCTCCTGCTGACACTGAAGATCTGAGGCAGCACCTCCAGGAACTGACCCAAGCAGGTATCATTGAGGAATCCAGGACCCCTTACACATCACCAATTGTTGTAGTATGAAAGAAAAGTGGCAAGGTGCACATGTGTGTTGATTATCGCACTCTGAACAGGTGAACGATCCCCGACCAATACAGAATGCCCCGGGTGGATGATGCTTTTCCTAGCCTGAATGGCAGTTGCTGGTTCTCTGTACTTCATCTCCACAGTGGATACTATCAAGTACCCATGGCACCAGAGGACCGAGAGAAGATAGCATTCATCTGCCCCTTGAGATTTTACCAATTTAATCATATGCCCCAAGGAGTATCTGGGGCTCCTGCCACATTTCAGCAACTCATGGAACAGGATGTAGGGGATATGCACCTGTTAGAGTGCCTGGTGTGTCTGGATGACATTGTGGTCTTCAGGCGCACTTTAGAAGAACATGAAACTTGGCTGTGCAAGGTCCTGGATTGGTTGGAAGAGGATGATCTCAAGTCATCCTTAGACAAGTGCATCTTCTGCCGGACATATGTACAATATGTAGGGCACATTTGATCTGCAGATGATACAGTGACAGACCCAGAGAAGGTAAAGGCAGTTACCACTTGGCCAAGGCCCAGAACTCTCAAGGAATTACAATCATTCCTGGGATTCTCTGGCTATTATTGCAGGCTCATAAAGAATTATTCCCATATTGTACATGCCCTCACAGAACTCACCAAGGGATACCCTCCCACAAATAAGAAGGGAAAACCACCCCGGCATCGATATTTCAATGTGAGAACACCATTTGAAAAATGCTGGACTTCAGAATGTGAAGAAGCTTTCCATAACATCATTCAGCAGCTTACTCAAGCACCTGTTTTGGTGTATGCTGAGCCCACCCAGCCATATGAGCGCCATGTCAATGCAAGCTACACTGGTTTAGGAGCTTTCCTTTATCAAGAGCATGAAGGCAAACTTCAACCAGCAGCTTTTGCAAGTCGAGGCCTCACATCATCAGAAAGAAACTACCCTGCTCATCAAGTGGAGTTCCTGGCATTAAAATGGTCTGTGACAGAGAGGTTTCATGATTATCTGTATGGAGCAAAGTTTATCATAAAGACTAATAATAACACTTTGACATATATTGAGACAACAGCAAAATTATCTGTAGCAGGACATCAGTGGTTAGTGGCACTCTCTGCTTATTATTTCACCCTTCAGTATTGTCCTGGTTGAACAAACATAGATGCAGATGCCTTGTCTTGTCAGCCTCACATTAAAGACTTGTCACCCAATTATTGGATGAATGTGGGTAGCCCTGAATTGAGAGCTTTATGCCAACGAGTATCTGTTGTGGAGGAACACTCCACAGCCAATGGGGAACAAGCAATTGACTGCCAGGAGACCACACAAGCCATACCCATAGCCTACTCAAGTTTTAGTAGAGTACAGGATCCTCAACTGCCCAGACTAAAGGATTGGGAGGTGGAACATGCCCAGAGAGCTGATCCACGAATGAAACATGTCCTATATGGTTTGGAAAGGGGAAAGGATCCTAAGAGTATTTGACCAAGTCATCCAGAGGAGGTCCTGTTGCCGAAGGAATGGAATTGCTTATTGGTTCGAGGTGGACGACTTTATCGAGGGAAGACGCATTCCCCGAGACCTCACTCAAAGCAGTTGGTACTACCACAAAAGTATCAACAAGGTGTATTGGAAGCTTGCCCTGATCGAATGGGTCACCTGGGAGTAGAATGACTAGAGGTCTTAGTTAAGGCAACGTTCTATTGCTCCAGATGGGGCGCAACATTGCCCACCATGTACACACCTGTACCAGATGCATCTGACGAAAGACTTTGCCTAAGCAGACAGACCCTCTTGTCACTATCACAAATTCAGCGCCCATGGAGCTTGTCTGTCTGGACTTTCTGTCATTAGAGCCTGATCAGTGGGGTACAACAAATATCCTGGTGGTAACTGACCATTTTACTCATTATGCTCAGGCTTATCCCACAAAAAAAATCAAAAAGCTTCCACAGTTGCCAAGATCCTATGGGACAAGTTCTTCGTTCACTACGGGTTGCCTGCAAGACTACACTCAGACCAGGGACACGATTTCAAGAGTTGATTAATAAAAGAACTTTGCAAAATCATGGGTATCAAAAAATCACACACCGCACCTTGTCATCCACAAGGGGATCCACTACCTGAACGATTCAACTGCACGCTGCTCAACATGCTGAGAACCCTAGAGCCTTATCAGAAAAAATCCTGGAGCCGGCATGTGGAGCACTTGGTACATGCCTATAACTGCACTCGGCTTGAGGCAACTGGATACACACCCTACATGTTGATGTTTGGTCAAGAGGTATGGCTGCCAGTTGACCTCTGTTTTGGAGTGTCTTCAGATGGGGCACTCCCTGAAACATATTTGGAGTATGTGGCTAGCTTAAAAGATCAGTTGAAGGAGACATATCAGATAGCAGCACAAGCCTCTGGCCAACAGAATCGAAAGAACAAATTGCCATATGATCAGCAAATAAGGCAACAGGAGCTTCAGACTGGTGATCGAGTCCTGGCCTGAAATCTGGGATTACAGGGAAAACACAAAAATGCTGATCTTGGGAGTCACAACCCTATGTCATTGAGGAGAAACTGGAGATCTACCAGTGTATCGGATAGATCTGGAGGGTAATCATGGCCCCACTAAAATTCTCCACCGAAATCACCTGTTACCTGTAGGACAGGTATTGTTCCCCAATGAGGATGATTCCACAGTTCCTGAGCCCCCTGGTCCTGCAAGTTGGACACAATCCCAGCAATGGAGATATAATAGGACTTTGCAAACAACCAGCTCCTTAGAATGAGGATGAACTAGTGTTCAGCCAAGGTCCTCTTGGAGAAGCTTCAGCCACACCAGATCTTTCCCACATTGCACAAAGATATGGGGAAGGGGAAGAACCCACAGTATGTGTCGCAGAGGGTTCAGTGGCCGAATCTGTGGGGAACCCACCAAGAGCCTGATGAGGAAAAGAACCCTGTACCCCATACAGCCACTTTAAATCCAAATGCCCCTGCTTTTACACCTCAAGGATCTGTCACCCTGCCCCCATGCTCAGTAATGCCACCCAAGTCGATGCCTGACAGCCAACTTAGACGTTCCTCCAGAGAAGAGAAGCCCAGGTGTGTGCTGACATATGATCGGTTGGGTGAACCCAGTGAGGTAAAAATCTCTGGAGTACCCCAGGGGGGTGAGTTGCCTCATGGGAAACCAGTTCCCTCCTCAGTGTCCAGTGGATTGGATGGTTGCGATACTCCTGATCAGTGGGGTCCCTGGGTCTCCTGCTGGGAATCCATGGACTGAAACTTCCCACCTTGTTGTGGACACCAAGGATCCTTTTTTTGGAGGGGGGAGAGTGTAACCCCAGTGGGGTCTTAAAGAGCATGGTTCCTTTAAATCTTTGCCCTGTGGGAGAGGCACTGATTGACCTGAAATGAGGGAGTGGGGCTGAGGGGAAAGGGCTGTAGTGAGAGGTCCCGGGACACAAGCAGCCAGGAAGAAGCAGCAGAGAGCGGCCATGCCTGAATCCAGGGAGGACACTGGGAAGAGTCGTCCAAGGACAGAGCTGAACCCAGTGACTGGCCATCTGGAGCCATGGGGCCATGAGTACAGGGTCTGGGACTCAGCCTGGGACTAAGGAGGAGGCTGTAGTTAATTAAGTGGGGAGGGTGTCGCTCTATGATCGCAGAGAGTGGCAGAAGAGGCACCAGAGGGTTTTTGCTGGGAAAGTTGCTGGCGCTGAAGACGACCAGGAGCTGCTGGACTGAAGACTGGACTGGAGCTGTGCTGAGACTCCTGAACTAAGGGTGCAGATACAAGGCTCACTGTCTGCCTCCAGCCTGCTGCACTGCTGGGCCTGAAGGGCCCTGTGTTAGCCGTTACTCTGTGTTACTGTTGCCCCATCTCTCCTGTTGGGTTCTCCTTTGCTCCTCTGTAAATAAACCATCCCGATTCCCATAATCCCTGTGCTATCCCATTGTGTGTGTGGTCATTCTGGGGGATTTGGAACAGGTGCCCCTGGGACAAAGGGGCTCTCCTTGCTGCGTCCCTGCGCACGCCCTTCCCTGGCCAGAGCTGCTTGTCATGCACTTCACTTTATCTACCAAGTATTTACATATGCATTTATACAGAACACTCCTATAATAGCACCCCCTGTATAAGTGTGCCTGAAAGAGCAAGGAAGACAAAGCAATCCAAGAAGTAGAACTAGGAAAAGGTTAATACAAAAATTAATTTTAATTGCATGGAACTTATATAGCTCCACAAAGGAAAACACAAAGAGAACCCAAATACTGAACTGTTTCTTCTTTTTTTCTTCTGTCCACAATACTCACTGAAGTAAGGATCCAGGCATTCTAATCTTGGGGATAGTATCTTTTTGCCTTACAGATTTCTCTGGATGAGGGAAGACCCCAGTATTTATTTTTAGTATTGTTTTAGGTCACAGAAGGCAGCTTTTGAGGGTGTAGATACACTCTCACACAGCACCATGGAATACAGTATGGAAAGGTGGAGGGTGTTTATCGGCTGAAACAAAATGAAGTGAGAGCCATAGGACAATAAAGTTTTTCTAAAGGCTACAACACTTAAAAGTCAGCTGTGATAATTGTTTAATATATAGACTGGAGTTTTAGGAAGATGCATAACCATGTTGTAAAACTAGCTCTTCTGAAGAGGTGACTGTTTAAAGC
>ML682065.1:4557240-4598564 GCA_007922195.1 Podocnemis expansa
GCTTTAAACAGTCACCTCTTCAGAAGAGCTAGTTTTACAACATGGTTGTGCATCTTCCTAAAAATCCAGCCTATATACTAAACAATTATCACAGCTGACTTTTAAGTGTTGTAGCCTTTAGATAAACTTTATTGTCCTAGTTTACCCTGAGAAGCCAGAAACACAATCTTACAGTGACCTAGTGGAATCCTGGGAGCAGATTTTTCTCCAGAACTGTGTGGCTTTATTAAAATTGAACTAGAACCAGTCTAACAGGTTTTTTTCTACATCTATGACTAAAACAATTCCCCTATCTATTATTATGAGATCCCTGCATCAGTTACTATAGCCAACCTAATGCACACTAAGGTAAGGCAATATACAACAATGTCAGCCTAGTTTCCAGGGAGCAAGTGTCCATTTACAATGGCCAACACTGACCAGCACCTTTGTTGGGAGCCTCAGGAGAGGTTCAATGCATATGAATCATAAGCTACCTTCTCAGCTGAGATGGTCCTTCAAAACAGGACCAAGGCCATCAGTAGAGCAGCATGGACAGGGTAAATTCCTACTATCACTGCTTTTCTGTTCATAGTCACCACAAGTAACATCAGCCTCAGCTGAGGTTAAATAGGCCAGTATCTTGCATCCAGTAAGAAGTTTTAAATAACCAGTGGACATCCTCCCAAGCACCAGAAAGGATTGGTACCATATGCATATGGATGGGATGGTGGGAGAAGGAGGAGCAGAGTTCCAGGAGTTCAGACCCTTGCTTGTACTCCTTCTGAAGGTAAACGAATATATGGGACCGGTTTCTTTTAAGTACGTCTACTCTGCAGGTGGGAACATGCTTCCCAGCCTGGTAGGCTGATGTGGACTGGCTGGGCTAAAAGTAGCCAGGGGATAACATTGGTGGACATGCCCAGGGTACCTAGGTGGTTTTGGTTAGCCCCATCTGCCACTTATGCTACCCTAACTACACTGCTCTTTTTAACTTGCAGGCTTGAGCAGAGCTAGTATGTGTCTGGCCTACCTGTGCTGGAAAGCTCACATTCAGCTGCAGGGTAGACATCTTTTAAGGGGTGTGATCTTGTGGCTGTATTTCCTTCCCCAGTAAGATACAGTTCAGCAGCAACAAACATCAATACACAGGCAGCAGATAAGGCAGATTTATTATCTTACATGCTACTTAACAAACCACCTATTAGTCATGCCAATGAAAGTACTGAAGTCTGAATGAAAGGAAGAATTACACAGCTTACGCCCCTTCAGCAGTCAGGAGCTTCAGCAAGGGAGTGTGTTGGCTGCACAAGATCCTGTGGAGAAGTCCAAAAAGGCCTGGGAAAAAAGCTATTGTTATAGCCCATTATTCACAGGGAAGAATGATCAGGCCCTACTACTTGGCGTGGACACTGCTGCTGATGGATGTTAATCACTACTATAAAAAATTAGCTACTTAAACACTATAACTTCAATGGATTATTACTTGATCACTTTGTTTACTACATAGTTTGGCAGAGTGAAAATGTGTCCCGTCCCCCCCCCCGCCCACTAACGCGCCACCATCACAAGATCTTCTGTTTGCCCTACAGTGGCTCATGTCAGAGTATCTGTGTGAGCTGCAGTCTAGTTAGCTCACCAGAAATAGCAGTGAAGACATTGTGGCACAGATCCCATGACAGTTGGGCCAGGCGGGCCAGTGACTCAGGTGGACTGGAATAGTCTATGCTGAAGCCCAAGCTGCTGTCTCCTCGCTTCTATTTTTGGTAACATAGCTGGAATACAGCTAGCCTGAGTACCTCTACACATGCTGCAGATCACACCTGTAGCTGCAGTGTAGCTGTGCTCTGAATGTTAAATGAATAGCTGACCTTGGCCATTCCTGTAACCCCATTATTGAGTAACAAAGCACGTTATGTCAGCTTTAAGAGACTTGCTTCACTGGCAAGGCCTTTCTAAACCCATTCTGAAGCAACATGTAAGCTCTCTTTTAAATAATTCCCAAAGCCTTTTGTTCTTTTATTAAGTGTTCTGCACAGTCAGCGCAGCACGCCTCTTCACAGCCAATTTACTGAAGATTGTAAATGGAACATGATTGTTCACATTTCATTGGGCCTAATCAATGAATCTGAATGCCTTTCATTATCTTCCACTGAATCTTTCTTGGGAGAAAGATAGGAGAAAGAGGGTGCTATTTATACAAATCAGGCCTTCTCCATGGGTTATCTAACAGCTGATTGTCAGCTAATAGCCTCCAAATTACTTATTACAGTGGGGACTTGACAGTCTTTTTTAGTGGAAGACAGTATGATGTATAAAACCACATGCTTGCAAAAAAAAAAAAGCAACAATTGGACAACTAGAATTTAAGGAAGTACAACTCACAGACAAAGCCTTTATTCTTGTAATGTGAAAGTTAAAGATTGTTATAGGTACTTCTTCTTCACTTTGTGGTGTTTCTCTGAGAACATTCATGAGGTAGAGCGAACTGAATTGATTTTTGCGTTACTGAGTGCAAGCCATTTACTTTTAGCTCTTTGCAGAACAGTGAGACTTAAAAAGAAAGGAAATCTGTGTCAAATGTGGAAGAGTTAATGGATAATGTTTAGAGCACAAGATTGGCATTACTTCAGGGCTCTATTCACACACCTGCTACTGACTTGCTGGGAAGGCACATTAAGTATTTACTTTTCCATACCTCCATTTTTCAGGTGTCCAACTTTTGAGAATTAGGGACTGATCTTCAGAGGACTTGAAGATCCCCCAAGAATTAAAAGTGGGGTTGCCTGGGCCTTACACCTGTGAATATCTGGGCTTAAGTGGCACCCAAAATTCAATTTCAAAAGGGATAGCCGTGTTAGTCTAGTCCAGTAAAAGAACAACAAGGAGTTGTGTGCCACTTTAAAACTAACAGATTTATTTTTTTGCATGAGCTTTCGTGGGAGAAGATCCCACTTCCTCAGATGCTTCGAAGATCACCTACCTTCAAGGCATCTGAGGAAGTGGGATCTTCTCCCACGAAAGCTCATGCAAAAAAAAAATATGTTAGTCTTAAAGTGCCACACAACTCCTTGTTGTTTTTCTTCCCAAAATTCAAGCCATTCAGAATGAATAAACACTTTTGAGCATTTAGGCCTTAGTCACTTGACTTCAGCATTGGCATTCTTCCTTCTGAATTGTAATTGATCCCATATCTTGGCATGGTCCGAGGAACATTGGACTGTTGAAGGCACTGCTTTCTGAATAAGATTTAAAGCCAAGGTCCTAACAGCCTCTGACTGTTAACAATCCTACTGAAATAGATGCAAGAACAGGTGTGTTTAACTAAATTTCATTTTAAGTAATTATCTTCTGCTAACCTGCAGTTTCCACTGCACGTCTGAAAAGGCACGATGTTCTTCACCGGCTGATCTAACTTAAGTAGATCTGCACCAGTTTTTAATTTGAGCCCCAGAAATGACCACATTCCAGTGTGAATCCAAAGTATTGTAAGATCATGTTGAACTGAAGGTTCTTTATTATTTTTCAATTATTCATTTTTAGGGTGTCAGGGCCAAACCAAGGTTTTTTGGCACCATAGGCTCCTGTAATTTTGGTGCCCCATCCCTAGGGGGGTGTGGGGCCCAGGGCAATCGGCTTGTGGGGGGGCCCCCAGCACTGGTGGGGAGTGGGCCACCACAGAGGCTGGCCCTGCACTCCTGCCTGACCCCTGAGCTGGGGACAGAGTGGGCCGGCCCGGCAGCTGAGCTCTGCTCCTGCCCTGTCTCTGGGCCAGCCCTCCCCACCCCCAAGGCAGAACAGCTGGCCCAGGGGAGGGACGGGAGAGTGGAGCCTGGCCTTTGGGCTGGCCCACTCCACCCTTGGGCTGGCTGCTCCTCACCCTAGGAGTGGGTAAACTAGCCCAGAACAGAGGCTGGCTCCACACTCCCCCCACCACCACTGCCTAGAATTCTGCGCTGAAAGCAGCGGGGAAGAGGCAGGGAACAGCATGGCCATTAGGGGCAGCAGTGCCTTTACCTTTTCTGGAGAGCACCCTTGGCAACCCCTACCTTTTTGTGCCCTAGGCAACTGCCTAGGTCACCTCTATAGTAAGATTGGCCCTGTACAGTGTCTGAAATTTCACTAATATTTGATGCATAAAAGCAGTTTCATAGTGATATATGCATTTCTCAAGAATATTATGTTCAAAGAATCTTTGGCAATTGCACACACAACTAAAGATAGGAAAAGATAAGACTTCTTGCAATATGCTGGGTTCTGCATAAATTTACTGTAATTAGAGACCAGCGTGTTGTCAAACTTATTTATGATGAGGTATCCAGATAGTTAAAGAGAAAATTGGGGCTACTGAGCTTACTCCATCTGGTTTTGCGCTAATACAATTCCACTGACCTCAACAGTTACCCCTGATTTATAGCAGTGTAAGAGAGAGCAGAAATAGTACCAGAAGTGTGTGTTACATACTGAAACAAAGACAAAACTAGAACAACAGTAAGCTGTTTGCAAGAAATTATAATGCCTAAAAAAAAAACCTTCTCAAACAACTGAAACAAAACTTTGGAGTCAACATTGTGACCTGTTCCCATAACTTACACTTCCCTGCACTTATTTCCTTTCATTCTGTAAGTCCCCCATCTTCACAGTGTCTAAGTAGGAATTTCTCCCACAAAAGCTCGTGCAATAAATAAATTTGTTAGTCTTTAAGTGCCACAGGACTCCTTTTTTGTTTTACTGAACTAGACTAACATGGTTGCCCATTTGGAACGTGAAATCATCTGTCTGTGTGTCACCCTGAGGCCAAGAATGTCTGTTGAGTCAGTGTGAAATTGAGAACAGGTGCCAACAGTTCTTTTTGCTCAAAATATCACTGGGTTCAACCATCACTAGCATTCATGGTCTGTTATCATCGAATTTTTAAGTTTGCAGCCATTTTGACTTTTTGAATTATACCTATGCAGTGTACAGCTACAGAAAGGCATCTATGCCATGCCAAATGTCCTATATCATTGTGATATCAGAGTTAATTCAACCAATTACCATCCTTACTTTACAGCTAATTTGCATGCAACAACTTAATTGGTTGCACAAGGGACACTGCATAGCTGGAAAATTGCATGCCCCCATGCAAGAGCACAGGCTTTCAGCTACTAGTTAAGGTATTTGACTGGTCTACCTGCAGATTTGTTGTGATGCTTTTTATCAAAAATCATGGAGTGATCAAAGTAACTTTAATAAAATTCACAGGTTTTGTGATCTCTCCGTGATTTTCAGTAAAAAAAAATGCTATGACAAAGTGAAGGGCACTATCTCAGCAGCACTTCCCTACACAACCATAATTCAGGCCCACTGCAGAGGACCGGCCAGTGCTAGAGGTGGGGGGTGGATGAAAAGGGGGCCCTTCTCTCACACACGCTGAGTAGTAGCACCCCCTATGTCTGGCAGGGCTCATTCCAGCTCCCCACTGTGTATGCCCCAAGATGCAGTGCCACTCAGGTTTGGCCTATTCACACCTGGTATGACAAAGAAACAGGTGGGTCAACACATATGGTCCAGATGGCAGGAGCAGAATGCCAGGCCCAACCTCATGAGAAACATGAACTGTGACAATGGACTGAGTCAGTACCAAAAAAAAAAAATCACAGACAATGGGAAAACCATACTATCTCTCATCTTTTTACCACTGTGACAAACCTGCAAGCCTCTTGGTTGGCCAATACTTGTTCTTAAAGCTAACTTGATATTCAGGTAAATATTACTAAGGAACTAGGTGAGGCTGGATATTTCAGAGCTCAGACTCAGATCCAAAGTCTTGTGGTGGTAGCAGGGGCATTGTTGTTGGGTGCCTGGGTTTCTGCCTAGCTCCATCTCTAGTTGGGGCCATAATGGTGGGGAGGATGAAAATATTGCTGTCAGTGAGAGTACAGCCTAGTTTTGGTGGGAAACAAATTCATGGTGTCTAAGATGACAGTGTTCATGCTACAGTAATCTTACAGCTTATAGGTCTGATTCTCTCATCCTTACTCTTGAAATGCTTACTCCCGTGAGCATGAGCCCAAAAGATCTGGTCAAAGTGAACAGGAGTATCATAATAACCCATTAAATAAATACAACTACTAATTATAAATATTCACATTGCTTTCCCAACTGAAAAATCTGCATGACTTAGTCTGTTGATTGGACAACAGCATCTCCCTTTTTGCTATATTCTACAGCCTATATGTGGTAGGCCTTTGGCTGGTGGAGCAAGAGACCACCTAATAGTGGTTAAACAGCTCTGCAGCCAAATGACAAATGGGGCATCTGACTGTTGCAACAGGTGCATTCCTTTCAGGGCCATCCCTTAGGTAGGGCGAGCAGGGCAGCCACCCAGGGCCCCGCCCTTTGGGGGGCCCCACTAGGTCTGCACCGCTGCCCCCCATGCTGTGGACCAGGTGAGCCGGCCAAAAGTGGTGGCCTGGTTCAGTGCTGCCAGTCCCCCACACCCCACCACGTGCGCTGCTCTTGGCTCTGTGCTGGAGCAGCAGGGAGGGGGCGGGAAGCAGCACGGGGCCCACATCACTACCCCCTGGCCATGCTGCCTCCCACCTCCTCCCCGCTGGGCTGGCACAGAGCTGAGAGCAGTGCACGTGGCAAGGGGTGGACTGGCTGAACTGGGCTGCCCTTTTGGCTGGCTCACCCAGTCCCTTGCATTGGACGCCTGGTGCAAGGGCCTGCCCCTTCCCTGGGCCGATTGGCCCAACCCCCAAGTGGTGGGAGGTGCTTGGGGGCCCCCCAGAGGACGATTCACCTGGGGCCCTGCACCTCCCTAGGAATGGCCCTGATTCCTAGAGCTGTGTTGGACTTGTGGGACCAGAAGGAGGTTCTGCACCTATAACAGGACACACATGAGGTGCACTCTTTTTCCGTTCTCTTGCTGCTCAAACTGCAAGGAGGCTGTAGGAGTGTTATGCCTTCGTCAGGAACAGGGATAAAATGTTGGAATGAGAATATTCTGTGGCAGGTGAGTTTGACCATTAGAAGAAGGAAGGCAACCTTTGGAACACAAAGTTCCATGGCAGTTGGGGATGAGCATTAACAGAAGGGATGGAACGCTTGGAAGAGACGATTCCACGGCAATTGAGCATGGGCATTAAGCGAAGGGATGGAACGCTTGGAGCAGAAGATTCCATGACAGTTGAACGTGGGCGTTAACAGAAAGCTGGAATGCTGGGATCATCAGGTTCCATGGCAATAGAAGGTGAGTCAGGAGACGGCTCCTAGCAACTGATGAGAGAAGTTGCTCTGAACAGGTTGCTGATGAGGAGAGAAAAGCTCCCGAAGTTCCATAACACACTGGTTAGCAGTATCTGGCCCCGATGTTTAACAACACGAGGAGGGAATTGTATGTGTGTTTTGTTTTGTTTCAACAGGAGAGTTAGTGTAGATAAGAGGGCACAACAAGGAAACATTGATTGCAAAACTGTCTCTCTCTCAAAGGAGGGAAAGATACATTAATATGCTGCATATGTAACCTTCAGGTAGGCTAGAATTCATTTGTTAGCCTCTCTCCAATGCCTAACAGAGATAAACCCAGGCAAAAGCAGCTGAAGAGCCAGGATTCAGTTCTAAAGGGACTCACAGGAAAGTTTGCTCAGTTACCAACCCACATTAAAATACTAGCCAGAATAAACGTAACAATGAACTTTATTAACTACTAACTTAACAGATCTTATCCTAAGAAAACAAAAATGAACTTAAATAGAACAGTAAGAAACCCAAAACCCTCAAAGTTCAGGTGGAGTCCCCCATAGCTCAGCTGCAGTCTCTGTTTAAGTCCTTGAGTCTTGAGTGGAAAGAAGTTGCAATTGGTGGGTTACTTACCAGTAACCGTCCTTCTTCGAGATGGGCTGCTCGGATTTATTCAGTATCAGGTGTCTAAGTGCCTCGGTGCATGATTGGCAGGAACTTCTTTTTAGCCTTAGCCTGTCAGGACAGGGCTGGCAGCCACCGCCCCCTGGCCATATATATGGCCACAGCCCTGCTCCTCCCCAGTTCCCACTAATCACTAACTCCAAGTAGCAGGGATGGCGGGAGGGTTCTGAATGAATCCAAGCAGCCCATCTCAAAGAAGGATGGTTACTCGTAAGTAACCCACCGTTTTTCTTCAAGCACTGTTCAGATACATTCAGTATCAGGTGACTGCTAGCCGTACTGTGGAAGGTGGGAGGAGTTAGAACCTCATCTGCCATCAGAAAGGCTACCCACAAATGGCACAGCACCCAAATTTGGGTGAAGAAGCAGTGGGCCGCTAGGCGAACGCCTACGGACATGCCACCAAGTGCAAGATCTTTGAGGGAAGATGTGTATGAGAGTGCCAAGGGGTCATTTGCCACTCTGTCAGGAGACTATAACTCCAATAGGGGCAGTCCTTGGTTCATTGTTGGGGAATGTGCTATGTCATTATAGCAAAAGAACCTCCTTGTCACCAGCAAGACCGTCTAGTGTAGGAAGGTTGCCCTTTCCTAGTAGAATCGACCCCCTGAGAAAGGCAGTTGTGATCCAAGGCAACAGACTCCTACAGCCACAGGCGAAGGGCAAGGGTGGAATAATTGCTGCCCTTGCCACCTCAACCCCAAAAAGGGGCAGGTGAATTGAGTTAAGTTACTAACCCAGACTGGGACGGGAAACACATCGCCCCTTGACCAAACAGGGGATAGGCAAAGGCCTTTCCCCATTGACATACCAGCAGGAGATGCCATGGGTAGGATTGATAAGGGGCACCCTAAAATGAGGCATCCTGCCTCCATATGGAAGCTAAGGCAGGAAGAAGGATAACGAGGAAGGAATGGGTGGGGACGCCTGCCCCTCCATCCATTGATGCATGAGACTAGAGGGCCTGGAAGAAGGGCTATGGAATAAGGCCCAGATGCTTGGCAGACCCATCTCTGGGCCCCAAAAACGTCAGAGACACTCCTTCAGGGAGGTTGTCATAAAGAGAGAAGTGGACATCTCAGAAAGGCCCTTCTTTAGAGATAACTCTTGAGCAGGTTATAGTAGTAAAAAGGGGAACTCTTAGGTACACCCATCCTAGCATCAGGAAAAAACTGGGAGAAAAGTGACTGAAAATCCCATATTAGGTTGTCCCTGACCAAAGGGGTAGGGAAATGACCTGAGGTAAGGATAGTGTGAAACCATCGTAGGGTTGGGGGGGGGACAGCTTACACAGCTTCAAAGCTAGGTGTGCTTTTCTGTTCCCTGCCCCTGTATTCTACTCTCCCAGTACGCAAGTTCGCAGAGGGAGAGGTGTGCTGAATCGAGAGAAGGGGTATCCGGCCATCTCCATAGACGAGTCAGATCCACCCCGAGGGTCGTGCCCCCAAGCTACAGAATCGGAGTGTTGGGGGGGGGGACATGGCTCAGAAGACATTCTCACTTGTTACTTTTATGGAGAGGCAGTCAAGCTTCATAACACAGCTGGTTGACTCATGTCTAGTGGGGGGTGGAGATGTTGGGTCCCGGGTACAATGGGCCAACTATGAGGGATATTGCATTGATCCTGGTGAGCAGAGAAGATGATGCCTTAGGCAAGATGCAAGTCGGACGTGGTCTATAATGCCTGCTCTGAGGGAAGAAGTGTTATTGGTGTGACACCCCCTGTATTGAAAGGGGTAAGGCTTGGGCAGGTCCCAGGTGGGAGGAAGGAAGAGGGAGAGACCCTGGGAAGAGGAGACGAGACCATAAGGCAGCTCCTACTTAGGACAAACAAGGAAGAACCGCAGTGTCCTTAAGGAAAACAGAGGGGCAAGAGAGGATGTTACTAAATCGTCACCCATAAGGCATCAGGCTCTCCAGCCTGTTAAGGGTCTGCACGTTTCCCTGGGCCAGAGTTCTGCAGGGGAACTAGCCTGAGCTGAAAACCACAGGTCCTCAAATGGCTCATTCAGGTGTACGAATACCGATGGTGGTTAAGAGTTCTATCCCCTACTATCTCCCTTTGTTGCAATTCTAGGGAGGAGAGGGGTGCAATAGGGAGATCAAGGCAGCTCCCAGACAGCTGTCTGGGGTTTTCGGGGAAAGTGACCCTTGTCTGGTTAGAGGGAGACAACAGAGCAGAGGAGGTTCCAGTCGAGGGCTAAACTAAGGTCTGCCCATGGACAGAAGCACCAATGTGATGTGGTGAAGGTCCTTGGGGAGGAGGGGTAGAAGCTGAAGAGGCAAAACCCCTACGATGAGGCTCGAGGATCCTTCAGGCAAAAGCCTAATATGAGTCTGGGCCAATGGAGCCTTCCCTCTCCAGTACTGTACAGACTCCACAACCTGGTCGAGGTCGCTCTCCTCTGCGCTGTCTTGAGGCCAGAGCATCTTTTAATGACTGGTCGCATGACTGGCTGGACACGACAGCCAACGATACCTCAACTTCGTGGCACCGTTCCGTCCAGTCTTCTTTGCAGACCCTAGATTCAGATTTCTCGGATGATGAGCCTGACCCAGACTCTACTTGTCGTAGTAGATCACGTGCTCACTCTTCCTCCTCACCAGATGAGCACACCTTCGAGAGACTAATTGACTGCAACGAGAACTCTCGCACCCAAGAGGATTTGTTCTGCCACATGGCAGAAAACCTGAAGCTAGAGCTGGGGGATGTTCAAGAGGAAACCAACCCCCTGCTTCGATGTCAGATGTAATGCCCCACCCACCAAGGTGTCTGTCCCCCTCCACAAGGGGGTATACAGCATTATTAAGGCCCATTGGCAAACCCCATCCTTGATTCTGCCAGTATCAAGGGTGGCAGACTGGAAATACCATGTCCCTCAGGACAAGTTCTCCTTCCTCTTCCAGCACCCCACCCTGGGGTCACTGGTTGTCGATGCCGTGAACCAGAAAGAAAGACAGAGCCAACCGGGTTCCACCCCTAAAAATAAAGAGGCAAGGAAACTCTACCTGTTGGGCAGGAAGGTCTATTCTACAGCAGCCCTACAGCTATGCAGAGCTAATCACTCAGCCCTCATGACAAGATACATCTTTAACCTCTGGAGTGCCATGCAAGGCTTTTGTGACATCATTCCCAAGGATCACCTTAGGGACTTCGACACAATGCTCAAGGAAGGAGATATGGCATCCAGGGATGCTCTGATGGCTATCTGGGACGCTGTAGACATGGCCGCTTGTATGATGGCATCGGCTGTGGTAATGTGCCTCTTGGCCTCGCTCCAGGGTGGGGCCTGCTGCCACAGCAGCAACTTACCATTCAGGACCTACCATTTGAAGGCCCTGACCTCTTTTTGCTGAGTCCATGGACGTGAAACTACATGGCATGAAGGACTCATGAGCCACGCTCTGGTCGCTGGGGATTTACACCCCACAACCTAACAGACACTCTCTAAAACCCCATCAACTTCTACAACACCTACTTCAGCAGCTAAAACAACAGATTCAACTGCAGAGCCCATTCCTGAGGTCCCTCCAATTTCCCCAGCACCATCTTGGGGACATGGACAAGGACAAAGTCTGTTTGAGCAAGACTGAAAAGTCCCATGCCCCACAATCTGGTAGGAGTGGGCAGGCCTCCGAACACTTGTCAAGAAGAAAATAGCGCTTTTGACAATTACAGTACAGTCAGCAAACCCACAACCTGACCGGTCCCCAACCACTTACACTGTTTCACACACCTTTGGGCCAACATCACATCTGACCAGTGGGTCCTCGAGACAGTCGTGGAGGGATATTGTATTCAGTTCCTTTCGATTCCTTGGGACAGAAAACCGGCCCCTCGTCCAACTCTTGGAAACCCGGAACTGCTTCACCTGCTCAAGATCAAATGCCAGAAACTCCTCTCCCTCGGAGCCATAGAACGGGTCCCCAAGCAGGAGCAGGGAAGGGGGTTTTACTCCCAATACTTCCTGGTCCTGAAACCCAACAGGGACCTTCGGCCCATTTTAGATCTCTGATCCTTAAACAAATACATAAGGAGAATAAAGTTCCGCATGGTTTCCCTATCACAGATCCTCCTATCTCTGTCTCCCAGGGATTAGTTCGCAGCTCTCGATCTAAAAGACGCCTACTTCCACATAGCCAGACAGCCCCACCACAGGAGGTTCCTAAGATTCATGGTGGCAAAAGGCCACTTCTACTTCACTTCTCTCCCCTTCGGGCTCTCCCTGGCCCTCAGGGTGTTCACGAAGTGCATGGCGCCGATCACGGCGTACCTGTAAAGACGGGGCATAAGAATTTACCTGTATCTAAATGACTGGTTAATAGTCAGGAGATCGAGTTCCCAAGTAGAGCACCATGTCAGAGCAGTAGTGAGGCTCTGCAACTATCTGGGCCTCCACATAAACCAAGAGAAGTCAAAACTCCGCCCGTCTCAGAACATAGAGTTCATTGGGGCACACCTAGACGCCCACAAGGGGTCAGCATTCCTACCTCTCTCAAGATTTCGGTCCATTTGCACCATCATTATGGAGCTGCAGACATCGCGCATGACCGTAGCCCGCCAGTACCTGCAGCTCCTCGGCCACATGGCAACCTCTACCTCCGTGATCCAGACAGCACACCTGAGAATGAGGCCTTTCCAGGTCTGGCTCTCCATGGTGTTCCACACCACTGTTCCCTCTAACGTGCGCGGCAGCGCGGCCGTGCAGGTTACAAACCCCTCCCAGCGCAGGGGTTTCCAGTCCCCGCGCACGGGGAGGGACAGGCCGGCAGAGCGGCTGAGGCTCAGCCAGGGGAGTGGGGACGGGGCCAGCCTGGGAGCGGATCAGCTGAGAGGCTGGGGGAGGAGGGGCCGAGCCGGGGCCGGGCAGCCCCAGGCTGTCGAAGTGGGGAGCGGGGCCAGGCCAGCAGAGCAGCTGGGGGGCGGGGGCAGCAGAGCCCCTGAAGATCGGCTGGGAGCTGGTCAGGCTCAGGGTTACCACAAAAAACCAGGCGTCTGTGTCACTTTAAGACTCCTCCTCTTTGTCCTGCCCTGCTCCCTGCTCCAGGCAGTCCAGCTGCAGGGCTGGAAGTGGTTTCGCTTTGTTTTGTTGCTTTGGCTCCTCACCCCGGGCTTCTTTCCAGCCTCCAGCTCAGGTCCTCTCCCTTTTCCCTGCACCTGATTTTGGGGGAGGTTTGATCTTATTTTTTGCAGGGGTTGGGGCTTTTCTTCACCTTGATGGGGTCTCTGAAGTGCCCAAAGAGAAACCTGTGACTGCTTCTTTGCTTTCTGCTTTGCTGCCCTGCTTGGCTTAAAGTTTCTGGGGACGGTTGTTTCCCTAATGGCTGGGCTAAGCCAGATATTTATTCCTGCTAATGAATCTTGGCTTTTGACAACAAATCTTTTGTTTAGAGGTCCAACAAAGTTCACTTTTGATTGTGAGGAGGTTTGAATCTGTAAGATTTTCCTTTTCCCAGTGTGATTTTTTTCAGTTTGTTTCTCCTTTCCAAGAAGAGATTAGTCCACTATAGATGTGTCCTTAAATTTTAGTAAGATACACAGATGTGCAAGTATTATCCATTCTAAAGTAGCTGCTGGGCTGAGCCTGATCCTATAGTTTAAATGAAGTCAGTGGGAAATTTGATGGAGTAAGGATTGCAATATTTGTCCCTTTGTTAGTTTATCAAATCATAGAAAACAAGCAGCTTGCTTTTGCCTATATACTCTATGCTTATTTTTATTTTGGTATATTTAGGAAAAAACTGATCATTGCATTCAAGAATAGGTGCTTTCCTCTTGGGTGGAGCATTTGATAGTAACAAACATCTACTCTGCCCCCCCACCCCCCATTTGATGTGTATTTCACATAAAAGCAAACAAAATGTTAACTGTCATAAAATAGATATATGTACATCTGTGGTTTATGGCAGACATAGTAGGATATGATGTTTCCAGAAATTTGCATTTTAGGTAAAAGGTTATGCTTCAGGCAGATCTGCACATAAAAACCAGCAGCTCTTATTTTTTCTGATTTCTCCTTTCCTGTGTGTATATAATCTAAAGAGCATGGCTGTGATTTTTTTTAAATACTACACAGTGAGGCTCAAAACTGAGGCTAGACGGGGATTTCTGTACACTCCGCCTGTGCCCCCCAGTTGTCGGCTAGTAACAGTGTTAGAGCAAATGACTGAACACCTCCTATACCCTCCCAGACATCCCCCTGCACCACACCCCTAATTTCAAGTCATGGGGAGAATACTGCTGACAGAGATTACTTTTCCTTTAGAAGCCAACACCTCAAATTCTGTTAGACTTCATGTAGTCAAGGGCCCATCCCTCTGTGTGTCAAACAATGAGAGTGAATTCTGTGAAGGAACTTACTGTGTTAAAACTGATTTTAACCTTGTCCATAATTACTACATTAAATTTATTGGAGGTGTGCTTCTGTTTGCAACTCACAATGTAAAAACATCAGTCTGGATAGGAGTTCTGCAGTGTGATTCTCCTTGCACCTTGATATAAGCATTAAATACTTAGTTTTGTGACTCCTTAAAGCGGTTGGCTTTACGGTTACTTTAATGTGAAGAGGAAAAATACTTAAGCCATTCATTTGATATTCTTGAGCCTCTGTTCTTGCAATTAATCTCACACTGTAACTAGGGGCTAGACAGATTTCCCTGGAGTCGGGTGATCAATGGGGCAAGCATTTGGGGGGGGCATTGGCTGGGTGGATGAAGGGGGCCCAGGCGGAGCCCCAGATGTGTATGTGTCCTCCAACATCCTCCTTTTTGTACTTCCCTGTCCTCCTTTCCATGCTTTGGTATCCGGTAACCCTAGTCTGGCAAAGTGGTTGAGGATTGGATGGGGGGGGAGGGGGGAACAGGCCTTAACCATGGCCAAGGATCAACTGGGGGAGGGGGCAGGCTGGGAGAGCAGCTGAAGATGGGCAGGGAGGCAGGCCTGAAGCCCCACTGAGGATTGGCTGGGGGGAGTTGCTAGCTATCCAAGGGCTCCTTCTTACCTACATGTCCTTCCTCCCTCAGGCATTCCAAAAATAGGTGATTGTCCAGATGTTAAGAGTTTGCTGCACAGATGCACACACGGAATAAAGAGCAGTTTGGGGGGGGGGGGATCAAGGGGCAGTGGAGTACACCGTTATCCTTTATGCCCAGAAGTTTTTCTATATAGAATGCCTGTAGCTCAGTTGGTAGAATAACAGATTTGTGATCACAGGGTCAAGCCCTGGGTTGGGTTTTTTACCTTTTGGCCTGTTGCTCCTTAGGGAAGGGTTAAATTGGGGGGAAAAAATATATAGCAAACACTAATAAAATGAAGGAAAATAAAGTATACTGTGATCAAGATTACTAATAGTGACCAATTAAGTAAAACAAATAAAGGGTCACATTTGAACTGGCTAGGAACAATTTAGGACCATTTTTTAAAATTGTAAAATGGGCTGCTGTGCAAAATGAAAAATGAGAGGCAAGTTAATTGCTTTCACTTTAACTTTTTTATGTGCTTATTCATTTTGGAAAACTGACAAAGGCAGACAAACAGGACTGAAGAATTGATGAGACAAAATGTCACATAAGCATAGAATAAATTCAAATTATTAATAAAAACAATTTAAAGAACTTATTAATTTTTCATTGTTCTATATTTTTCAATGATTTCCATCACGTGGAGTTGCACAAAAATTTTATTCAGAAAAAGTTTTGCGCATGGGTTCAAAATTTTGCACACAAGCCGTCAAACCTTAGAGGGAACATTGTTCCACATATGGAGAGATTCCTTAAACAAGGTACTGTCTGTCCTCCAGGACACTCTGGGGACACTTCAGTTTGGAGGGCTCCCCATTTCACCATAGGGGGCATCTCCTTCAAAGACCTCAGGCCATCAGTGACCTTAATAATGGATGCCTAGGACTCAGGGTGGGGGGCCCATATCTCTGGAGGACTCTCCACTCAGGGGCTCTGGTCCCACACAGATGGCTCTCTCCACATAAACATGAAGGAACTACGGGCCATCAGACTAGCCTGCATGACCTTCCTGGACAAGACAGGGAAGGTCAGTCCAGATTCTCACGGACAATACCACAGCCATGTTCTATACAAACCAGCAAGGGGGGGCCTGCTCCTCGCCACTTTGCGAGGAGGCGTGCAAACTCTGGGAGTTAGCCATACAACACAACTTCACCCCAGTGGCCTCCCACCTACCGGGGGTGGACAATGAGCTAGCGGACTCACTAAGCAGAAGGCCCCTAGCGAACCATAAGTGGTCCCTCCACAACAGGGTGTTATCCCTCCTAATAGACAAATGGGGTCCACCCCAGACAGACTTGTTTGCGACTTGGCAGAATTACAAGTGTTCCCAGTTTTACTCCCTCAGGGGCCAGGAGGAGGGGTCTCTCAGTAACACCTTCCTCATCAGTTGGTCAAGGCCCCTGATGTATGCCTTCCTGCTGGTTCCCCTGATACAGAGGGTTCTCTTGAAAACCAGCAGGGACGGAGCAAATATGATACTGATAGCTCCGGACTGGCCCAGACAGCATTGGTTCCTACTCCTGCAGGACATGTCCATAGAGACACCACTCTGCCTCCCACAGTGGATGGACCTCCTGACACAGGACTCGGGGCACCTTCAGCGCCCAGACCCGGGGTGCCTACACCTGATGGCCTAGGATGCTCTCTGGCTCAGTGAGCAGGAGAGGCTCTCCTCAGACAGGGTTAAGAAGGTCCTGGTTGGTAGCAGAAGACCATCTATCAGGTCCACATATACAGCCAAATGGAAGCGATTCTCCATTTGGGCACGGGACAAAGGTGTAGACCCTATATCAGCTCCGATACCCCTTATCCTTGACTATCTGTTAGACCTCAGAGGAAAAGGCCTCTCTACTTCCTCACTGAGAGTCCACTTAGTGGCAATCTCAGCTCTCCATGAGACAGCAGATTGGCAATCAGTTTTTTCCCATCCCACTTCCGTCAGATTCCTGAAACAGGTGGAGAGACTTTTTCCCCAACCCTATAAGCCCACCCCGCCTTGGGACTTGAATATCATGCTCCAGGTAATGACAGAGCCACCCTATGAACCCTTGGACTCAGCCACCCTGCTGGTCCTGTCCTGGAAGGCAGCCTTCTTAGTAGCAATCACTTCTGCCAGAAGGGTTTCAGAGTTGAAAGCCCTCTCCTCAGAACCCGCATATACAAGGTTCTACTCGGACAAAGTGGTTTTATGTCACCACCCATCCTTCCTCCCTAAGGTGACCACCCCCTTCCACCTTAACCAGGAAATTCGCCTGCCAGTTTTTTATCCAGATTCCCAGGTTACGCAAAACCAGAGGAGGTGGCATACTTTGGATGTGAGGAGAGCATTCCTGATTTACATTGAGCGCACTCGGCCATTCTGCAAGACCCCCCAACTATTTGTGGCAGTCGCTGATCGTAAGATAGGTTTACCGGTATTCTCACAGCGTATCTCTGAATGGATTGTAAACTGCATTAAAGACTGCTACGGAAGTTCAAACACACCCCTTCCTGGGATTGTTAGAGCCCACTCTACCAGGGCCCAAGCATCCTCAACAGCCTTCCTTGCCAAGGTCCCAATCCAAGAGACCTGCAGGGCCGCTATGTGGTCATCGATACACCTTCACAACACACTACACAATTGCCCAACAGGCTAAAGATGATGACACTCTGGGCAGACCTGTACCCAATGTGGGTAGACTGTAACTCCTCCCACCGTCCATGGGTACAGCTAGCAGTCACCTATAACTGAATGATGTGAGCAGCGCTTGAAAGAGAATGGTGGGTTACTTACCAGTAACCATCCTTTTTTGAGATGGGCTGCTCACATACATTCAGGCCCCTCCCACCATCCCCTCTAATGGAGTTGGCAAAGGTATATGGGACTGGGAGGGTCAGGGTCACGGTCACCTATATAGCCACAGTCACAGCACAGAGGGGGCGTTGGCCATGTGCCCTGACCTGACAGGCTAAGGCTGAAGACTTTCCGAGCTACCGTACGCTGCAGCATGTAGACACCTATAACTGAAAGTATGTGAGCAGCCCATCTTGAAGAAGGACGGTTACTGGTAAGTAACCCACCAGCATCTAACCCAACACCAAATAACAAACCTTGTGAAACATGCCCAGAATGCTACCTCTCCCTGTTACCAAAAAGGTCTGGTTTCTGGGCAGCTAAATCTGTCCAGCCTTAAGCTCCCCCATACTCAAAGCATCTGATGAAGTGGGATTTTCTCCCACGAAAGCTCATGTGAAAAATAAATCTGTTAGTCTTTAAGTGCCACAGGACTCCTCATAGTGTTTTTTAATTTTTTTTCCCCTCCTCAAAGAGATAGCCTGTTTTAGGCATATGGGTTACACAGAGTATATTGCTTTTGTAATTGCTTGTGCCCTTGAACCCTACACACGAGTTAGACGGGTTGTGTGTTAGCATCCTGGAGCATTTCCATGGTTGCTCTTCTCCCTGAGACTCAGCTGAAATGCAACTTAGCCCCTGGGGTGAGATCTCATCTCTGTTCAAGTCAGCAAGGGTTTTGCTGATGACTGCAGTGGGACCAGAATTCCCCCCTAGTGTCTCTTTTTGCATCAGCCCCATCTCCAGATGTGCTGCAGTCAGGCCCCATAGGAGGAGAACTGACTCCTGCATGTTGGATGAGGGGGGGTGACTGTGCATTGCACACACACAGCAGCACTGACCAGCCTCCCTGGGGCTTTGCTGCCTGAAGACTGAGCTGGCGGCTGATTGGTGGGTTTGCAGGGCACACGGAAGGAACCATCTCCTCTCCCTCATTGGCTTGAGGCACGCGCGGGAGGGGCTGCAGGCACCGCAGGGACGTCTGGCGCTGATGTCACCGGCAGCAGTGCGGAGCGGCGCCTCGCTCACCCCGCCTCGCTCGCCCCGCCCAGTCCAGCAGCACGGGGCAGGGCGTGTCGCTCTGGGGGCTCGTTCCTCACTGGCCACCATGGTGGGAGGCACGGGTCCCTTGCCGGCCTCCATTGCTGGCCAGGATGCCACTCCCCAGGCAACCATTTTTAGCCTCTGGCCACTTTTCTGTGATACATTTAATGCCGTGACCAAACTATTCTATAGGTTCTGGGCTCTTTCTTTCCCACTCCCCAGCTTTTCTCTACAATTTAGTGTTTTGGCTCAGTAGGCCTCTTTGCATTTTAAATGTATGCATTGCTTCTCTTTTCAGGGAAGGCAAGGTCAGAGGCACTTGGAAAAGAAGGTGAAGTAGGGGGTGATTCTGGTCCTCAGCGAGGAGGTGATCTGAAATATTCTGGGCCCAGGCCTTTGAGCATGTTGAAGACAAGGACTAAGACCTTGAAGTGAATCACAATACAGTGTGCTAAGCCACTGCAGGGAGCAGAGGCCAGATATCCTATGTTTGAGGTAACCTGTGTTGCGAAGGAGACGTTCGAGAGCTTTCTGTACTATATGGATTTAAGTCAACACAAATTGTGACTATGGCTTCTTTTTCGCATTACAACAGGTAATTTGAATTCAGAAGAAAAAAAACAATGACAAGGATTCATATGGCACTTGAAGACTAACAGATTTATTTTTCTCATGAGCTTTCGTGGGAGAAAATCCTACTTTGTCAGATGCTTTGAAGATGGGGAACTTCTACTCTGTAAGTTGCCCCATCTTCAAAGCGTCCACCGAAGTGGGATTTTCTCCCACGAAAGCTCATGAGAAAAATAAGTCTGTTAGGGTATGTCCACACGTCTCTTTTATTTCGAAATAACACTGGTTATTTTGAAATAAAAAAGATTAGGTCCACATGATGTTTTCTTATTTCAAAATGACGGGATCTGTCATTTTGAAATAAGAACCATCATTTCGAAACAGCTTAAATCCCATTCATTTCAAAATGGCTGTTATTTTGAAATGGTTATTTCAAAATAAGGCCATTTGGACATGTTGTTTTGAAACAACACCATTGTTTCAAAACAACTGTTTCGAAACAACATGTCCAAACGTCCTTATTTTGAAATAACCATTTCGAAATAACAGCTGTTTCGAAAGCAGGCTTTCCCTTAATTTGAATTAACTTATTTCAAAATAAGGACTTTATTTCAAAATAACTCATTTCAAAATCACTTATTTTGAAATAATGATGTATGTGTGGACATAGCCTTAGTCTTTACGTGCCACACCACTCCTTGTTTTTTTCTTAGTGGATACAAAACCATCAGCACTTAGGAGTGTTATATTGTTGTAGTTTGGGAGTCCAGCCATGAGGTAACAAAGGCATTGTTGCAGTCAGGTCATAGTCTTCTGGGGTGGGACAGAGTCTCCTCCTCAAGCAGAGACCGTAACGTCTCTGACCAACACTTTATATCATATGAATGCTGAGCCTAAGCATGCAGCCCAGGAACACTTCCACATTAGGAACCGAGTTGAGTAGTTGAGAGTGTGTATCCACCAAAAAGTGATTGTGACATGCCTGAACTCCTCAAGATGTTTTCTTCTGCCTGGTAGCATGATCTCTGTCCTGTTTGGATTTGGCTTCCAGAAGCTGTTCTTCATCCGTGGTGGAACTGGTCTGGTTGTATGTGATGTGGGATAGTTAGAGATGTATAGGGTAGATAGAACAAGCAAGGAGTCCTGTGGCCCTCAACTAACAAATCCCATGAAAGCTCATGCAATAAATAAATTTGTTATTCTTTAAGTGCCACAGAACTCCTTGCTTGTTTTGCTGACCTAGACTAACACGCCTGTCCCTTTGGAGCAGGGCATGTAGAGTTTTTATTTAAAGCATTGCTGCTATTCTGTGCATCAGTTTTTACAGAAATAGTCGCCTAAGTGTTCAGCTTACAGACTTTGCATCTGACTTACGACACATACACGCTATCATGGCAAATCCCAAAGTGATATAACCTCCTTGCAGATCAAGCCATGCATAGATCAGTTTCTAGCTAGTTCCTTAAGACTGTCTGATGCTATATTAAGTTTATGGCCATTTTTGGCTGTTTTCTTGTGCCTCTGATGTTTTTGTTTACCACCTGATTATCAGTCATATAGGAGCATTCCTTGATAAATGCATTTCATAATTCATTGGTCTTCAGTCTTAATAACAAGACTATATGAAGAAAGCCCCTGAAACTATACAAACGGTTGTGAAATAATGGGTCAATGACTAGCCAAATGAGCAATTAGTTAGTAAAGTACTATCACTATTTTTACACTTAGAGAGCTGGATGAAACTGAGCTGTTGTTTAATTCTG
This sequence comes from Podocnemis expansa, assembly GCA_007922195.1. NCBI lineage: Eukaryota > Metazoa > Chordata > Testudines > Podocnemididae > Podocnemis > Podocnemis expansa. The sequence continues at coordinate 4,578,364 of ML682065.1, forward strand.
ATGAGATAAGTGAGCCTACAGAGCTATGTCCCCACATACATCGTTATTTCAAAATAAGTTAATTCGAATTAAGAAAATGTTAATTCGAATTAAGGGAAAACCTGCTATTGAAACGTCTGTTATTTCAAAACTGTTTTTTTGAAATAATGCTGTTAGGACATGTTGTTTCAAAAAGTTGTTTTGAAACAATGGTGTTGTTTTGAAACAACATGTCCAAATGGCGTTGTTTTGAAATAACCATTTTGAAATAACAGCTGTTTCGAAATGAATGGGGTTTAAGCTGTTTCAAAATGATGGTTCTTATTTCAAAATGACAGATCCCATCATTTCGAAATAAGAAAACGTCGTTTGGACCTAATCTTTTTTATTTCAAAATATCCAGTGTTATTTCAAAATAAAAGAGATGTGTGGACATACCCAAAGGTTTTAACATACTTTGTCACTGTACAATAGTTGAACACAATTTCTGAAAGCACAGACTATTGCCTGCCTAGTCCCAACGCAAAAAAACTAGGAAAATTCATTCCAAGTTGAGAGATTTTATCGATTAGGATACATGAGAGAGAAAATAAGATTTAAAGCATGTTAAAACTGACAATGATTGTACAAAACAAGTAAAAGGAGCTCGACTGTTCTCGGTAATAACAGAGGACAGAACAAGGAGCAACGGTCTCAAGTTGTGGTTAGGGAGGTCGAGGCTGGATATTAGAAAAAACTTTTTTACTAGGTGAGTGGTGAAGCCTTGGAATGAGCTGCCAAGGGAGGTGGTGGAGTCTCCATCTTTAGAGGTGTTTAAGGCCCGGCTGGACAAAACCCTGACTGGGATGGTTTAAGTGGGAGTGGTCCTGCCTCTGGCAGGGGGTTGGACTAGATGACCTATGAGGTCCCTTCCAACCCTAGGATTCTGTGATTCTAACTTACTGATGTTCTTTTTCAGAAAGAGGGTAGTGGTCAGAATGTTTTGTTGTGCGGTCATCCATAGTGGCAAAGGGCAAGTCTGTACCAATGGTGGAAATTGGCCACTGTCAGTCAATCTCTCTGGTTCAATAGAGTAGTCAGTGTATGTGTGTTTTGACAGACAGAATTTTAACAGCTCATGACCTTTTATTAGAAACTTACAACCCATACTTCATATGAAATATCTGAATGATAAATATGGGGTAGATAAGGTGCTATTTTGAGACACAGTTCATCATACTGGATAATAAATAAACTAAAGCTGAGTGTTCTATTCTGTATATTTTATTTTATTTTACTCTTTTGGAAACAGAATGTTTTGTTTTTCCCCCAAAACATTTAATCAGGTTGAAAACCTACATTTCTAATTTTTATTTACAGGTTAACTCTTCTGGATATATAACAGATGGGCCTGGAAATTATAAATACAAAATAAAATGTACATGGCTTATTGAAGGAAAGTAAGTAGCAAACACCTTAATGTTTAGAAGGGATTCTTATAGTAATGTATTGTGCATCTGACTTAGTGACTACCGTTAAGACCTTGGTTTCACGCACTTTTGTGAATTACAGGAAAACACTTGCACAACAATCGATATTGCACCTTCTCTATTTTGTCATTTTGTTAAAATGACTTAAAAATTATCGTTGCAAACTCTTCAGACTTACTGCTTTCAGATCCTTCACTAGACTGAATTTCTAAATTATATTCAGAATGGCAAGGGTAGAGAGCAATAATTTAACAAAATATCCCATGAAAGAAAAATCTAATTTTCGGAGAAATGTGCTGCTGTTATTTTCCAAATGTGTGTGTACTCTCTAGACCAGAATGACTTCAGAGGAATGGCTGACTTCCGTACAAAGCTTCTTTAAGTGTTAGTTAGGGATTTCTCATATCAGCACCTTTTTGTTGCTGTGACATTGATCTGTTTTTATTGCTTTAAGTGTTTGATTCTCTTGCAGTAATTTTAAAAGTGACACTTTTATTGTTCAGCCTCCGACTGTTTCTTGATTAATGGCTTAACCGTCATAAGTGTTTGTGTTTTAGACATTTTTTGTGAGTGACTGCTGGTGCTAGAGCTCCAAAACCTGTCTTATTTTAAACTGTTTGAACTGTCACCTGTCATGCGTCAAAAACTTAGCTTTAAATGAGTTGAAGATACAGAACTGTGTCTGGAAAGAGGCTAAATGGACAGATTTCTGAATAAAGCCCAAGTCTTGTGATGGAATGCGTGACTTCACTTGTGTTCAGAGTCATGGGAGTTGAGATCCAGCATCTTGCAGGGTCAAGTCCCTGAGATCATGGAACAGCAAAACAATACGTTTTTAACAATCTTTGCATTTAGTTTCTATCAGTTTTATGGAAAAATAAATGACTTCTATGGAAAAATAAATGAGTTCTGAATTTTAGTTAATAGAAAGTGTCTATGTTCATGTCCGTGGTACGTTTCTTAAATTCCCCAAAGCTCAGCAATTTTCATATAACAAGCTTTAACCTCGTATCACTGTACTAACGTTTTCTCTTCCTTACTATGTTTGTACCAAGGAAAACATTCTATCTGAAATATAAATAAATATTACATCGTGAATCATAGCTTGTGTGGCGCTTCCTTTCATGTCTCTTGTGGCTCTCCCAGACTAATGTCTGTTTTGTGAGGGTTCAGCTACAGACATTGATTCTCAACCACGTCACATCCTTGGTATGGGAGTTACCACAAGGAGCCTTCTTTAGTTCAAGTCCTGAGCTGCTACCATAAACCTCTTCCAGCTTCTCCATCTGACTTGATGTTCATTGTGCCATTGGAGGGCAGTGTGAAGGAGGGCTCAGGCTAGGCAGAGGAGACAATAGGGAACTATGCTGCCAAAAACAAGGTCCATGTCTTTATCGAAATTGTATGTAGATCACTGGTTTGCTAAATGTGAACGTACAATTCTCTGAAATATAATTCTCCCCTGAAAAGCTTCTGTCAAACTGTTAACTGTGCCAGTGTCTACAGACCATGCCCTGAATCAATTACACGCTGTGGCAAAGAGAGTTTGTGAGTCTGGTAAATAAGGTGGGAGATGCAACAGTTAGAAGCTGAAAATAGATCAATTCAGAGAGAAAATAAAAAGCAGGGAAATCATGTGAAGTGCTGAGCAGTCCCTACCTTTTCTTGCTTGGTGGGTTCTCTGTCCCTGTACAATAGGGTCTGTTGGAGCTTGTGAAGCACCTGTGGTGGAGTCCACCATTGCTTCCAGCCCTCTAAGGGATTTGAGTACTTCACTTCTCATCCAGTGCCTGAATCTCTTGTAGTTGCTGTCCAGGAGAAGCACAGAGAGCAAGGATGCCCCCCCCCCCCCGAATCAACACAAGGGAAGAAAGCTATGGCTCTGTGGGGTCTGTTCTGGCAGTAAAGTGTACCGATCAGTCAGCCTCCAGATATGACGCTCATTACCCAGTGCCATTAGCAAAATACAGTTACTTGTCCTGGGGCAAGCTCTCAATTTACAGGCACTTTTCTTCTAGAATCTAAAACAGGGAAAATGTATAACGAATGTGGAACAGCTGATAGTTTGCACTTCTCTGTGAGCTGCAGTAGATAAATCCAGTTCAGAGTCTGTCATGGGGATCACATCTGTGCTGATGTGAAAGTTATCCTGGTTGACAAGCATTTGGGCTTCCCACAGCGGTCCAAATAACAATTGAGTATTTTCCCTTTGAGGACAATGAGCTGCTTCCTGAATGTGCTTTTGTATAAGCCAAGATTTTTATGCCTGAAAATTGGCTTTAAAACAGGCACTCGGCTTATACGTGGGTCAGTAAGGTAGACAGCCCCAGCCCAGGAGTTACACAATAAGTCTCCAGCCCCTAGCATGCACTGAGCACGCTCCAGGCTGGAGCCCCAGCCTGTGGCCGAAGCAGCCCTGTTGGGGAGTCTGCCCCCAGGCAGGGGTTAGAGAAGGAGGGGACCCCAGTGTCTGGAGCAGCCAGGTAAGGGATACAGGCGTGGGGGGGGGGTGAGCTGCCTGGGGGAGCCAGTATTTGGGCCTGGGGGTTGGGGGGGGGGGGTGTTGGAGAAAAGTGGCGGTGGGGCGGCAGGGGTGTCGGGGAGAAGGGAGGCGTCAGGGACTACAGGGGAAGCCAGCACACAGGATTGGGGGTGGGAGGGTTAGCAGCTGAGGCTGTTAGTGGACCTCGGCTTATATGCAGGTCACCCAATTTTTTTTTTAACTGTTTTGGGGGCTCAGCAATAGGGGTTGGCTTATGTGTGGATCAGCTTATTTGTGAGTATATATGGTAATTGAAAGGCCTATGAAGCCTTGTATTCTTTAAAGGACCCGCAGACTGATCTGCATTCCCCAGGCCTATACGTCCCAGTCCCGAAAAGGAAGTAAGGAAGACCTAAAAGCTTCTTCCGCAGCATCTCCTTCCTCAACACTACTACAGACTGTGGAGGACTTTAGAATCACTGAGGAAGAAACAAAGCTTCCAGTGCAGATGACTTCTTCTCTCCCACCGCCCTCCCTTCCACTGTCTGGCAGTCTCGGTCTTCTACAAGTCAGCAAGTTTGATGCTGGTATCAAGAGCCTGGCAGAGCCATCAGATGATCTCTTTCCTTCTACATCCTCCCCTGCAACTTCTTTAATTTTGGGAGGCTGGACTTGGATTACTTTGGACCACTGGATCCTAGAAACTGTAAACAAGGGGTTTTCTATCCCAATTCCAGGCCCTTTCATGGCACACTTCAATGAGCCAAACAATACCGCAGCAAACTCACATCTTTTTAGCTGCATTGATTGCCTGTAAACATCACATTTACTCATATTTACTATGGTTGCAGTCTTACTGGGGGGGGTTGCATCAAAGTGTGTGCAACAAGCTGAAGAAAGATTAAATACATTAATGTGTCAAATCCATCCAAAAAAAAAAAAGTCATCTCAGTTTTCCCCATTGCCCACCTGCATTTAGAACGTTCCCAATTTAGAATCAGAAGACTGGTGCCTTGCTTTTAATTTGATGATTAATTTTCATGAGTTCTGAGTTGTAATTTTTGGTTGGATAAAATCTTGTTTTAAGATGAAACAATGTTAGTTTTATGTTGATTTTCATTACCTTTGTCAAAATTTCACTGCACACCAGTGTGCTGCGGCACACTGCTTGAAAAGCACTGTGCTAGCTCTCACTGCCAAAGAAGCAGGAAGTGGAAACAAGACAATTAAAAAAGTCCCAGGGCTGTAAAGAGGGAAGGGCTGGTGACTGCAGAGCAGCAGAATGCAATCAGAAGATCAGGGTGGCAATGACTGGCATTGTGGGATATTTCCGGAAGCCATTTAATGTGGGAAAATAAACAGCTTCAGCATCTCGCTGATTGTTTTATGATAAAAACAGTTGCACAAAGTGAGTTATTCCTCTTCCCCAGGAGAGGTTATTTTATCAGCAAAACAAGGCAGTTTTGCCGATTAAAGAAACGGGCATTGTAGTGTATACACAGGGCCTGGTTTTGTTTAAAAAGTTAACTTTTTGCAACAAAACATTCTAGTGTTTATAAGGCCTCAGATGATCCTAGTGGATCATTAGAACTGTGTGGTGGGAGACAAAACAAAAAAACGCCACACATCTAGCAAAATTGGTGAACTGCCACACTTTCACTGCACTTGAGAAAAACCAAAGACCAGGCAAATGCAATTAAATTACTACTCTTCTTTTACCACTTTTTAAGGATAGAGAACAACACTTCTTTCAAAAAACATTTGAAGGAAAAACATCTTAAACTACATAGCAATGAAGAGTTCAGACAGGAGGTGTGGAAATGAGAAGTGTGCTAAATCCTGCTTGGAGAGCTGAGGAGCAGCATCAACAGGTTCTCAAAATAATCTTGTGCAGCTATCGAACCCAACATTGTTGCCTATGATGAGCACATGTGAAAGGAGAAACTGCACAGCTTAGGGAGAGGCTTCTTGGTAGGAATATTGAAGCTCAGTAGAGGGAGACAACTGGAGATCTTTTACTGAAGTTATTTCAAGTGATGTATATTGTCACAAGAGCCACAAATACTTCATGAAGTATTTTCATCCTTTCTGGAGTCCCTTGAGTGCAAAACAGACTGCCCTGGACTGAATTAGGCTTATTTTGTGTTGGAGGGTGAGCGGGAAGAGGAAGAACAACATGATAAAATATTGATGAGTCGTGAACACCTAACCTACCTTTGAGGGGGGGTCTTGTTTTGTTAGCTGTAGTAGCAATTTAATTGCATTTGCCTGGTCTTTGGTTTTTCTCAAGTGCAGTAAAAGTGTGGCAGTTCACCAATTTTACTAGATGTGTGAGGTTTTTTTGTTTTGTTTCCCACCACACAGTTCTAATGAGAGCATTGTTCTCTCCCACACTAAAATATGCTTTGTTTTCCTTGAACTCCCGTAACACTGATAAACCCTCTTGATAGATAGGTTAGACTGCAAGAACTAAGCAAAATGTGCTTAAAGTATGTAGTCATCAGTGTTTCCTCTCCACCAAATTCTCTTAGGATGGAGGCGTTTTTCAGATGTCCTGCTTGAATTATAGAATCCTAGAGGGTTAGGAGTGGAAGGAACCACAGGAGGGTCTCTTCTGTTTTGGATCCTCACATTTCATACTTGGTTTCAAACATTTGGCTTCTCCTTGCCCTAAAGGGAGGGGCTCATACAGTTCTTGGAGTGAACAGGACCTTGCTCTTGGTGCTTGATTCTCTTGCAGTAGTTGTAAGAGTGACACTTCTGTTGTTCAGCCTTTGACTGTCCCTCTTGGTGCACATGCTGTTGATTATATTCCTCCGTGATTTAGATCAGTGGTTCCCAACCTGTTGATCATTGTGAGCCATGTATGTAGCACTATCTGTGTAATGTGTGCCATGTGAACACAATATATAGGCCCCCTGTACATGTGCACCCCCTACCCCCAAGTTTAGTACTTGTTATCTAAGAGCAGTGTGATTCAAAGTGAGCCAGTTCCTTTCATTTCAACACTGGCAAATGTCTACCAAGAGCATTTGAAATAGGTAAAGTAAGTTAAAATGTGAACAGTTGTATGGGGCGGGAGGGAGGAATCACTGTGTTTCTGTGCAAGTCAGGATTGTTGTGCACTGTTGATCATTGGAAGACTCAGTTATTGTGATTCCCTGAGCTCAGTGCCTAAAGCAGGGGTCTCAAACTCAAATCACCATGAGGGCCGCATGAGGACTGGTAGAAGGCTGCATGAGAACTAATACATTAGCCTGAGGGCTGCACCACTGAAAACTTTTAATACAACGATATTGCAAATATCAGTAACAATTGTGTCATCATGGGCTGTGTGAGTGGCTTTAGGGGCCACGTGTGGCCCACAGGCTGTGTGTTTGAGACCCCTGGCTTAAAGTGACCTGGATAAAGCAAATGCACTGGGGGGAGCAGGGTGTATGTGTCTTTGACAATCGCAGCTGAAATAAATGTTTGTGCACTTGGTAGGGCAGCGCTTTCACTGCACCCCTCAGTGACCTGTCTCTATTTTAATTTTTCTTTGTTGGGGCTGTGACCCTGTGTGACTCGGCCGACTTCATGCTTTGCTGCTGTGTCAGCTGTGTGTCATTCTCCAGACTGTGTTGCTGTCGTGTGGGGCGCGAGGTAGGCAGCAGCTCTGGGCCCTGGGTGGCTCACTTGGAGCACATCTGAGCAGCCTGCTGCTGCCCAGAGGATGCTGCATGCCAGGGTCCTGCTTCCCTCTTGCATTTCCCTATCCCCTTCTTGTCCCAATTCCATTTTCCCCCTTCCTCTCCCCACTCTCCCTTGCTTCCTATCCACCTCTTCCCATCTCCATGACCGGGGTGTCATTCCAAGCACAGGATCTGTTGTATTAAGTTAGGTGGAATATATGGACCCAGAGAGTCCAAGGTGTCAACATGGCCCTGTTGCTGTTCAGCATTGAACTGTTCAAAAAGGTTTGGTATACAGAGAGGACAGCCTGCCTAGTACCATGGAAAATGCAATTAAAAATCTTCTTAAGCCCTTATTAAGAATATAGAAAAGAAGGAAAAACAGTTAAAAAGCATTTAAAATACAAAGTCTTTCATTGTAGCAACATCCTTTGTTCTCTCTTCCTTTAGGATCGGCAAGTAGAAAGAAATCAGTTGTCTGAAAGTCTCTTAGATGTTTCAGAAATGTTAACTATCCTTTTTGGGAAAAGGGAAAAAAACCACTTGTGACGGGCAGGAGCTATTGTTATTGTCATTGACGTCAGCTCCTGTTTCTTAGAAGACAAAAAAAGGGGGGAGGAGGGGAATAAAATAAAATTAGGATAGAAAACACAATGTGTATGTCTGATGTTGACTGTCAATTGGAACTTCACTGCTGAAGAACGAAGGCACAGCAGCAGGTCCAAAAAGCAACACTGAGACCTGGCAAATTTACACTAGCATCTAGATATTTAGGGCATTGCTTTTAGCTGGCTTCAGGCTTAAAACGTTTCAAAATATGCTGAATTGTCCAGCTATTTGTCTTACTAGACAAAAGCATAAAGGGAATGGCTAGTAAAGAGAAGCAACACACTCGTAAGGAGACGAATAGATGGAGAGGGCTGTACACGAGACAAAACCTCACATCCATGATGGTATTTAAGATTTAGTACGAGCCAGCTGAAGTGGCAATGTCTGTGTCATCTGTGTCCTTCTTCCTTGGCGCACTCTGGTCAGGGCATCTCTCAGGATCAGGAAGAATCCCAGGAGGCAGGGGGGCTGGTTAGCATCCATCATGATGGTTTTTTTCTCCTTTCTCTTGTCAGCCAGCTTTTGTATTCATCTGTCTGTATTTCCTCCTCTTTTCTCTCCCCACCCACTGAAATCTTTTTGTTTGAGGACCCCAAAGACTACTGGTGAACAGAATAAGTCCTATCCCTTCATTATTTTGTCCACCAGATAGGCCTAATGCACCATTTTGGTTCATTAATTTCTAGACCAACATTTCTCATGTTGATCAGGTGTGATTTTAACACAGTCCTTGAATGCTGGCTGGTGGCCCTTTTGTTTAGACAAATTCAGTCGTTTAGCAACTTTTCCCATCACCATGTGTTGCATCCTCAGGAATAAACTTCTACCCAACCTGCAATCCATGCACTCTCTTTTAGATTTACGCACATCTGCATATCAGCTGACCTGCTGCTACGCCACACAGCTGATTACAGAATCCAAGAGGATTAGGAGTGGAAGGGACCTCAGGAGGTCGTCTGTTGTGTCCAATCCCTTGCTCAAAGCAGGACCAACCCCCACTAAACCATCTCTATGGTGCCCTCTCAGTTGCCTCTCCTGCCCAAAAGCTAGTAAGCTGTTGGCTAGCAACTGCTCCAGCCCTTCCCCAGACCATCCAACCACAATCTGCAAGGAATGGTCTGTGGATATAAAGCAGATATCTGGGGACTGGCAAGGCTCTAACTCACTCACTTGTCATAGTTGAGCTCACAGGGCACATATGTGCATCCAGTTATCACAAAAGAGCAATCTGAAAGAAGGCACAGAAATTGGATCGAGAGGAACATATGGAGGGCCATTGTCAGAGCAAATATGGAGGTGGAGATAGGAAGAAATACCAATAACAAACATGATTTGAGATCTAGACCACTGCAGATTTAGGCCACTGCAGGATGAAAAATGTAACTATTTAGTTAGGGGGTTAATTTTTGTTTCAAATATCATTTAACGTCTTTGCATTAAAATAGATGTGAATGCTGCCACTCCCACCCATTCCAGGATAAGACCTAAGATACTCTTCAAAGAACTCTAAATTAATATGGTTTGGAATTAAACTGAAGTGAACTTCTCTTTTGTGAAGAGATCCAAGTGAAAATGTACAGCTATATTCTATTTAATATATAGTGGGTCTTTAATATGTGTCTTGGCAGATGTTGGTCCTCTTTTACATAGATGAGTATTCTGTTAAATGTTTTGTGAAATAATTCAGTTCTGACACTTTAAGTGAGACTTACTTTCAAAACAGAACATTTTTAAAGAATTATATCTGTTAAACATTTTCTTCTCTTTCTTTTTCTTTAAATCAGCAAAACAGAGACCTGGGAGTGTTAATCAATGCATCTGAAAAGTTCAGCCTCAACATAAATTGGTCAGCGAAAGAATGGCACCAATTTACGCTTTAGAAATTGAGATTTGGGACAGAAATAAAACTAAGGAAGTAATATTTTAGTTTTCTCCTCTCCAGTTTTTCTCACATTTTGATAATGTGCATTGGAGACAGTTGAAATGCTAATCCGAATTTGTGTAATTCAAGATATTTTGTCTTCATTGATTCCACTAATAAAATACAATTGAAAATTGCAATCCTCAAAGGAGTAGGCCATTTTACTGTCACTGCCATAGCTTTTTAACTAAGGCTAATTGATTCCCTTTGGAAATCACTTAAGATCTGCACTGAAAGCAAACTTTTATTGCTACTTTTTACATTCTTAAACAGCTGGTACACAGGCAGGGGAGGAGATACCAGTTCTTTCAAAGTCCAACAAACAAAGACAGCTTCTCCAATGTGAAATTTGATTTCTGGAACACACCCAACATCACTTCCTTTGTTTACATCTGCAACTTCACATGCCCAATAAAAATACAGGTAAGAACTCTCTTGACTAGTAAACATGCACTATTAATACAACTTATCATCTCTTCCTTCTCTAGAGCATCTGTAAATGCGACAAGATGTGCATTCTTGGAGTGGAGCCTCTGCCTGAGACAGTGAAAGGCAGCACTAGACAAAGTATGAACAAAGATCTTTCTTTGCCAAGTTATCCAAAGTGATCAATAATAAATGGTCCCACTTCATTTCTGTCACTGCTGCTATTTTCTAAGATCTGATAAAATACTTGAGGAAATCTGCTGCCCCAGAAATAAGTTTGGGTTTTTGATCTTCCTGCTCAGAAGGAGTTGGACTTTGGATTATTTAAAAGGAATGCACTCGTCGTCAGAGAGCTATGTGACAAAACTAGTCTTTAGCCTTCATAACAAATAAAGCATAGAGTTCCTTGCTGTCAGCCTAAAATAACCAAATGTCAGAAACCACAGGCCCTTGGTGTAGAAATTAATAGAAGAAGCCTTTGTTGGTTCTGCTGCCTCTTTTTATTTCTTGTTCTTGATTCCTAGAAAATGTCATAGCCAGACTTTATGTGCACTTTACAAAATGCATTTTATGATTCAAAACTACTTCAGATGTCTTTTGAAATTTATGAGTATGGGTAACCACAGGTCATTTTTTCATCTCATTTTGCTGTGAGAGCTTAATGTACTCAAATGAAAGGTATGCTCTTCAGTTTTTAGCTCGGATCTTGTTGTAGGCTCAATTACCCGAGAAACAATCACTTGAATGTGATTCCACAAGTAAGTGAGTTTTCAAAAACCATGGTGGTTTGTAATCTTTCTTTCAGCTGTCTTCTCACTGCACGTAAATTGATTCTGCTAGAAGTGCAACTGTGGTGAATGGTCTTGTCTCATTGATCTTAACCACTTACTAATGCAAAATTATTTCTAGAAGTCTACAGTGACACTACATTATGAAGGACCACAGTTCATGACTCTGCACAGTTAAGATCAAGTTCCATTTTGCACTAATAACCTCTTGGTTTCGCTTGGGAAAATACAGCGAATCCTTCCCAAAAGCACAGCACTCACTTTCTAAAGTACAGTATGAATTTTCTAAGAATTGATAAATCATTTAATTAGCTTGAGTTAACTAATTAAAACTGGATCCAATAAGAAATTTCACATGCCACTTGTTTGTCCTGAATGATTTTAATAATAGTATAACACAGGCACTTGCAACTCCCATATAGTTGCAATTAGTTAAATCTGAGATGGTCAAAGAAATTAGGCTGTAACTGAGCAAAGTTAATAACAGTTGTTCTAACTATGATGATATAGGCTACAAAAGGGACCACATCACCAACATGAGGTGTTTTCAGTTTGAGTGTTAAATTATGGAAGCCACCTGAGACCTTTTACAAAGTCCCCTGTTGCATCCTTCTAAGATATAAGCTCTGCTGAATTGATGAAGAAACCATGCTTAGCACATCAGTTATGATCCACCTTTTCATTTCCACTTGAATTCAGTATTCAGACTCCTGTTACAGACCAAATTTTTGTAGTTATGGCTTAGAGATAAGTCTCTTGATTCCATTATCACAGGTTGTATACAGGTTTGAAATTCAGTTTTTTTTCTGGGATCCATCCTGCATGGAAATGGCAGAAACACTTTTAATCTATAGCTGTGTTCACAAACAGGGGTTTTTTTCGATACAGTTGTTTCGAAACAACTTATATCGAAATAACACCTTATTTCGAAATAACTTAATTCGAATTAACAGTTTGTTAATTCCAATTAAGGAAAAAAGCTCAAAGCGAAATAGCAGGTTCAGGCAACAGTTATTTCGAAACAAGTCACTGTTGTTTCAAAACAACATGTTCACACGGCGTTGTTTCAAAACAATTGTTTTGAAACAACGTTGTTTCACCCCGCATGGGGTTTAACTTGTTTCGAAACAACCATGCATCGTGTGAACAGCCTAAATCGTATTTCGAAACAACCTCTGTTGTTTCGAAATAAGAGGGCTGTGTGAACACAGCCTATATGTTCTATTTTGGTCTGTTTTTAGAAAACCATTTGTAAAGAGATAATGGTTGGTTTTTAGCTGCCACTTGTTTAATTTTGTCTACTTACATTTCAGTTGCAGGAAGCTTTGACTTCTAGCACACAGTAGTCTCGTACTGATGATGATTCTTTCAGGACGATTGTTTGCCTGTCCTGTTTCTTTTTCTGCTTCCAGATTCCTTGTTCTAGAAAAGATTTTAGTTTAAAACTGTACATTTTTACGTATGTCATTAACAGTTTGTTGATGAGCATATAACTGTGTAACATGACCTCTAATTTCTCACCATCTTAGGCCAACTGGGTGGGTGAAGTGATATCTTTATTGGACCAACTTCTCTTCGGGAGGGAGACCACCAGCCTTTGAGCTTAACCAAAAGAAAAAATAAACTTAAAAGCTTATTTCTCTCACTGACAAAACTGGTCCAATAAAAGGTAGTGGTTCACTCATAGTTTTTCCTTCAATATCCTGGACCAACAGAGCTACAACAGGACTGCAAAAGAATGTCTCAAAGAGTTGTTCTCACTTCTTCAGTGTCTGAAGCACATCAGGAGGTTGAAATCATTGAACTTGATTAAAACTTTTAATATTCCTATCTTGGCATCTGTTTTGAAGAAAAGAGATTTAGCCCTCTGTGCTTAAAATGGAAAATGGCCTAAGTGCAGCCCCATCATACATTTTCTCTCTTTTTAAGCTGGAAAATTCAAGTAGACAGTTAGGCAGAGCTTTCAAATTACACTAAAAATACCACTTGCTGAATGTTCCTGTTACATGTAGGCAATATCATTGACAGAATGCAAAGTTATGGTCTGCCACTTTTGGTGCTCTTGGATACAAGATTTTCAGCAACACAAAGATGCTATTACCCACTCCAAAGGAGATTACTGTGTATAAAGATCACTTCACTCTATTTGTATACAAATAGTAGCAGTCCAGAACCATATCAGATGTAATATTGTAGATATTTAGAGAAAACATGACAGCAGTGTGTGTTCTTGGAAAAACATAATAACCAGTGATCACTTTTCTGGTATCCAGAATGTTCAACCTGTGACTAACAAAGGAAATAGATTAGAATTGATACTAATATTGCTGTGACAAGTAATTTAATGGGAAAATAAAAATGATGCTTTGAAGCAGACTCCATAAAAATGGAAAGCTTTGGTGTATAAACGGTGGGTTACTTACCAGTAACTGTTCTTCTTCGCGATGGGCTGCTTACATACATTCAGGTACAGGTGTCTACATGCCGCAGCACACAGTAGCTTGGAAAGTCTTTAGCCTTAGCCTGTCAGGTCAGGGCGCACAGCTAACGCCCCCTCTGTGCCATGACTGCGGCTATATAGGTGACTGTGACTCTGACCCTCCCAGTCCCTTATCCTTCACCAACTCCGTTAGCAAGGATGGTGGGAGGGACCTGAATGTATGTGAGCAGCTCATCTCGAAGGACAGTTACTGGTGAGTAACCAACCGTTCTCCTTCGAGCGCTGCTCACATCATTCAGTTACGGGTGACTGCTAGCCATACCCAAGGATGGTGGGAAGAGTTACAGTCTACCCACACTGAGTACAGCTCTGCCCAATGCGGCATCATCTTTAGCCTGTTGGGCAATGGTGTAGTGCATCATGAAGGTATGTACCGCCAACCACATAGCTGCCCTGCAGATCTGGATCTGGATCTTGGCAAGGAAGGCCATTGACGAAGCCTGGGTCCTGGTAGAATGAGCCCTGACAGTCCCCGGGAAGGGCATATTTGACTTTTCGTAGCAGTCTTTGATGCAGTTTACTATCCACCTGGAAATGCACTGTGAGGACACAGGGAGAACTCTTTTGCATTCAGCGACCACCACAAAAAGTTGGGAAGTCCTGCAGAATGGACGCATGAGCTCAATATACGTCAAGAGTGTCCTTTTCACATCCAAGGTGTGCCACTTCCTCTGGTTCTCCATAACCTGAGGGTCTGGAAAGAATACTGGCAAGCAAATCTCCTGATTAAGGTGAAAAGGGGAAACTACCTTAGGCAGGAAGGATGGGTGGGGACATAGCACCACTTTATTAGGAAAAAACCTCGTATATGGGGGTTCTGAGGAAAGGGTCTTCAACTCTGAGACCCTTCTAGCCCAGGTAATTGCCACCAAAAAGGCTACCTTCCAAGCAAGGATCAGTAAGATGCACGAGGCCAAGGGTTCATAAGGAGACTCCATTAGTGCACAAAGCACCACATTAAGATCCCATTGAGGGATAGGTTCACAGGGCTTTGGGAAGAATCTTTCAAAACCCTTCAAAAACCTAGTGGAAGTATGATGGGAGAAAACAGGAACACCATCCACCTTCTCGTGAAGGGCTGAAATCACTGCTAGGTGGACTCTCAGGGAGGAATGGGAGAGGCCCTTGTCTCTAAGGTCCAACAGATAATCAAGGATTAGGTGCAAGGGGGCTAGTGTAGGCTTGACCCCTTTACCTCAAGCCTAGCAGAAGAACATTTGGCTGTGTAAGTGAACCTAGTGGATAGTCTTCTACTACTGACCAGTACCCTCCTGACCCTGTCCAAACAGAGCCTTTTTTGCTCGCTGAGCCAAGGAGTCTCCAGGCTGTCAGATGCAGGAGACTGGGGTTCGGGTGCCGCAGATGCCCAGAGTCTTGTGTCAGGAAGTCTGCTCACAGGGGAAGGCGGAGTGGAGTGTCCGTGGACAGGTCTTATAGGAGTGAGTATCAGTGTTGTCTGGGCCAATCCAGAGCGATCAGTATCATGTTCGCTCCATCCATTTTGGCCTTCTAAAGGATCCTGTGTATCAACGGGACTGGTGGGAAGGCATACATTAGAGGGCCCAACCAGCTGAGGAGGAAGGCATCTGTGAGTGACCCCTCCTCCCGACTCCTGAGGGAGCAGAAATACTGACATTTGCGGTTCTGTCGTGTCACAAATAGGTCCACTTGGGGTGTTCCCCACTTGTTCATTAGGTGGGAGAACACCATGCTGTGGAGGGACCACTCATGGTGAGGTAGGGGGTTTCTGCTGAGCCAGTCTGCCAATTTGTTGGCAACTACCGGTAGGGATGCTGCCACCAGAGTGAAATTGTACTTCAAGGCTAAATCCCAGAGTCTGCACATCTGTGCAGAGAGCTGGAGAGCGGACATCCCCTTGCCGGTTCGTATAGAACATGGCTGGAGTGTTGTCCATTAGGACCTGGACTGACCTGCCTTGTATCCTGTCCAGAAAGGTCTTGCAAGCCAATTTGATGGCCTGCAATTCCTTCACGTTTATGTGAAGGACACTGCATGAGACCAAAGTCCTTGGGTGGAAACCCCCCCCAGATGTGGGCCCCCCACCGCAAATCCGAAGTGTCAGTGATTGGTGTCACTGTAAGAATTGAAACTTGAAAGGGAATTCCCCCTCTGGCAAATAGGGGGGTCTCTCCCTATCTCTAGTGTTCCCAGGATGTTCCGGAGAACCGACAGTACCTTGGACAGAGGGTCTCTCTGTGGGTGAAACACTGTGGAGAACCAGCCCTGATAGGGCCTCATTCTCAGGCATGCAGTCAGTATCACAGAGATGGAGGCTGCCATGTGTCTGAGAAGCTGTAAGCAGCGACGGGCTGTGGTTACTTGGGATTCCTGCAGCTCCGCAGTGATGGTGCAGGTGGGCTGAAATCCTGAGGGGGACAGGAAGGCCCTCCCTTTGCAGGAGTCTAGGAGAGCTCCTATGAACTCTATCCTTTGGGACAGGCGAAATTTTGACTTTTGTCGATTGTCGCAGAGACCCAGGTATCTGCACAGGTGGGTTACAGCTCTGACACTGTGCTGTACCTGAGCTCTTGATTTCCCATGTATCAACCAGTCGTCTAGGTAGGGATAGATCTTTATGCATTGCCGGCATAGGAAGGCAGCGACCATCGCCATGAACTTTGTGAACACCCAGGGAGCCAGAGAGAGTAGAAGGAGAGTGATGTGAACTGAAAATGTTTTCCCTCCACCATGAACCTTAGATACCTTCTGTGGTGGGGACGTATTGCTATTTGGAAGTAAGCATCTTTTAGGTCGAGGGCTGCGAACAAATCCCCGGGAGTCAGAGATGGGACAGTCTGAGACAGGGAAACCATACAGAGCTTTATTTTCCTTATGTGTTTGTTTAAAGCTCTGAGATCTAGAATGGGTCTCAGGTTCCCATTCGGTTTGGGACCAGAAAGTATCGGGAGTAGAACCCTTTTCCCCGCTCCAGCTTTGGGACCTTTTCTATGGCCCAGAGGGAGAGTAGCTTCTCTCATTCCATCTCGAGCATGTGGTCTAGTTCCCAGCTCCCAAGATTTAAGCAAGGAGGCAGTTTTCTGTCCTGGGGAGTCAACTGAAACTGTATTTGATACCCTTTTGAGACCATCTAGAGGACTCACATGTCAGTTGTGATGTTGGCCCAGTGGTGCACAAATCAATGTAGGTGGTTGACGGAAGTTGGGGATGAGGCTGCGGGTCTGCTGCCCTTGAAGTAACCACCAAAAACGCTGCTTCCTCCCCGCCAAATGGTCAGTACCTTGCCTGCACCTGCTAGATTGCAAGGCTTGGGGTTTCCCATCCTTACTTGGACGACACTTGTCCTTATCCAGGCCCCCAATTTGACAGTGGGGGTACTGGTAGGACTGGGAGAAGGAGCCTTGCATCTAGACCTGATGTTTTAGTTGTTGTAGTTGCTGTTGCAGAAGTTGTTGAGATTTCAAGGGGCGCAGGGCAGATTGTGGCACGTACATCCCCAGCGATCTGAGGGTGGCTCTTGAGTCCTTCATGCCATGCAGCTTTGCATCTGTGGACTGAGCAAAAAGGTCGGGGCCTTCAAATAGTAGGTCCTGAATGATGAGCTGCATCTACAGAGACAGGTCTGAGCCCTGGAGCCCAGCGGAGCGCTGCATAGTGACAGCAGATGCCATGTTACGTGAGGCTGTGTCTGATGCATCCCAGGAGGACATCAGGGCATTTCTAGAGGCAAAGACCCCTTCCTACACCATTGCCTCGAAATCCCTGAGGCAGTCTTTAGGGATAAGATCGTGAAACCTCTCCATGGTTCTCCAAAGGTTGAAGATATACCTCACCATAAGAGCTTGATGATTAGCGATGTGCAGCTGCAAGTTTGACATAGGATAAACCTTCCTACTGAATAAGTCAAGCTTTCTGGCTTTCTTATTCTTAGGAGTATCATAGAATCATAGAATCATAGGGTTGGAAGGGACCCCACGAGGTCATCTAGTCCAACCCCCTGCCAAAAAAAGCAGGACCACTCCCATTAGATCATCCCAGTCAGTGTTTTGTCCAGCTGGGACTTGAACACCTCCAGAGATGGAGATTCCACCACCTCCCTAGGCAACTTATTCCAATGCTTCACCACTCGCCTAGTAAGGAGTAGAGCCCAGCTGGGCTTGTTGGTTGACTGCACCTACCACCAGAGATCCTGGAGTAGGGTGTTGGAAAAGGAATGTGAACCTGTCCGATGGGACATGATACTTGTGATCTGCCACCTTGGACACCAGCAGAATTGAAGATGGGGTCTGCCACCATGCCCTAGTGATTCTCTACACCCCTTCGTGAAGGGTAAGAGATAGCCTGGTCAGTGGAGCAACGTCCCCGACATCAAAGAGTGGGTCAGACTCCTCCCGGACCACTCCCAGTTCTATGTTGAGATTCGCTGCCGTGCGGCAGAGTAAGTCCTACTGCGTGTGGGGATCATCCCTGTACACAAGGGGCCTTTGGAAGGTATGCTCATCCAGAGAGGATGATGAAGGGGCCCGAGATCTGCTGTACTGGATGGAGTCCAGGTCGGGCTCATCATCAGAGATATCCAAGGAGTCCAGGGTCTGGGATGGAGATGGTACCAATCAGTGCCAAGAAGTTGAACTAGCATCAACCATCGGGTTGAGCCATTCATGCAACCAGTCATTGAAAGAATCCTTGGTTGCGGTACGGCGCAAGGGGGAGCAGCCCCTCTCTGTCTGGGAAGCCTTTGTGGCATGGGTGGAACTAGGCCACAACGCCCATACCAGAGGTGTTGGGGTCGTACCCCTTCTCGGCTTGGGTGTCAGGGAACATTCCTGGTGATGTTTGCTCGCTCATCCCCCAGTAACGGAGATAACTTTTGGCGAACCAGTGGAGTGAACGGAGCTGGCAGACAATGATGAGGACGAGCTGGACCTCCGTCTTCTAGGGCCCTGGAAGTATGGTACCGAGGGGTCGCGGGACAAGTGCCGAGAGGAACGGTCGTTGGAGTGATCATTGGTATTTTTTCGCGATGCAGACGGGGACTCAACAGTACTGAACTTGAGAGCAGTACCAGTCCCTTTGTCGATTGCTCCTTAGATGCAACTGCTAGCTCACTTTTCGACTGGGCCTTCTTCACCGGTACCAGAACCAGGTCCTGGAACAGAGCCCGTGCAGTTTCTAGGGCCCCCGGTGTCGAAGGAACCGAGGGACTGCCCGACTCACATGAAGGGGAATGCGGAGATGGAGGTGAACAGTGCCATGGTGGTACTGACATTGATGCCAATCGCGGCTTCAGAGTCTGCGCTGGGGATCAGCATCAGGCAAGCTCCGGTGCAGGAGTCGCCCATGGTGCTGGTGGCACGCTTGTGGCCCAGGCGGCACCAGAGGCAGGTGCTCAGACCTCTGTGAGAGTGCATAAGTGCCGCTTTTTATCCTTGTGAGTCCTATGTTTGAAGGATTTGCAAATAGAACAATTCTCCATGAGGTGTGACTCACTGAGGCATGCAAGGCATTTCTTGTGGGGATCATCAAGTGGGAAGGCTTGGCAACAAGACAGACGTAGTTTAAACCCTGGCAATTTAATTTCCAGCCAGAAAGGCGACAGGCACTTGCTTGCGCAGTTTTTTGGCTGATCTGAAACCATCACTGAGGGCGGAAAAGGGAACTGGGAGGGTCAGGGTCACAGTCACCTATATAGCCGCAGTCACAGAGGGGGTGTTGGCTGCGTGCCCTGACCTGACAGGCTACGGCTAAAGTTTTTCTGAGCTACCATGTGCTGCGGCACTTAGACTGTAACTGAATGATGTGAGCAGTGCTTGAAGAAGAACTGCGACTTTGTATTTAGCGTTGGAGGAAGTTCAGAGTGTTCATGAAAGAATTAATTTCGTTTTGTCCTGGGATTGATGGTTAGAGAAAATAGGAGATGCCTGGAAAGGACATGTAGTTCTGAATATTGCACTGTGGCTTGCCTTCCCTTTGCTTCATTATTTTTAACCAGCCTCTCTCTTCTCTTCTTTTGGCTCTAACCACCTCCCAATCTCTTGTTCCTTTCTTCCTTCTGTTCCCCCCCCCCCACCAACTGGGTTGTTTGCAATCATTTAAAATATGCTTCTTTAGCTATATGCTGTTACTTATTTTTATTTGTGAGTATTGTGATCATTTTGGATTTGAAGTTTTTCCAAGGCTGTTATCATGTTCTTTTGCCTCATTCACCAAAATGATATATTCCTGGATTGAACCTGAAAGAGCTGTATTATTTGTTTTGTTTTAAAAAAAATATTTGAATGAATTTTTATTCTCAGGTCTGTTTATTTTTCTTCAGACTACTACTTCATGTTTGTTTGTTTGTTTGTTTGTTTGTTTGTTTGTTTGTTTGTTTGTTT
>ML682065.1:4598574-4634494 GCA_007922195.1 Podocnemis expansa
TTTGTTTGTTTGTTTGTTTGTTTGTTTGTTTGTTTGTTTGTTTGTTTAAAAATATTGGGTACAAACATTTTTAATTAAAAACAGTGGAGCAGTATTTCTTAATAATTGTTGATCCCAGCAACAGAATAATGATGAATTTTGGATATAAGTTATCTGCCAATGAGGTAATAAGAAACCACTTGCTTTTCTTTTACAGGTCGCTTTCTCACAGCCCAACAAGTTTTAGGAGCTGGAGTACAGATCTTTGTGACATTTTTCAGGTAATTTATATTTTAGGCAGTTAAATATTTCTACTATTTTAAGAGAGCTCATTTTATCACTACATGGTTTATAGTTTATTGAAGTTAAACCATCATCTTTATGTAGCATTAAGGTCTAGTGAACTGAAAGTACTATTCTTCTTAACATTTAAAATATTTTTTCTTGGTAAGATTAAATTAGAGAAATTGGTCATACATCAGTGCAAGCGCACATCTTCCTCTGAATAAAGTGAATCCTTCTCCTGACTGTGAAAGCAGTTTATGATGCCGTAAGAATGGAATCAATAAAACCAAAATAATCTGTTTTCTCTTTCATCTTTAAAACAGTGTTCTTAGCAAAAAATATGAGGAGTTTTTAGAAGTGAAGAAAACTAGTACTTCAGATTTCATAATCTGAAACGCTGGACTTCTTAATTATAGGGACTGCTTAAGATCCAGTGCAGTCTGAACAACAAGAGTCCTGTGGTATTTTAAATAGTAACAGATTTCTTCAGGCATAAGCTTTCATGGGCTTAATCATTAAGATTCCACAGGACTCTTGTCGTTTTTGCTGCGTATAGACTAACACAGCTACCCCAGTGCAATTTGAGTTCCCTGACCCCTATCCTAAAAGGTCTAGACTAGCTTCAGCTGCTTGCTTGGCTATTCTGTCCCATGTAGCATGACGACTTCTAGTTGGCAGAGATGAACAGGACTACTGAGTAACTTTAACAGATGTCTCAGTTTCTGCACACTGTGGCACATAACAAGACGAAATACATGTATGCTTGCAAATGCCTGTGGATAATGGTGATGGGAATAACAAGTTATCCTTTAATGTCTGGATGTATACTTTTTCATTGACAAGAGGTATGTTTTTACACTATGCTTCTTACCATCAGATGTTGAACACTGTGGAACCCATGAAAATGTGACTTGACAGTCCCTGTAGGTCAGCTGCTAGAACTCACTAATGTCTCTGCGTTGCGATCCATTTTAGGTCTCACAGGATGGCTCTGCAGCCATGTGGAGAATTTGGCCTTAAAAGGCACAGGTGCCGTACCAGCTACTGAGGAAGGGAGTACCCTGGAAGTGGGGTCCAAAACAGGATCAGGCCCCATTAGAATCGAAGCAAGCAGTAACTTCTTTCCCTGCAGTAGCATACCTGGATAACACTATAAACCATTTGTGTTGCAGCTAGCTCATTCCCCAAAGCGTATAAGAGCTGTTTTAAGCCAGGAGTGGTCCTCTGGTCAAAAGCCAGTAGCATTTGTCTCCTGAGTACTGGAAGGGACAAAGACAACCTTAACCTCTTGTGAAAAAATTATTGGAATTGATGTGGGCCTGGGCGCACTGGCAGTACCACACTGCCTCTGCCCCAAATGGCCCGCACCCTGCCTAAATACGTAGTGTCCAGAAAAATCAAAGAAGAGCATCTGTCCAGCTCCCCATTTTGCAAATGGCCCGCACCCTGCCTAAGTACATAGTGTCCAAGAAAATCAAAGAAGAGCATCTGTCCAGCTCCCCACTGGCTAAAGGACCATAGTGTTGGTGACAGGAAGTGTGGAAGTCCAACCACTTATGGCTTCCAACTAGGCCTCATGTGCCCTGATGATTGAGGGTTCTGAGCATAATTGCCCACTCCCTCTGATAAATCCAGCCCTTCCCAATCCTTTTCAGTCTCTAAGTGGCTGTGAAGCCATAGCAGCTCTACCTGCAGAGCCAGAGGTTTAGTTTGTGGTTGGATCCTCTTATACGATTCAACAGTCTCCCAGAACAGGGTATGCAGCAATTCTCTGTCTAGATGGAACCCTTATGTGAGAAAACAGCATTCAGAACAACACTGCTGATACCACAATTAAGATTCTGGTAGATCACGTCTTCTCCAGATGGGGGCTGCTAAAGGAGACTGACAGTAATAAGGGTCCTCACATTATGGGTGAAATTTGAAATATGTCCATGAAACCTTAGGCCTAAAACAAAGATGCCATACACCATGCTGTCCTCCAAGTTCAGGAGCAGTAGAACGCTCCAGTGGAACTTCAAAATTGACTTTGAAAAAAATCATCAGTACTCAAGGCAGAGATTGGAATACTTGATACTAATGGCTCTGAGAATAACAGAAGAAACCCATGGGTGTTTCCCCTTTGAAGTTACAACAGGGCACAAGATGAAGTCCCTGAAGCACTGGTGGACAAATGGTCTTTCGGATGAGCTTCAACCCAGATTGTTAGTTGAACAGTATGTCTTTCAGCTACTACAAAACATAATACATGTATATCAGCAAGTGGCCAATGCACTGAGTACAAACAAGGAAAATAGATCAGCAATTTAGCCTCCTATAAAAGCCCCAAGAATGGCAAATTGGAGATTGAGTGTTGTACCGAGTTGCAAAGAATCTTGCATATGCTTTAAGTCCACAGTGGATGGGACCTGTGTTCATAGTGGAGAAAGCCAGCCCCGCTGTGGACCAGGTAGAGGTTAAAAATAAAAAGAAAACATTATATTGGTTTCATTCTTCAGGACTCAGGGCATAAACCTAAACTGTGGGTGACGACGATGAAGCTAGTGCCTGGCTGTTGACACTTTTGAATTATGGTGTTGGTTATATCATAGACAACCACCCTGAACTCAGAGAACCTGTTAATAATGCACCAAATATTTCTCGACAGCCGACTTCTATTTCTTTACTTGCACAGTGTCCATTGTACAGTATATCCAAATGGCAAATTGAATGGAAGACAGCCAGTTTATTTGATTCTCATCAGGACCAATAGAATTTACAGGTGAAGGAATTCTAGAATACCATGACACTAGTCCTTAATGCCAGAGGTCGGCAACCCAAAAGAGGGGAAGAGCCTTTCCCTGTCCCCTCCCAGCAAGCGCCTGAGCCTGGGCCGGCCTACCCCTAGTGCTGGCGGGGGGAGGAGTGTGGTTAGCGTGTGCTCCCTCCATCCCTCCCTCTGCTGGCGGGGCGGAGCAGAGAGGTCCCATCTACCTCCAGCCCAGCCGTCCTTCCCAGGGGTGGCAGGGAGCTGCGCTTTGCAGAAGCCGGGCCCAGGAATGGCCCGCTCCGTGGAGTTCAGGCTGCTTCGATCCAACCATCCCAGGCCTGAATGTGCCCGATCCAAGGCTTGGGGGCGAGGCGGCCTCTGTTCAGGCCTGGAGTGGCTGGGTCGAAGCAGCCCAAACTCGGTGGAGGAGCCGTTCCAGGGCCGTTCCTCCACAAGGCGTAGCTGTTCTCCGCCACTCTTGGGAAGGACGATCGGGCTGAAGATAGGAGGGGCCTCTTTGCTCCACCCTGCCGGTGCTGGGAGGGAGGGACGAAGGGACGGAGGGAGCATGTGCCGCCTGCACACACATCCCCAGCTCTAGGGGCTGCAGCGCAGCTACTGGGCTGGCTCAGCCTCCTGCAGTTGTGGTGGGAGGGTTGGGGTACCCTGGTGCCCTGAAAGTGGGGGGCCTGTGCTGGCCAGGAGCCCCTTGTTCAGCTCCGAAGCTGGGGCCAGCTGTGAGCCCCCTTGCAGCCAGATGTCCCTGGAGCTCACCTGGCTCCCTGGAGGACATTGCCAGAGAACCAGAATGGGACAATCAAGGAGCCACAAGTGGCTCACTGAGCCCAGGTTGCTAATCCCAGGTCTATGCCATATGATTTTGAAGGGCGCTGGATAACAGCGGGGGTCTATATAAATTGATACTAAAGGGGTCTATAGGTCTCACTTTTGTTTTTCTTTCTTTTTTGTAGATAGTTACCATGCAGATCAACAATGGGGCACGGAAGCACAGGATCAAGACATTCAATATGAAGGAGAGTGGCAGGGCATTCTTGCTAGTGCAGCTTTGTGTATTTGCTGTGCTGATG
This sequence comes from Podocnemis expansa, assembly GCA_007922195.1. Taxonomy (NCBI): domain Eukaryota; kingdom Metazoa; phylum Chordata; order Testudines; family Podocnemididae; genus Podocnemis; species Podocnemis expansa. Next base: position 4,602,676 of record ML682065.1, read on the forward strand.
CAAACAGGAAAGATGGCACAGTCTCAGACAGATTTTGCAGTGTGGTGCCCTGCCCACTACTGTATAATAGAGGGAAGATCGTTTGAAACTTAAAATAATGACTTTCTGTCATTTTGAGGGGCAGCTCACAATTAATGTCACCAAAATGTCCCCGAGACAAAACTGATCTAGATGATTTGGTTTATTTACAAAGTGCATTAGCCATGAGAGGAACAGAGCCACATACTTGTGGTATGAAAATCAGTCTGAAGTAACTTGTATTCCACCCGACAGAGGGCAAGACTATCTGCAGTGAGTTTTGCTGAATCCCTCTGCCAGTGTAGTGATGAACATAAACAAGTGAGTTCACAAATTCCAGAGGGGTAGTCTTGTTAGTCTAGGAGGTCATCAAAACAAACAAGGAGTCCTGTGGCACTTTTAAAGACTAACAGAATTATTGACTAACAGATTTATTTATCTCATGAGGGTTTGTGGGAGGAAAGGCAAAGTGGCATTTCTTTGCATGTAGTTGTACAGTGTGCTCTCTAGCCCAGGGAATAAAAGTTTGGGGAGTTAGTATTAAAAAGAAATTATAAGAGCCAAGTGCTAGAAACCTCAAAGATTCACATTGTGAAATACATGTAGACTTGCAAAATATTAACATCTTGCCTATATCCTCATTTTCTACCATTTATAACACCCTTAGTATGAGAATGGCTGTACTGGATGGACACCAGGGTAACATGCAATGCTAACACACTTGCACATCCCAAGTGAGCTATTGGAGGGGATCTTTGGGGAAGTATTGGAGCATCTGCTGGAGTGCTGAATGCAATTAATGAAGACGTTTTAACAAATAAGTTCAGCATCCTAAGCAGAAGCCTTGGAGCCTATTTGATCCCCTAATACACACACATTCAGCCAAGGGGTATGGAGAAAAGCTTTGTGGAGATATATTTGTGTATACTAGGAAATGAACAATGAAAAAGTACTGAGCCTATTGAACCTCACAAAAATCATGGTAAATGCTATTTGTGAACCCTGAGGTTACATACAAGCACAGGTTTGGGCTCAAGGAATAGGCCAAGCTATTATTCAACAAGGACTTAGTGGAGTTCTACCTGACGAAATATATATTGGAATGATGCCAACACCCAAGAAAGAGCCGTAAGCCATTGGTGAAAGATGTTAAATTTCACACTAGACCCCCAGATTGAAGTGATTACAGTGTATGTAATGGCAATAGCTGATGTTCATATCATAAACATACACAGAGTAGTCCTCCTAGTCCTCAGTGCATAAACCTGAGTGTCATGGCCTACTCAACACCTGACATGGGGATTGAAAGAAGGAAATTAAATTCAATTAATTAGGGTAAAACCTGCACACTTGAAGCCATGTTGAGATCAAAATTGGGATATATTTGTGAAGAATAACTGGCACCATTTACACAGCTTTGTAAGGAAGATGAATTGGATGTATGCAATTGTCTGTATGCTTTGTTACCCAATAACAGCATTAATTCTACCATTTTGTGTGTGTTGGACAAGGTTATGTTTGTGTACACACACCATGACCCTGGTTTGGAATCTGTACAAAAGACGTTGATTCTGCCCAAAGTAAATGTTGGTGATGGAGGAACTAAAAGACCCCCTCATATAAGTGTGGCAAGATGCTGCAATATACCCTTCTGACAAAAAGATTACTCTCTCAGACCTTGGCTAGAGTGCCTCATAGTTGGAGCTATATCAGAGTCATCATGGTGGCCTATTAAATTATGGTGGCCACCAAGGAGGGGAACGTTAGAGGCCCAGGCCAATTAAAGATGCCTGACCTCCATCCTGAAGGCCTAGCATAGCTTCAGTTCTTTGCTTGGCCAGTCTGACCCTTGTAGTGCAACATCTTCCTGTTGGCAGAGATGAACACGATCACTGTAACTTTGCAGCAGCACCAAGATAACAGTGGTGGGAACAAGTTATCACTAAACATTTGGAGGTACAATTTTTCATTGCTATGGGGCATATTTTCACCCCACCCCTCTTAGCACCAGTTGTTTTGACTATCCTGATTATTATGGTGAGAATGGAATGTGGTTAAGGGTAAGAGCCCAGAGTAGGTAATTAGCATGTATGCTAATGAGTAGAGAGGTAGTTGGGTGAAAGCTCTTTATGGAAAGGTAATAAGATGTCACCACTTAGACAAAGGGACATACACCATCAATATCTGAGAACTGAGGTGCTGCCACTCGGACTGGAGGCCACTGACTCCCTGGCAGAGCCCCTGCCGCAGCCTTCAGAGTGACTGCTAAGCTCTCTGGGCTTAGTGAGCATGATGTATTATAGTCAATTTTAGGTTTTGTATTTAACTTGTGTATCTGTAAAACCTTGCACATTACACCTTATTGATCTGCAAATTAGGTACACTGTGTCGTTTATTCACACGGAACACTAAGCTTCCACTATTAACAGGGACCCGTTTTATTTATCTTCTGCTAGATGTGCACAAATATTCAGAATGGGTTCCATGTATTTTCCTGTTCTAAAGGGGTAGCCCTGTTAGTCTAGTGCAGCAAAACAAACAAGGAGTCCTGTGGCACTTTAAAAGAAAAAAAAATCCCACTTTCTTACATGCTTTGAAGATTTCCTGTTCCTGTGAGGGATGGCATCTCCCCCCAAAGAAACCAGTGAACATGTTTCCTTTCCTATATTGCATTGATCACAGCCAAACTGAACCAAACAATCTTCACCTATGAAAACAAGAGCCGTTCAAGTTAACTCACAACAGAATACATCGGTATTTAAGAACGTGGCTCTTCATACCTTCTGCTCTTCAACCCCATTGGATTTGGTAGCGGCGAATCTGGGTGTCAAATAATTGTTCGTTCATGCCTGGGTTTTAATTACATTTGCTCACAGACACCATTCTACATTCCCAAGAGTTTTTCTTAAAGGCATGAGGTTGTCTGACTGCACTACCCAGAAATAATGAAGCTACCAGTGAATTGTGGACACATCTCTTGGCCTTATCACCAAGTGTTCTTTTAAGCTACATATTTTAGACAAAAGCAATATTTTAAGAGAGTTACTCAGTAGGTGTAGAAATCAAAGATGAACATGTAGCGCATTAAAGTAAGCACATACGTATCATACATCATCTGACACCAGCACATCCCCTGAGAAGTTTCTGTGTTTAGGTTGGGGTTGCCATTTCCCATGAGACCGAGCGAAAAGGTGGCATTCCACACCCACCTGACTCCATTGTCATAAGTGTCCTAGTTCTTGGGGGCATGTTTCAAGACATCCCTGCAGAGGAGGCTGTTGAACCTGCCAAGTACATACATGGACTATGGACTATGTATTTGATTCATTCAAATCTCAGTTGAGGTGTGTTTTGAATGCAATGATTTCCACTTAGAACTGGTTGGAACAATTCAAACATGGTTAAATTTCAGTGATGGGTGTTGGTTTTGCAAACCAAAATGTTTTGCAGAAGGGTATCAATTCTGACAAAAATTCTTTTAAGGAGGAAAGACAGAAAGTGCGATAATCTGAGATGTGGCCAAGCCCTGTTTAAGTCCCTATTGTACTTGATTCTGAGTAAAATTTTTTCATCAACAGGCTTCTTCTGAATCAGGTAGTGCAAGGACTTCGAAGCTGGGTCGCACCCCACCCATCACTGCCCTAACCATCAGACCACACTCATTTTTAGTAAAATGTTTGGAAGATTTTGGTTTCTTGTGTTGTGTTACTGACAGTTGCTGCAAACTGACATTATCGTTAGCTCTCTTTCTACTTGAATACAATGCTGCCTGTCCAGAAGGGCGAGCTCAAACCAGATGGAGGCTAGTACATAGGCCGGTTGTGTCACATGGCAGTGTAGTGTTTTAGATACTACGGCTCTTCTATGACACACACATTGCAATGCAATTATTGAGGCTTTAAGACGGGCTTGGCCCACTCAGTGAGAGCCTTTCTTACCAAGCAAGCCTTGACATTGTTTTAATATTGTACTTTGAAAGTGCATTGGTTGCAGCTACAGAAACACAAATGATTTTACATAGCTGTGAAGAAACAGGAGAACATCAGCCCAATAGCTGTTGGAAGTGGAGTTGTTCCTTTGCACTGGCCTTCATTTTCTCTCCTTAAGGTGACTGTTTTTTAGCTTTCTGTATCTCCAAAACTTGAGTGGGCCTCCAGTTCCCTGCTCTACCTGTAGCCTGTCCATTCATCCAGTTTTAAACTTGGAGAGTCCACTTTTGTGATACAGTTTGTCTCCCATCCAGTGCTGAGACAAAACCAGATGTAGTTTTGTCTGACAGCAGGAGGGGGATGCCATCTTGAAGAGTGTGCAACATTGATGGTGCTGGGCAGGTCCTGCATGTGGCATGACCTCATAGGCACTATGTGTGCAAGTTCACACCAGAGGGAACAGAGTCATCCCAGTGAAGGTGGGCCCATGCCATTCCCAGAAGTAAATTGCCTCCTTTTACCGCCCTGTGTACCTTGGTGAGGTCTAAGAGGAGAACTAATTCTTGGCTCACTGAAAACCAAGAAATTCTTGACCCAAATGGTTCTTTGATGATGACAAAAATCTAGACCCCACCCAAAAAAGTTCTCAGAGGACAACAAAGACTCAGCCATTTATAGCCAAGATGAGACCAAATATTCACAAATCTAGTAACACAATTGTTGAGGTAAGAATTATGGAAATGCTACAGTGGGTCATGCTTCTGCTTTGTCTCTGCATTAGTTATCTTTGCAGTGAGCAACCTTTTCATAGGGGAAGTCTTTCCTAACTCCTTTCTGTTCCAACCTGGCTTATGCATTGATACGCGACGGTTTATCTCCCTTGCAAATTTATTGTATCTAATTTATCTGTGAAGAGTCGTGTGTTTCATGCAGTCCTGCTAACTGAACTGGAGAGCAGCATGAAGGAACCATATATTAAGACACTTTCCTGCCATATATTTGCTCCTGTCTAATAAAAAATTTGCAGCCCAGCAGGGAAGAGCATACACATGTATAAAAATAAGCCTCTGTAAATATAATAAAGGATAGCCTGTTTGCGTGATTGTCACAATTATTTTGTAACCACGCAGTTGTCCCTTTGCAGAACAGTACAAAAAGTGAATGAAGACAAATAAAGTAATAAAAGACTTCATAGGTCCATTTTAAAATCAGTAGTAACCAGGTAGAACTAGGTAATTTTTTAAATGGATGATCACGCTATTCATACCCAACATACAATGTAGCTCCAATAGTAAGATGGAAAGGCACCTCTCATATTCAAGTATCAACTTCTTTTTTATATAACTTAACTCCCTGTTCAGGCTTTTTGGCACTGAATTAATGGATTTAGCTGTCTCATTTATGGGTCATGCACACTGCAGTGACTAATGTCCCCACACCTTTCCATTTAACGTAGACCATGTATTTGTAGTTAAAAGAAGGTGGGGAAAAAAACATATCTGGAAAGAAACTTGCTAAATGCCAGATACCCTTAAGAATATTTGCAACAGCTGAATTTTAAGGGGCAAGAAGCACATTTTTATTATCCCTCAGGCTTCCTTTTTAAAGAGAAATTGATGTCATCCTCCATACAGGAAAAAAATCCACTTAGACAGTGGGAAACTTAGGCTAAAGCTCACTGAGTTAAAATGCAAAGTGCCTACTGGGGGGGAAGTTTGCTCATAAGAAAGGCCATATTGGGTAAGCTCAATGGTGCGCCTAGCCCAGTGTCCTGTCTTCCAATAGTGGCCAATGCCAGGTCCTTCAGAGGAAGGGAACAGAAGAGGCCAGCGAGCCATCACCCATTCTCAGAGAATAGTGGTGCATCCCTGACTATCTTGACTAATAGTTCTTTTTTGAACACCGTTATAGTCTTGGCCTTCACAACATCTTCCTTCAAACACTTCCCCAAATTGACTGTACATTATATGGAGAAGTAACTCATCTTGTTTGTTTCAAACCATGTGCCTCTTTCATGAATGTGGTTATTGCATTATGTGAAGAAGTAAATAACACTTCTTCATTCACTTTCTTCATTCATGGTTTTATAGACCTTCGTCCCATTGCCTAATAGTCATCTTTTCTCCAAGATGAAAAGATTCCTGGCCTCATTAATCTCTACTTATAGGGAAACTGTCCAAACCCTTAATAATTTTTGTTGTCCTCTATAGCCTCCCCAATTCTAATAAATCTTCTTAGAGGGGGTGACCAGAACGCATGCAATGTTTTCAAGGGGTGTGTGTACTAGGGATTTATATAGTAGCATGATATTTTTTGTCGTATTATCTGTTCCTTTCCTAATCATTTGGTTAGCTTTTTTGACGGCTGCTGCACATTGAGTGGATGTTTTCAAAGAACTGTTGGCACTGCCTCCAAGATGTCAGTCCTCAGTGGGGACAGCTAATTTAGATCCCACCATTTTATCTGTAGCACTAAGATGATGTTGTCCAATGTGCATTTTGCATTTATCAGCAACGTATTTCATCCACCATTTTGTTGTTGTCACCCAGTTTTGAGAGATCCCTTTGTAACTCTTCTTAGTCTGCTCTAACTATCTTGAATAATTTTAAAACAAACAGGGAGTCTGGTGGCACTTTTAAAGACTAGCAAATTTATTTATCACATGAGCTTTCATGAAAGAGAATCCCACTTCATCATACGCTTCATCCAGGCAGTGTTACTCCGCCTGGGATTTAGGAGAAAATATAGGCTTGTCGCTTTTATTGGTTATTAGTCTGGTGCTTAATCTATTTCCTCTTTTGGGGACGCATTTCTATGTCCAAGGGTCCCTATTCCAGTGCAGCTTTACAGCTCCTGGTTAATCATCATTTATGCCCTTTTTAAGGCATATTTATTGGTTTCACACCTTACAGATAATACATTGCTAAGACATCACCTACCACAGGGTTCAGAATATGAACTGCTCAGTAAAGTTACTGCTCAGTAAAGTTTCACTTGCTAAGGTTAGCTTTAGTGTGACTGCAAAGCCTCATGGAAGTCTTGCTCCCAGACTTGCTTTAAGCTCTTCTTTGACCTAGCCTAAATGTCAACAGTTTTTATTCCTGCACAGCCTGGGGTAGCCACATGGGCATAACAGAGAACCACTCTCCAAGGCAGGCAGGTAGTCAGAGCCACACGGTAGCCCGAAGGGTCTAAAATGAGGCATCCCTTTTGCCCCAACCCTGATTCACCTGCTTACAGATGCTTCATAAATGGTCTGTGCAGTAGGTTTTGTTAAGAGCTCTGGAATTTCAAACAAGCGTTTGTGACTCTGATGGCTTGTAGGGAGAGAATGGGGAACCTTCATTTTCCAAACATTATTAAATATACAACTTCTATTACAGGAACAACTTCTGTAGAAGATGGAACAATCTGTGTCTTAATGACTATAACCCACAAGAATTTCTAGTAAAAAAAAATCAAGCACTTTGGAATAAACCACATGAGATGCAGGGCTTAAATTCTGTTGCAAGGAGAAAGGGAGGAATTTTAATGATCATTGTCAGTTACTGATATCACATGGATCAAAGTCTAGGTGGAGATTTTTTTTAAATTAACATTCGAGTTTTACAGGACCTTGGCTACGGGCATAGGGTGAGGCCAATGTTAGAGGTCGTGTGGTCAGAGTTCAGTCCTGAAACCTCCAGATCCCCACCCCTGCAGCCCCAGCCACCCATTAGTCCTGGACACAGACACACACCCCTCAGCATCAGCTGGGCCGTGAGCTCTGGACCCACACACAGCCGCATCAGGCTGCCTCGGTCCCTGGCTGGGCACCACTGAGGTGGGGGAACCCACAAGTGTACACAGTCCTAAGCCCTCTGGGGCCCTGATCCGGTCCTGCAGGCATCAGAACCAAGAGCAGGAGGGCCTGGCCAGGTGTGTTGGCAGCAACAAGCAGGCGATCTGCCTAGTTGCACAGCCAGCCTGTTTGTCCTAGGCTTAAAATAGTGTGCCTGGGCCAATTAGGGATTGCGGTAATGACTGGGCCGATCAAAGGCTGAAATAATGAGGTGGCCATTCAGGATCCCCTCTGGCTGGACATTTGATGGCACTTAAACCCATAAGGTTCATAGGATGCTGTTCCCCACTTGCCCAGACCTGTTGAGTGGCAGTGGGGACATGGCAGCCACCCAAGGACCAGCAGACTCAGCTTTCAGATCTCTGTGTCCTCTCAGAACCAGCAATAAGACTGTGCATGCCTAAGTTTTAGTCTTGCACATTGCTGAGCTAGCCATACAGAGGACAGTGGCCAAAGCTGTCATTGTGTACATGAAACGTAACAGCCATTGGGTCACGTTCCCAGCTCCATCTATTGTTCCTCCATGAATATTGACTTTCTCCTGGAAAAAGCTGGGTTTGATTTTGTTTTTTCAAATGGTCAGGCTTTTTGGCAATGCATACAGATGAGGAATACACTATATCTGAGGAAATGCTTTCTTAGAGTTTCCTAGTAGCATATATGGTTTAATTTTGGATTTATTACATAGACTATTTCTGCTGTTAATTTCTGTGATTGCAGATGGGAAGAGACATGAAACAAGAATAGAGCCACTTGTTTGAAAGCTGTTTAAATACTGTGGTGAGGGGAAGCAAATTGGTACTCAGATAAACTTCACTGGAGTTACTCCAGTTTTATGCTTGTGTAACTGTATTTGTCTTTACTACAGCATGAACTTGAGTGTTGGCCCTAACTTGAGTTGCCTTCATACACAAACCCTTAACTCAAGTGTGGTGGTGCTTTTAGCTTAAATTTCCTGGCCCATCAGGGAGCAAAGGCTACAGAAGAGCTCATCAGCTTCTAAATCAATCTGTCTGTGCTGCTCGAGTGTTATTTCATAGTGCGGCTGGCTGCTCACACTCAGGTTAGGTAATGCCAGGGGAATTACATCTGCAGAGAAGACATATCCTCAGAGGAGTATTTGACTTTAAAAGTGCCGCAGTCACGTGTTGAGTGTAAGCAGTGATCTAGATGCAGTATAACAGGAGTGTTTACCAGCTGGAAGGAGAGCAGGAGAATAGCAGGGAAGGCAGCAACCGGCTATCACTTAGGTCCGCCAGGTGACACAGAGTAGAGTAATTTGACCTTTGGTTTCATTGTTGATGTTCTTAGGTTGAATATAAGCATGTACAGTTTGTATTCCAGTAAGGCTAGGTCTGGCTGAGACACCCACCCAAGCACACATAATAAAACAGGAAGTCATCCCCCTACCTTTCTTTTCATCCTTTTATTCCCTGGACTACCCTGAAGATTATCAACTTAGCAAGTTTGTTACTTTGGGCATTGCCAAAGAATGACATTATCTGATATCTACAGAGTTCACGGTGCTTTTTGAAGCAAGCCACTTCCCCGAAACAAGGTCCTACCTGTACTCTGAGCATCGGACTCAGCTTTTCAGTTGGCTGTCTGTAAAAGAATGACTCTCTTTGGCAATCTGCTCCTGGCGACTAACTGAGGCTGAAGAATCCAAACCGCAATCTGCCGGAGTAAGCACTTCAGTTTAGAGGCGAGTTTTCATTATTATGCCCTCATTCCCTGGATCTCTGCAACACACTTACCGCTGGGTGGTGACACAGTAATGTGTCCCAACACAGTGGTTGAGAACCACTGACTTAGAACATAACTGCTCTGTGTGGCCCCAATTCAGCAAAATACTTAAGTGCCAATGTTCCCTCTAATTTTTTGTAGGCAATGTGCGCAAAAAATTTCTTTTGTGCAAATTTTCAGAACTGGCGTGCAAATTTGTGCACACTTCAGCAAGTGTGGTCAAACTGGTGAGCGTAACGAAGCAAGCGTGTATGATGCAGCTAGTAGATTAACTTTATTTTGATATGGTGATGGAAATGATATTATACATTACAAAACCTTATCTGACACATGCTACTTGAAACTGCTTTCTTAAAGTAGCATAAAAATATTTGCACTGTTGAATTTTTTTTTGTGCACGCTTAACTGTGTTGTGTGCACAGGTTTCACAACCTGTGTGCATGCGCACACGCGCACAGCTTAGAGGGAACATAGGTGCCTACTTAAAGCTAAGTGCATAGTTAAATGCCATTGAATTCAATGGGATTTAAGTGATACTTGAATGCTTGCCAGAACAGGGGAGCTTTCCTTACACGGAGCCAGGGATAATAGTTGTTAAAGTCCGGTTCTAAAGGGATAGCCATGTTAGTCTAGATCAGACATGGCCAAACTGAAGCTCGTAAGCCGCATGCGGCTCTTTAAAGAAAAATTGCGGCTCCTGGGAGAGCGCAGGAGGGAAGGGCTGCCTGGCGGGAGCCAGGGGTGAGAAATTTGCAGTGGTTGGAGACAGCAGAGAGGTGGTGGCATGGTGAAAGCCAGCAGGGGAGCAGCAGCATGGTGAGAGCCAGCAGAAAAAAGGAGCGTGGTAAGAGCCGGGAGGGGAGGGGCAGCCCTGAGAGAGCCAGCAGGGAAAGACAAGCACGTAACTGCCAGATTCCACAGTTTACCCACACAATATTAATTCTACCTCCTTGTCTGTGTGCATTATGATACAGTCTTTAATTACATCAGTGCATGATTTTTTAAAGACTTTTCTTTTTTGATATTGTTTTCTGGGTCAATATTTTTAAAACTGGCAACATAAATTGACCAAGAACAAGTCTACAATGAACTACAGACAAGGGATGATAATCTTGCAATTGAAACCTGAAAAGCAATTGTAAATTAATTTTCTTTTTAAAAATCACCTGGCATTTGCACATATTGTAATATAATGCAAAATTATTTCTCTTGTATTTCTATTTTGAGAATTAAATACAAATCATCAGAAATGACTGAAAATTGACACAAGTGTTACATCCAAAACCACTGACTACTGTCAAAAGGTTATTTAAAAAACCCCTCTATTAATTTAAAGAATGTTACAAGTACTTATTATGGATCATGGTTCATTTTCAGCATGCAAAATGATTTAGACTTAGGATAGACCACCACTACTGAAAACTGGCTTTAGAAAAAAAAATTCCTTAAGTGCATTGAACAAGTGTGCCTGAGACATCAGTATGTCATCTGTTTGCAGAAGGCACTGCTAGCACATTTATTTTATAAGAAAATTTTAATTAATAACTAAGTCAATTACCAAGATAATTTACATTCACTGCAAAGTTCAATAGCAGCACTATACTTCTACTGATTAAATAGCATTCAACATGTATTAATTCTTTTTTGTTGTATAGTCAAAATCTAGTTATATTTCAGTGCAGTCTTCATGAATGACTCTATGGGTATCTGAGCCCATTAGACAAGAGTAATTGTTGTGAAGGGCTGAGGATGGAAAATTGTGTTGTAAACTTTCTGAAAAAAAATCTCTCACCAATAAAGATTTTACTTTGTATTATAAAAAACAAATATTGATATTTAGACTTTATACTGGGTCTGACCCCAAACTGAATGGAATCTTTCCATAATATCTTCTGTGCGTGGACTCCAAAGCACTTACTGAAACAGGCTCTGATCTTGCACTTTCTGTCCCCATAAATTCTCATTGCTCTGTTGTGATTCTGAACAGTTGAAAAGGTGTCCCTGTGTGCATCTCTTCACAGGCTTAAGATGAGAGCAGTATTTTCCCTTACTATTTCTCTCATTTTAAAATTAAATGTGTCTGAATCCTCAGACTTTTTGTCTTCACTGTCCATGAGTATTTTAGTGAACAAGTTTACTGGCAGAAATATTGGCAGGGAAGTGGGGGCATGGTAGGTGCTGGGATGGGGTGGGAGGCAGAAGTGCGGCATGGTTGAGGAGAGCAGAGGAGCAGCAGCATGGCAAGAGATGGCAGGGAAGCGGAAATGGGGGGTGAGGGAGAGACGCATGACATGGTCAGAGAAGCCATAGCATGTTTAGATTTTCTCATAGACCCTAATGCAGCATACTCATTGTTAAAATAAAATCATATTTTACAAGTTCTAAACATGATGTGGAATACTAAGAAATGAAAATACAAAGGAGAAAAGTATAAAACTGAACATAGATTACTTTCAATTTTTGGCACAACTTACTGCTGTGAAGCATCATACTCCACAATGAAATTCAAAACATTGTGCAATACTTAGAGATCAGCATCTCAGAGAGCTTTTACCTGCTGCATTGACAAGTTACTTCCCAGATCTTAAAAAAAAAAAACTTGCCACAAGCCTGTAGTGTTCTACATCTAGCAACAGCTAAATTTTTACTGTCTAGGCCTAGTTTCATGGTAATCTTAAATAATTATTAGAATCTGACATTAGTGGATCAATATTTGCCCCATTTTTACGATAAAATTAAAGCGTGCAATGAATTTTAAGCTTAGTAATTTTGGAGCAGGTAAAAATATGTGGTTATATGCCTCAATGCAGCTCTCAAAAGTTTAGTAATCGACTTGTGCAGCTCTTGAGTTCCCTACGTTTGGCCACCCTTGGTCTAGATCTTCAAGCATCGTACAAAGTAGGAATTTTCTCCCATGAAAGCTCATGCGATAAATAAATTCATTAGTCTTTAAAAGTGTCACAGGACTCCTTGTTTGCTTTAATGTCCAGGGCATCTTTCATAAGCCCTGAAGTCAATAAAAATCCTTTTACTTTGTAAAATGACTAACGAGTTACTCCGGTTAATAAAATGTGACTCTACTTAGAAGAATTCAGTCCTTTGATTTCTACTTCTTGAGTAGAAACGTAGCTGCCATCAGTCATCCTTGAAGAGCAGTTGTGGAAGAGGGGAAATAACTATACAACTGTTGGTAATAAATGATTAAAGTCTTTTATGAGTACAACACATTATCAATCCCACTGCCTTCAGGCATTTTCTGCATCTTTCATGCTTTCAAAGCAATTAATCTTGAAACTCCTCATCAGTTACGAAGCTGGTTTTACAACTTTCTGACAAGGGGGTGAAAAAATCACAGAAATGACAAAAAGAAACATGTGAGATGAGCCAGTTCTTCATCAGGTGTATCCCCTCCAGGACATTTTCTGGGTCTTCATCCAGTCCAGGACGCCAGGTTTATAGATCCACGCAGTGGAAAGGACTTTTTCACGGGGGAGGTTGTTCCACTGCTTAATACATTTGTTAGTGTAAGTTGGCTGCCAGGTGATGCTAACAAGAAGGGCCATGTTTAATATCAAGAGACTACTTTTAATGTTACAAAACAAAGTGGCTCAAGCCTCCATCCAGAAATCTGGGGAAGCTAAATACCATCCCTGGGCACCTCTAGGAGGCAGTACTTCCCCACTTCCCCACACGGTGGATATAAAAACAGAAGAGATCTATGTGTAACAAAAGGAAGCATTTATTACAAGGGAGAACACCACACAATGAGGCTTAAGTACACAACAACCTCCCCACATCATCTTTGGCTGTCATCTTTAGATTCAGTTTCCTACCTTGCAATCTGACCGTCCAGTGCTAGAGTTCCTTTGGCATGCCATTCCCCATTTCTCCAGCACTGCATCCTCCCACAATTGCTTGTCAAGGGTCAGCAAGTCCCTCCATTTGGGGGTGTGTTCACCTGAAGGATGAGGTGTGATCAAAAACTCCACTGTTGCCCAGGCTCTCTGCCACCGCCACTACTGACCATTGTCGGTGTTGCCTCTGCCGCTTCTTGCTACCACTGGAGGCAGCAGGGCAGGGGCCTGGGGCACCCCAGCAGCTGGGGGGAGCCAGGTCCCACCGGCTCCCCAGCGCCCTGGAGCTGAGCGGCTGCAGCCGCCAGGAGCCCCACGGCTCACCCCGCACCCAGCTCTGGGGGCTGCAGCCCCCAGCGTGATGGCTGCAGCCACGGTGGCTCACCCCATGCCTAGCTCTGGGCTGGAGAAACAGAGAAGGGACTTGGCTTGGGTGCATATGGGGGGGGCTCCCAGGCTGTGGCCACTCTGCCCGGGACTGCAGCCCCTGGAGCCATGTGTGGGGTGAGTCGTCGTGGCTGTGGCCACCCAGCTGGGGGCTGCAGCATCCCCCCAGCCCGCGGCGGGTGGGGGGAGCCACAGCTGCGGCTGGGGACACCGTGCCAGGGCTGCCTCCCTTCTCAGTACCCTGGCCAGCGTGCTGAGCAGGGGTGGCCCATCCTCCCGGGGTGCAAAGGTCAAACCCCTGTTTCGAAACAGGGCTGTTTCAAAACAATGCATCCTAACAGCGTTGTTTTGAAGCAAAGGTTATTTTGCTCAGCTACTAGGTTTAAGGTATTTCGACATGACTGTTCTTATTTCGAAATGACGGAGCTTGTCATTTCAAAATAAGGAAACGTCATGCGGACCTAATCTTTTTTATTTCGAAATAACCAATGTTATTTTGAAATAAAAAAGACGTGCGGACATACCCTATGTCCCATTCACACTGAGAGATGGAGCCCTGCCTTGACATAATTATATTGTGTGCAGGTTTGCTGATAGAGTTTGTGGCGTGCCAGGCAGAGTGTGGTCAGGCCATTGGGTGTGATGTGTTCTTATTGGTGTTGTTTTGTGCCTGGCACTGATATCAGTTTGGCTGCATGTGTGAATGCGTGCATGAATCTCTGAAGGTGTGCTCCCTCAGGATTACCCTGGCTCAGATCTCTTAAGTGGGAACTCAGTTAGCCCAGTGATCCACAGCGTGGTTTGGAGCTTAAGCAGGAACTCAGTTAGCCTTGTGATCCTAAGCTGAGGTGTTCCTTTTGGTTAACATTTTGGGTTACCTTTGGCTCAAATCTTGTAAGAAAAATTATATGTAATCTCTTCTGTAGGACAGTGAGAAAGGTGCTGAAGTGTAGGCCTCGTTGGAGCCATGGGTTGCTATGGTAGTGGGGTCGTTTCTCTGGCAAGTCATGTATCTAAGTTTCTTTAACAAGCGGCCTAGAGTTGATAGTTAAAGTGTGTTATCTCCCCTTTCTCATGCTTTTTCTCCTGACCATCTGGACAAGGAATGTAAGCTAGACTGTCCGTCTTTGTTCTAACTGAAAAGGGAGTATTGCCTCCTATCTCCTGCTCACCCTTCTTGGCACCACAGCCTCACAAGAATGTAAGGTCAGCATCTCTAGGCAGAAATTAATGAGTTTGCATGTACTGCGGCTGCCCAGGATAATGCAAATGATGTCAACAGTAAACAGAGGCGGGGATAATTATATGCATTCTTTAATCATTAATATGTATTTAATAATGTTAATGTAACCATATAAGGGTCTCTAAAACCTTGTCAATCATGTAAGCATTATCATAGCATTATCATACTGTACTGGATAAAAGTGTTGTGATGCTGCCCCTCGGGGCTCTCTCTTGCACTCGAGTTGTTGGGGGGGCCTGCTCAGAGGGGCTAGCCCTTCTTTGCTGCCCTCTGATGCAGTTCCTTTTGTTATTCAGCTGAATAATAAATCCTGAACCACACCTCGTTCTCTGCTAATTTGAGTCTCAGCTGGGAACGGGCCTTCATCACTGGGGAGGATCGGTGGTCTCTCTTTCCAGGTTGAGAGCCCTGATTAATTTGTCCCCCACAATCTCCAGTGAGAACTTGGTTAGATCATTGATTTTGAAGCCTAGGTGTAGCCTGGGTGCAAGAGGTAAACTGAGACAACACTCACAATTGAGGAAATCAATGTGACTACAGATCATAGTGTAGTAGCCAGCATTTCTGCTTAATATGTAGAAGGTCCTGGGCTCAAGCCCGAGGGGGTTGGACTTGAGGGTCTCATGAGGTCCCTTCCAACCCTATGATTCTATTCTATCATTGTAGAAATGAAGGTACCAAGCTAGGCTTTCTTGCAGCATAGCACTGTGGCAAACAATCTATTTCAACAGATTTATTGGCAGCACTGGGGCTCTCAATGCAATGGTACAACTCAAATTACTTGCAGGACTCACTGTTACCTCCTTTGGTTGCACAAAGTCTGAGCTCTGGGTCTCCTATTCTTATACCCTACTCAGACCTACTGACTCAGCCCCCTTTGGGATCCAAATTTACCTCAGTTGGTCCACATACTGCTGCCACTCATAAATTTGATGGGTCCCTGCATCACTGGACATCTCCATCCATCAGTGTCAGGTTTGACAGAAGCATTACCTTTATCTCCTTGGCACTACCTCCCACCTTTCAGGTACTTTTCCATTTTTCGTACTTCTTATTGCAATTTCACTTATTTCTTGCCAATTTCAGGGAAGCTGAACTTTCACCTGTCTCTTGTCAGTTTCATTTCAGGCCCACTGTTCTTTCCATTCAGGCCCCATGTTTTGGATTACTTTGTTAGGCCTTGGGCCAGCACCTAAACACTTCAACTTGTCTTTCTTATTTTCACCTTTTACTTTCTCCTACAGAGTTCAGTCTAAAGGGTCCTGTTTAGAATAAGACTCACAGGGCAAAGAATCTGGGTTAGGAAAAGATCAGGGATAAAGCCAAGAAATTATTTTCAATGGAACTAAAATCAAGTCATTGCACTTCAATAGACATTATTGCCTCCAGGGCTAGAAGGTGCCAGAAAAGGTCAGTTTTACTGCAGAAGCTATTTAAAGGCAGCTGGTTACAACTAGATAAGGATTATAGTCTGTTTGCTCAGCACTGTCATATTTCTGCCTGGTTCTAGGAGGTAATGGTTCTGATGTGCAGCCAAAGCAAACAATTCTGCCCAGTTTCACTTGTTTTGCAAGTTACAAGCGTCTTAGTGATGCCCTGAAGAAACTTTTATGTTTTTAAATACTTTAACCAAAGTCTCCAGTCAGCTAGTTGGTTTCGGCTGTACATTGGCTAGATATTTGTCTCTAAGTGGCAGAGAAGTAGTTCCATTGATGTGCTTTATTTGAGCATTATTTTTGCACAGGACTGAGCACTTGCGTTGACATACAAAAATGTCTGGGTGCTCAAAATCTTGGAGTACCGGAATAGGGAAAATGTTAGAGCGGCATCACTGTCACACAGGGCAGACTCATTTTCAGTGACTGTGTCTTCCAGCAAAGCTGGGCTGAATCCTGCAAACCGTCTATGAACATGAGCATGTGGAATTATTGTTCATCATGCTTGGTATGACAACATTTGGGGACTCATTGCGCTAGGTGGTGCATAAACATGGAGTAGCAGATGGGCCCTGCTCCCACAAGCTTCCTGTCTAAATAGACAAGACAAATGTGGGGTGGGGAAAAGGGAATAACTCTAAAGCAGAGTGAGTGAGATGGTGTGATCGGCAGAGCTGCTCACACGGGCCCCCCAAGGAGCTGAGTTAGGTCAGGTGGTCACAATGAGCCAATCAGGCTGCCAGAGTGGTAGATGTAGACTGAGTGGAGGTTGTGAATTGGAAGGAAGCTCACCTGTGAGGGAACAGGCTGGGCTTCCATAAAGCCAGGAGTCTGGAAACAATGCAGGGACAAAAGGAAGACAGTCTGCAGCATTTCCCTGAGGTAAGGGAAACAGAAAGGTGGCTAGGCCTCGTGGGTCTTTAGGAGTACATCTAAACAGAGCCTTAGGTTGACTTAACTTTCCTTAACACAACCTCTTAAGGTTGACAACGCTTAAGTCGACCTTATTAAGTTGACTTAAGCCAGTGAAGATGGGGAGCATCCATTAAGTCAACTTAATAAGGTAGACTTAAGCATTCAGTTGAGCTAGCACCTGCCATTGTGGATGTGGGGGAGTCTACAGGAGTTCTGAACTGGGATGCTCTAAGTCAACTTGACAGAGCCTCCAGTGTAGCCATACCATAGGAAATAATATGTGCATCTGTCTACCCCCAACCCTCATTGCTGCCTCCCTCCCCTCTTTGCCTCCCCCACAGGGAGGCTCGTGCAGCTGAGAGTAGGGTGACAGGGGCAGATGCCCCCTGACTGCCAGGCAGTGGGGCAGGGCATGATGGATTCTGGTCCCCCCCGGCTCCCTTTTTGCACGCAGAACAGGGCATAGGTGCTGGGATGCAGATCCATAACTAAAGAAGTCCATGCCCCTTACAATAGGTGGTGGCTGGAGCAAGCGGTGCAGAGCATGCCCTTTCATAGAGCAGCTCAATGAAGCCGTTCCGGTGCACCTGGAGCAAAGCCCCACTTACCCTGCCGTAGTTACGGCTCTGCTGGGAGGACACTTGGTTCTCTTGCACCAGGAGCCCTCAGCAACCGGCAGGCTTGAGCTGGGGTTGGCATGGCCACTGGGGCTCTCAGCCTGGCAGCCCCTGGCAGCTAGCAGCCATGCTGGGTAGCTCCTCCAAGGAGAGCCCAGCCAGCATCTATCCTCAAGGGCCGTGCCCTGGGGCATGACCACCTTTCCCCATTTGGTACGCTGCTGGGGACCAGAGCCCAAGAGGAGGGGTTTACTTGTAGGCCAAGGAGAGAGGGGGTTGATCAGGAAGGCTGGTGAGAGAGAGACACTTAAGAAGCAAGGCAGGAAATTGTCCATGGATGAAAGCAGTCGGGGAGGTGAAGTCCCAGACTTTAGCCACTCTGAAGGGCTCTGGCCTGGAAGCGAGAGTGGAGGGCAGGCTGGGTTTCCCTGCCATCTGCTGCAGCATGGTTTTGCTACGTGCAGAGGGCAGGAGGACTGTTTGAGTCACTGTGGGAGTGACACAGTCAGGGCAGTGGATGTGAGGACTGCCTGATGCGTCTTGTGCACAGAGTCTTGGAAAGAGTCCCCTGGAAGGGGGAAATCATGGCCTGACATGACTGCAAAGCTGATGCAGTGGCCATACTGTGGCTCGTGAGGAGCAAGAGAGCTCCAACAGTGGAAACCCAGCAAGGTGAATGGAGAGGAGCTAATCCCCAGAATTGCCAGAAGGGGACACCCCCCCGCAGTAAAAAGTGCACCCCATGACAGGTGGGTAGCTAAGGGGGGAAGGGCTGTAGGGGACAGTCTGGTAGAGAAGAAGAATGAAGGGCCTGATATTTAAACAGGGGTAAAATAAGGGGGGATGCCCTGGAACAACGTTCCTGGGCCCCCTATTTTTAGGGGGCAGTGTTCCAGGACCCCCTAAAAATAGGGGAATGCACCCGAATGCTGCGTTCGGGGGCCCCTAAAATAGAGGAATGCGCCGGAACGCAGTGTTCTGCCGGGTTCCCCCCAGGCCGGCTCAGAGAAGGGGCTGTGGGCTGGAGGAAGCCTGGCAATCTCTCCCCCACTTCCTGGTACCTGTGCAGGCCCTGCCCCTTCCTGCTGGGCCCAGGTGGTACGTGTGGCCTGGACCCAGTCTCAGACCCATGCCCCCTCTTGCTGGCCAGGCGGTCGGCGCCACAGCCTCCCTTCCCGAGTCCTGGCCCAGCCCGGCTACTCAGTGGCACAGGTAAGAGGGCCCTGGGGGCTGGGGACAGTCCAGCTCAAGTGGGGAAAGGGCGTGAGGGGGTGGGAAGAAGGGGTCGGGATGTTGGGCTGAGAAGGTGTGGAGGGGGTTGAGAGGCTGAAAGGGGTGGATTGGGGGAATGGGGACATTGTCACCTAGCCCTAGTTCAGGTGAGTGGCAAATTTGCCACCGTCAGTATATAGGCATACCCTGAGAGTCAGTTTCCACCTACTTCTACCAGTGGTGTTACGCCCATCTCCTGACTCGTGAGAGTTAATCAGCTAGCTCTGGTTCAGTGCCTTGCAAGGATAACTCAACACTTTCTGTGTTAACGAGAAATCCTAGAGCGGAGCCGTACAGGAAATCAAGCCTCTGCTGCCCTTCATGTTTCAGTGCTTTCCAAAATTATCCTTATGTTGATTTCACTTGTGTTTTGCCAGCAGACTGTGCTGAACTGGTTCATTTCCATAATAGTCTCCCCATTGACTGGTAGGCACAGCTGTTTATTCAAATACATATCAAATCCATGACAGGAAGTAGGGGAAAGGGAGGGAGGATGGGAAATAGCAATGGCTGTACTCACAAACCCAACTGTTCAGGTTATTTACTCTTTAATCTTCTGCCCCCAGCTATATAGGGCAGATTGTTCTGTTCGAATGGGTACAGCCATTGACAATGGTGCTCTCCATGGCAAATGCACCCATTGTCCTGATATACCAACCCTACTTGGAGCACTATGGGATTGCATTGAAATGGCACACCACCAAAAGGGGAAGTGTGGGGCAGCAGGGAGAGCTGTTGTGGGGAGCCAGAGGAGTCAGTTCTTGTGAGAGAAACTAGGAGAGCCAGCGGCATGGGAAGAACGAGGTGGCAGCTACAACGGAGGGACCAGTGTGCCCTGCAGCAGGGGCAGGCACCCAGTGCGGTGTCTTATCTATATACACTTGATTAACACACCCTGATGTGTGTGTGTATCTGGGCTTGGCAGGAGGTTACTAAACGTAACAGCAATGTCACTAAATTATGTGCAGCAAAGGTAGCCACAGCATGATGTTAATGCGGCAGGGC
The DNA here is from genome assembly GCA_007922195.1 of Podocnemis expansa. Classification (NCBI taxonomy): domain Eukaryota; kingdom Metazoa; phylum Chordata; order Testudines; family Podocnemididae; genus Podocnemis; species Podocnemis expansa. Next base: position 4,622,939 of record ML682065.1, read on the forward strand.
TCCTCAGCAAGGACAATATGAGATCAAAGGCCACATCAGGAAGTGTATACACAGGGGAGATCAGCAGAGGTTGCACAGGAACCTTAATTCTGGCATTTCCTAAGTTTTAAGCACTGGACTTTGCAGCTTTAACCATTTTTAATGTAGGTTTTGTACGTAATGTCTATATTACATTCTAATATAAAATTCTCACATATATGGCCCCATCACCACAGCATCAAAAGCTCATTCTCCCCTTCCCTGTTTACTTCAGGGAGTTTCTGGACTCACTTGGTGGAAAAGTGCTACTATTATTTCTGCCCCTGAGAGAGCTCCCCCAGGGGGCTAGGAATAGACCCAATGCACCAGCACTGGAAGAAGCTGTAAGGTAATACTAGAGACATAGCCAAAACTAAAGCCTGGGGTACAAATCCCTCTCGGATAGGGCCAGATGCGTTCCAAGGTCCAAAGGCAGAGCTGAGTTTCATAGCTGGTCTCATTGTATATGATGGGCTGAGACCCAAGAGCCAAACTCTGAACTTGTAAGGGTTTTGAAGTGAGATTTGGGATGTCTCTAGAAAGTGTGATCACCCTTTATGGAGGTGCTATAACGTATGAAAAAATGATCTGAGGTCATTGAAAATCAACGTAGGAAGCTGAGAGGAGCGTACAGGTATCCCATCCAATTTGGGGAATAGTTGATACTGAAGGCAGCTCCACACAAAGCAGCTTTGATCCAGAAGATGGAAGCAAAACAAGAAAGAAGAAAAGTGTGCTGTGATCTTGGACTCTAACTCAGACAACATGTGGATCTGTGAAATTTGCAACAGGCTGTGTTTCTCTTGAATTGGCCTTGTCCGCCATAAAGAGATTTGTCAGTCACCTGATTAGATTCTTGTGTCTATACCATGATCCAGTTTGAATCGAGGGTTGCCAATGACTGCATCTGGCAGTCATACTTCCTACTCATGTAACTGCAATTCAATGCCTTTTTCAGAAGACTTTACAAAGCCCTCCTTGGTTCTCATCCAGCTTGCTGCCCAGAGGTGCCAGCGCGTCTCCACAAACAATAATGGGCCTGTTTGTAGTGTAGCTGTGGTCACAAATGTGACTCTGTAAAAAAAATCTGGCTGCTTCTTTCTCAGCAGATGGTCCTGGAAGCATCCTTAAATGACATCAGATTTGTGATACACACATGACCCTGTCTACTGTCTGCACAGTAGTGTTAATCCTGCTGTTAGAAAGCGAGCTCTAGTCTCCCACCGATGTCACCAACAACATTGCAAGCCGAGATCTCATTGCAATATCTTGCAAGTAGGGTGACGACAAAGTCAGGGTGAATAGTCAGTTTATCACAATATCATTTGACTAATGATCCCTGATGTTGCTGTGTTACGGTGACCCCCTTGGACCTGACCACACAAAAAGTTGTATGTAGATCACACTGGACCCCTGAAATGATGTGAGTTGGTGGTAAGGTAGTTATAGGGTATGTGGGGGGGAAGAGAACTCCTTGGTACACACACAGGAAGAGTTACCAGCCAATGATGGCTTCTGGGAGAGTGCATGTGCTAGAATTAATATGACTAGTGAAGCCATGTTTTCATTGACACCAGAATAGTCTTCTCCTACGGGGAACCATTCTTCCATCATGGAAACTTTCAGATTGATCAGAGAGGTGGCTTCTCTAAAATGCCAAATCTGAGAATTTCTCTGACAGCCAAGAGAACCCCAGTGCAATGCTAAACCATATCCACAGAGTCAAGCACAGACGGATGGTGCCATTAATTTTACAACCAAGAGGCTAGTGGAGAAGCTTCCTTATGAAAGTCTGAAGAAACCAAAGGACTTCAATAAAATGTAGCTCTGAAGAGTGGTGGACATCTCCACAGAGCTCACACCAAACATGATCCTTTTGAGTACAAACCAGGCTGTGCATAACTGCAGGGCACTGTGATGACCATGCTGCCAGCAGCACAATCGATAGCAAAATAAGAGGAGAATCTCTGTATACGTGACCCTCTCTGACAGCCAGGTGCAGAGCTGTAATTCAGCGTTTTGCCTCCCAGGGCACATTCTGATCAGAACGCGCCCCTTCCTATTAGCGGTGCTCAAAGCCGGCACGGCAAAGCCGCCCCTTTAATACACAGCTCCACTGAGCTGCTTCGGGCTGCCCAGGGCTGTGCCCATCGGCCCCACCCTAGTTACGGCCCTGGCTATGTGCAATGCAGAGTCACAATCTGCTCCTCTTTACCTGAAGAGACACGAGAAGCTTCCTGCAGGATTGGAGCTGTGTTTCTGGGTGGACTAAAGAGACAACAAGAATGGGAGGGTGTTGCAGGGCAGGCCTTTCCAAGCACCACCTGGTGGGGAAAGTACGAGGGACATGAGCAGCGAGGGTGCCTCTGGCTATGTCTACACTGCCACAGATATTTCAAAATAGCTATTTTGAGATAATTATTTTGATTTGAATTATTTCAAAAGAACATTATTTCAAAATTGTTGTTTTGAAATAGGAGTCAGGGAAGACTCTCTATTTCAAAATAAGGCAGGAGTTCTTATTTCAAAATAGAAAGTCTTCACTAGACTTTCTATTTCTAAATAGGAAAAGGCAATGTAAAGTATAGGGCTATTATTTTGAAAAAGGCAATTCTGTGGCATGGAATGGCTTTTTTCGAAATAGCTATTTTGAAAGAATAAATATGTTAACATAAATCCAAGTTTTAGTATTTCAAAATAGCAGTTTGTTTCAAAATAACGAAACGCTTATTTCGAAACACCAAAATGCCTGCATAGACAGGCATAAAGTTTTTCAAGGTAAGCCTCCTTATTTTGAAAAAAGTTTGCAATGTAGACATACCCTCTGTGATCCTCCTTGACTCTCTGTGTCAAGGCAGTGCAGTCTATTGTCCATTGAACCAATACCACATTGAGCCCACCAGCCCTTGGGTCAGGGCAGCATGACCCCAGCGTCAACAATGAGACAGGGCCGTCCATAGCGGACATGGTGCCCAGGCAGGGGGACTCAGGCCCCCCTGCTCCACTGACCCTAGCCCAGGGCCCTCTTGGTGCCAGGGTATGGCACCAAGTCAGCAGCGATCCTGACTGCAACACGTTGACTTGTATCCTGTTCCACTCCTACCCGGCGAGCCGTGGCGGTCCTTTTACAGATCTCCGGCAGCTGTGGGATCCTGGACTTCTGTCTCTGGGTGGTTCCCTGGCTGTATCTGCTCAACGAGGTCTCTGACGTCACTCCTACTTCCAGGCTAGGGCTGAGGCAGCTCCTGCTCAGGAGCCTCCAGCGGGTATCCTTCGTCCTCGCTGGTCAGCCCCGAATGAGCTGAGTTGCTCCCTTTTCTACTGGGGCAGCAGTCCAAGCATGTCCAGCAGGGCCTATGCGGTGGGGCTTCCTCCTCCCTTAAGCTATATAGGGCCTGCCTAGTGCGAGGTGTTTCTACCCCATCACAGAAGGACATGAAAACCGCCTTTATGCCTTACAAGGCAGTTTGAACTAACTTGTACAACTATTGTTTGAGAACTGCTTCAAGGGCCGTTGCCTGGAACAAATCCAGTTTCTTATGGTGTGGTAACTCAGGGCTGCTCAGCAGACAGGGGCAAAATCAGCTTCTCCATACAAAGTCCAGGTCAACAGGCTTTATGCAGAGTTTCTCCATGGGTGCTGGGGACAGAACCATTTCCATCAGGATGAGGAATGTCACCAAACTTAGTAACTTCCCCTCCTATGCTCACCAACCCATATCACGCAGGAGACTTGGCTGATGCATCCATGGTATTGCAGCCTCATTAGCCACGCTCCTGGCCTTCCTTCAGCCTGCTCCTAAAACCACTAGGCCAACAGCAGCACCTACACAGGCTGCCTAGAGCCTGTTCCTTTTATCTTGTTTGTTCAAAGAGATGACTCAGCCTCTAATATTAATATTTTATGCTTGAATATGATCAATGATGCCGCTGAATAGTTCTCCCAAGGGAACCTGATCACATGGGTTATTAAAAGGTGGTTATAGATAGCTACAAAACACTTGAAAATATTCCATAGGGAACAATCCTGGCAGAGAATTATCCGATATCACCCCACAATGACAGCTCTTTCATGAGGGAGCCTTTCTTTAAAGTAACCAAGAGTTTCACAGAAAGTTTTTGGAAGAAAAAGTTTCTAACCGTTCTGTCTGACATCCAGTATTTTCTAAAGAGGATTTTTTTAATCCTTGTTTTTAATTATGATGCCAGGGCTAAGATTTTGCTTTAGTGTTCCCTGGAAAGGTTTTCTGTGACTGGATACTCAGTGCAATTAATATTAAGGACAAGGAGGAAGGAATGGAGGCTGAAATAGGAACAGAGCAGTTTAAAAACTATTTAGATAAGTGGGATGTATTCAAGTCTGCCAGGTCTGATGATATTCATCCTAGAGTACCTAAGAAACTAGCTGGAGTGATCTCAGACTCATTAGTAAATACCTTTGAGAACTCATGGAGGACAGGTAAGGTTGCAGAGGACTGGAGAAGAGCAAACATAGTGACTGTCTTGAAGGGATCGAAAAGGAGCCAGGGAATGCCAGACCAGTCAGCCTAAGTTATATACCTGGGAAGATAGTGGAACAAAATATTAAGCAATCAGTTTATAAGTGTCTAGAGGATAACAGAGTTATGAGAAATAGCCTGTATGGACTTGCCAAGGGCAAACCATACCAAGCTAACCTAATTTCCATTTTTGACCGAGTTACTGGCCTAGTGGATTGGGGAGCAGTAGATGTTCTGGCTTTTGAATTTAGGCAGGCTTTTTGCAAGGTCCCTTATAAGCGAGCCGGGGAAATGCAGTCCAAATGGAATTACTAGAAAGTGAGTGCACAAGTAATTGAGTTAAAAACCATTACTAAAAGAGTAGTTAGCAGTAGTTCATTGTTAACATGGCAAGATGATCAAATGAGGTCCCAGAGGGATCAGTCATGGGTTCAGTGTTACTCAATATTTTCATTAAAGACTTGAATAAAGTAGTGGAAAGTTTGCTGATGACACCAAGCTATGAGGAGTCACAAGCACTTCGAAGGACAGGATTAGAATTCAAAATAACTTTGATAAATTGGACAATTAGACTGAATTCAGCAAGATGAGATTACAAAAGGAAAAGTGCAAAGTACTTTACAAGGGTAAATCATGCCTGACCAACCTCATCGCCTTCTATGATGAGATGACTGGATTTGTGGATGCGGGAAGAGCCGTTGATGTGATATACCTTGACTTTAGCAAGGCTTTTGATACGGTTTCCCACAGCATTCTCATTGGCAAATTAAGGAAGTATGGGTTAGATGCATGGACTGTAAGGTGGATAGAAAACTGGCTAGAACAACGGTTTCAGCGTGTAGGAATCAATGGCTCCATGTCAAGTTGGCAGGCAGTAACAAGTGGTGTGCCCCAGGGGTCGGTCCTGGGGCCAGTTCTGTTCAATGTTTTCATTAATGATCTGGATGATGGGATAGATTGCACACTTAGTAAGTTTGCAGATGATACCAAACTGGGGGGAACGGTAGACACCCTAGAGGGCAGAGACAGGATTCAGGGAGACCTAGACAAACTGGAGGAGTGGGCCAAGAGGAATCTCATGAGGTTCAACAAGGATAAGTGTAAAATCCTGCACTTGGGACGAAAAAACCCCATGTACTGCTACAGGCTGGGGAGTGATCAGCTAAATAGCAGCACTGGAGAAAAGGACCTGGGAGTCATGGTGGATGGGAAGCTGGATATGAGTCAGCAGTGTGCTTGCTGCCAAAAAGGCCAATGGCATACTGGGCTGCATCAGAAGAAGTGTTACCAGCAGATCGAGGGATGTGATCATTCCCCTCTATTCTGCACTAGTGAGGCCACATCTGGAATACTGTGTCCAGTTTTGGGCTCCCCACTACAAAAAGGACATGGACAAATTAGAGAGAGTCCAGAGGAGGGCAACCAAAATGATCAAAGGGCTGGAGCACAAGCCCTATGAAGAAAGACTGAAGGAACTAGGCTTATTTAGCCTGCAGAAGAGAAGACTGAGGGGGGATTTGATAGCAACCTTCAACTACTTGAAGGGTTGCTCCAAGGAGGAGGGAGCTCGACTGTTCTCGGTAGTAACAGAGGGCAGAACGAGAAGCAATGGCTTCAAGTTACAGCTGGGGCGGTCCAGGCTGGATATTAGGAAAAACTTCCTTACTAGGCGAGTGGTGAAGCATTGGAATAAGTTGCCTAGGGAGGTGGTGGAATCTCCATCTCTGGAGGTGTTCAAGTCCCAGCTGGACAAAACACTGACTGGGATGATCTAATGGGAGCGGTCCTGCTTTTTTTGGCAGGGGGTTGGACTAGATGACCTCGTGGGGTCCCTTCCAACCCTATGATTCTATGATTCTATGATACTTCACTTCTAAAATTAAATGAAAAAATACAAAATGGAGAATGAACTGGCAAGGGCTGTGCTGCTGTAAACCAGTTGGTATTGGAGTAAATCAATATTTGAAGCCTTCAGAGATGTTAAGGTCTGTTATGAAGAGGATGGTGATCAGTTGCTCTCCATGTTCATGGAAGGTAAAATACTAGTAATGGCCTTAATCTGCAGTAAAGGAAAATTCAGGCTAGATGTGAAAGAAAAGTTTCTAACCATGAAGGTAGGTAAGCTCTGGAATGGGCCTCCAAGGGAGATCATGGAATCCCAAACTTTAGAGGTTTATAAACAAGCCAGAGAAACACCTGGCAGGGTTGTGCTAGGTTTACTTGGTCCTGCCGTGGCACAGCGGGCTGGACTTGATGACTTTTCATGGTTCCTTCCAGCCCTACATTTCTATGACAAAGTGAATGAAAGCAGACGCCATGACTCTTAGGATTTCTTAAGCCCTGCTTCCCTTTGGAATTACTCCTGACTTATACCACTGTAAATAAGACCAGAAGCTGGGCCTGACTTCCATGCTCGTGACATACCACTTTATTACTGTCACTTTAGGGCCAGGTCCTGCTCTGATTCTATTTTAAGATCATAATCACACAAACAGAGGGTAAATGCCATCAAGAAAAAGAACAGTTCACAGCGTAATCACAAATCTTACATTTGGGTCATCCCATAGTAGGTCACACAAGGAAGCAATTTTCAAATATTGGCTCCTAACTGTGCACCAGTGTCATATCTAGATAGTCAAATTAGCATTTAGAAGCATGAACTAGCATTTATGTCAACAAATGGGTTGACCTGAGATTCCAAACACAGGATTTAAACTTCTTTTCAAGCCCCTGTGTTTAAAAACTAGACCTTAAAATACCAGACAGACACTCCTATCCAGAAGAGTTCATCATAATGAACTTTTGCCTACTCCATATTACTTTCTAGAAATTGTTTTAGGTCTGAAGTCTCTCATTCACCTTCAGATTCAACAAGGAAAATCCCTGTTTCCAACTTGGTATATTAGTTTCCAATCTTCGAAGCATCTGAGGAAGTGGGATCTTCTCCCATGAAAGCTCATGCAAAAAATAAATCTGTTAGTCTTAAAGTGCCACACAACTGCTTGTTGGTATGTTAGCTCTACTAATGAATCTTTCTTGGGAACTAACCTTATAGAAAACTCCTATAGGATTTAGAGGGGATGAAACCACTATGGTCTTACAGAAATTAATTGAAAATCCTCTCCATTCTAATAGATATCCTTTATTCTCATTGGCTATGTCCACACACACCCAGTTAAATCGATTCTACATGAATCGATTTAACCAAATCGATCTAAAAACAGTTACATCGGTTTAAGTAAAATTGATTTAACATGCCCAGATGAAAAACACCCAAATCAAACTAGCATGTCTAGTTCAATTTGAGAGAGGGGAACCCTGGGAGGTGTGGCAACATGGCCCCCTGGCCCAGCCATGTTGCCACCCAATCCCCTGCCTGGCTCTCACCTGGGCAGGGATCCCTGTGTCCTGCATATCCCCCGCTGCTGGTGGGGCAGGGGGGAGGGACTGTGGGGCACCCTGCATGCCCCACTCCTGGGAGGGAAGTGAGGGCAGGGAAGGTGGGGTGCCAGGCTCCCCCCAACACTTCCCCACAGCTGGCTGGGCGGGGAGTGGGGGAGCCAGCGCGCCCCACCTGCGGGGCTTGCCGGCTCCTGGCTGGGCAGTGGGTCAGGAAACCGGGACGCCCCGTTTGCAGGGCTTGCCAGATGTTGGCCCCACAGCCGGTCAGGGCGCCAGCAAGCCCCGCAAGTGGGGCGCGCCCACTCCCCGACCTGCCGCCCAGCCAGGAGCCGGCAAGCGCCGCAAGCGGGGCGTCCCGGCTCCTGGACCTGCCATGGGCCCAGCAGCTGGCAAGCCCCACAAGCGGGTGCCCCGGCTCCTGGACCCCCCACTCGGCCAGCTGCTGGAAAGCTGGGCACGTGGGCTTCCCTGCCCCAGCCGCCCGGCCAGCTGGAGGTGGGGGTGTGCCTGCCTGCGCCCCCCTGCATCTCCCCTCCTTCCCTGGCCAGCTTGAAACAACACAGGCTTTTGACTCTTGTTTGAACTTAAAAGACCTAGGATATGTGAGACATGACTGCAAAAGCAGAGAGATGCCATGTTGTTGTAAACACTTCAGATAGATTTCTTGTCTCCTCTCCCTACCAGTAACATCATGCATTAATTAACATAGCTACCTCAACACATGATTTCCCCTAACTCCTTGTTCTGAACCGGAAACACCACTAGATGACCCTATATGTGATAAACATGTGGTGACATGCCAGGAACACATTTATTCAGGGTAATATGATGCTGTTCTTCCAGGAAGGAAAAATACTCTTCAGATATGAATGAAAAAGAGACGGACAGGGCAAAGCAAGCTTCAAAATGTTCTGTAAAATGTGGCATGGTTTAGATGTGGACAAAGGGGAAAGAGCTAAAAATGTCTGCCAGGTTACACAGGGATAGTCATGTTAGTCTAGTTCAACAAAACAAACAAGGAGTCCTGTGGTATTTGAAGACTAACACATTTATTTATTGCATGAGCTTTTGTGGGAGAAAATCCCACTTTGTCAGATGCTTAGAAGACAGGGGAACTTGGAGGATGGGAGACAAAGAGTAATTCAGACTGTAACAGTAACATACCAGAGATTAGGAGGAAGGAGGGAGTGCTAACTGCCTATGTCCAATCTCTGGTGATGGTGGGCTGTGGAAGATGAAACATTAAAGACCATAAGGCTATGTTTAAACTGCCAAATTAGTCCAGACTAAGGAAGCTTAGTCTAGGCTAATTTAGCCCTTGGCTACACTAGGCTTTGCTGGTCTGAACTAAGAAATTTCTTAGTTAATAAGAACTTAAGTTCAAACTAAGGGCAGTTAGTTTGAATTAACGAGCTGAACAAATTTGAGCTAACATTAGTTAGAACTAGTCCACGTTATTAATTTGAACTAATAAGTTTGAGTTTAGTTCAAACTAACCTCACACTTATTAGTTCCACCTAACAACTACAAGCTAACTTTTCCTAATGTAGGCATAGCCTAAGCATCATTATCATCTGATGGCTGTTAACTATGTGCTATGAACTTAACAGTCTCAATCCAATTCCTAGTGGACAGGCTAGTACCAGACGTTTCAGAGGGAATGAACAGAACAGGGCGATCATTGAATGAGCCGCCCTGTTGGCCGGTCCCAGCTTCTGGCACTCAGAGGTTTAGGGTCTTCCAGAGCATGGGGTGGTGCCATTGACCATCTTGGTTAATAGCTGAACCCAGTTATGCTTCTGGCCTTCACAACTTTCCCTAGTAACAAGTTCCACAGATTGACAGTGAATTATGTGATGTACTTCCTTATGTTTGTTTTGAACCTACTGCGTATTAATTTAATTGGGCGGCCCTTGACTTTTAAGCCATGTGAATGGGTAAATAAGACTTCCCTACTGACTTTTTCCACACCCATCATGATTTTACCATCTGATTCTGGTGACTTCCTACTGTTTAATTTACAATTTGTTTCAAAACCTTCTCTAATGACCCTTCCATCTGGGACAGTTCCTCAGATCTGTCACCTAAAAAGAACGGCTCAGGTGTGGGAACCTCTGTCACATACTTCACAGTGGCGACAGGTGCAAAGAATTCATGTGGTCTTGTCTTTCTTGCATACTCCTTTAGCATTTCAATCCAAGGGCCCTGCTCACTGGAAGGCTTACTGCTTCTGACACACTTCAATTTTTTTGCTGCTAATGTTTGTCTTTTAATAGTTTCTCTTCAAATTCTTTTTTGACCTGCCTAATTATAGTTCGGATGCGGCCAAACTGTGGCTCGGGAGCCGCATGTGGCTCTTGAATAAAAAAGTGTGGCTTGCGGAATAACGTCAGCAGATCAATTTAGTAGGTAAAAGTATATGGGTATATTCCCCAGTGCGGCTCTTGAAGGTTTAACAATCAACCTGTGTGGCTCTTGAGTTCCATAAGTTTGGCCACCCCTCTTAGTTTTGATGCTGGATGGCTTTTTTACCTCTTTTATTCTACTGTTTAGCCATTGTGGTTTGTGTGTGTGTGTATGTGTGTGTGTGTGGTCCTCTTACTGTTTTGTTTGATTTGGGCTATATGTGTAGTCTGAGACTTTATTATGGTGTTTTTAAGTTGCTTACATGTAGCTTGCAGGTGTTTCACCCTTGTGTTCCTTTTAAGTAGTTTCATCATTTTTGTGTGGCTCCCTTTCATGGTAAGTTGAATTTCTTTGAAAACCTCGCTCCTGCAGCCCCTCACACACACATGGATATTAAATCTAACTACATTATGGTCACTGTTAACAAACCATTCAGCTACATTTGCTTCTTGGACCAAACCCTGTGATCCTCTTAGTACTAAATCAAGAATGGCCTCTTCTCTTGTGGGTTCTAGACTACCTGTGCAAAGAGACAGTCATTTATAGTGTTTAGAAATGTTATCTCTGCTTCTTGCCTACAGGTAGCATGTACCCCATCAATATGGGTTAGTACAACCCCTCTGTTATTACTGGGTTCCCTGGCCTTGCAGTTTCTTTCATCTCCCTGAGCATTTCATAGTCACCATCACCGTCCTCGTCAGGTCGTCGGGAGTGTATTCTCTGTGCTATACTCTTATTATTAAAGCATGGAATTCCCATCCATAGAGATTCAATGGTACAGGTTGGTTCATTTAAGATTTTTGCTGTATGTGACTCTTCTTTCTTTCACATATAGAGCCACTCCTTCACCGGCATGATCTACTCTGTCATTCCTGGGTATTTTGTACCCTGACATTACCATGTCACTTTGCTCATCATCTGTCCAACAAGTTTCTGTTCCTCTGCACTCTCTGGCTGTGTTCACACACAGAGGGTTATTTCGAAACAAGTTGTGTCGAAACAACTTGTTTCGAAACAACACCTTATTTCGAAATATCTTATTTCGAATTAACAAAATGTTAATTCAAAATAAGAAAAAAAGCGGGAAACGAAATAGCAAGTTCACAGTGTGAACATGCTATTTCGTTACCCATGGGGGTGAGCTGCTGCTGGCTCACCCTGCAGCCCCAGAAAGGGGGCTGCAGGCACCAGCAGGGGGTGAGCCGCTGCGGGGTGGCTCAGCCCCCCCGCC
>ML682065.1:4634894-4679363 GCA_007922195.1 Podocnemis expansa
CCTGTTAGTTTTTAAGTTGCCACAGGACTCTCGTCGTTTTTGCTGCACAAAGACTAACACAGCTACCCCTCTGGAAATCTTAGCATCCTAAATTTGCCCTCCAGGACCTCTCTCCTGTCCTTCCTTCTGTCACTGGTACTTACATCTACCACAGCTGCCAGCTCCTCCCTAGCATTGCATATGTCTGGTGAGATGTTTCAAGAGCTCCGCAACTTTCATATCCTGCAGGCCATTTATCATGCAGTTCTCCCAGTCATCACAAACCTAACTATATATTTCCAGTAATCCGTCCCCCATTACTGTTATCTTTCTCTTCCTAATACCTGGAGTCCCATTTCTTGGAGCGGTATCTTCAGTGTAAGAGGATAACATGACATTATCTGGAAGGACGGTGCCACTTCACAAAGCCATCATTCTCACACATTCCCTTTTCTGGTCATCTAAGCATGGGAACATGGATTCAATGGGAAACGGAGACAGAACTCCCTTCTCATCCATCTGGGCAGTGTAGAGACTCATTGGAAGGGACCGAGTGGGATGAAGCTTGAATTGCCTCTGTCAGTGAACATCTGGGTAACGAAAGCCCATTAGCACCTTCCATGGAGGACAGAAATCATCATAAATATACCTTACTGGGCTCTCATGAAAAGAGGGCAGGGAGAGGCAAAGAGCGCACTGCGGTAAGAACAAACCATGCAGTTCTACTCAGTGACATTTAAACTCTTAATTGAAGTTCAGCCATGCTGTATCCATCCAAACCCTCTGCTAACAGCTGTTCTGGACCTGACAATTTGCCCAGGAATCTGGATGATTCCTTGTCACAAAGTCACAACAAATCCAGCTGGCTCCTTCTCATTGCTTTGTTAGTGTCTGGTCCTGGGATTGATTGCTGGAAATTCCAGAAAACGCAGCTGAGATAGGAGCCGATTGGTGTGTGTTGTTCCTCAGCGTTGCTTGCTAGTGCCACAGATTCCTTTGCTCTCTGCTGCTTCTCATGTGTGCTCTGGGATATTATTCACATGGCTCTGATAGCCTCAGGCTGAAGCCTCTGTATATAAAGGGGCAAGGTGAGCTCTTGACTTCCGGTAGGAGGTTTGCAACCCTAAGAAATATCATCACACAGAGAAGAGGAGCCCTCAGTGCCCCAAAGCCAGTCATAATTTACCTGCAGAGTCTAAAAAAGGATGTGGAGCCTGCTTTGTAGCACAGCCAGGAAGGTGAGATCTCTTCTTCTGCAAACCAATACATTGCCAATTTGTTGTCTTCTAAAGAATCCAGCTAAGGTCACAGCCGGCCACCTCAGAAACATCACTGGCCAAAGGGATGCTGCAGTTTCCTTAAAACTTTGGGTAAGAAGAGGGATTTTGGAATCTGCTGTATCCAGAGCCAGATACTTGGAATAACAGGGACATGTTTGCTAAAGCATTCTCTCATTGCGTGGTCACTCCTTCAGAGCTAAAGGGCTGCTTGGAGCGTCAGCTCTCCAGAGCAGAGACAGTCTCTTGCTGTGTTTGTACAGCACCCCATACCTGGGCTGTGATCCAAGTGAAGTCCTCTGGTCCTACTATAACAAACTATAACAATAAATAAAATTAACCACAATCTATAGCAGCGATAGAGAGAGTCCGGTGTCACCTTATAGACTAACAGATTTCTTCAAGCATATATGCATCTGATGAAGTGGGTTGAAGCCCACAAAAGCCTATGCTTGAAGAAATCTGTTAGTCTATAACGTGCCGCAGGACTCTTGCTGCTTTTGCTATACACAGGCTAACATGGCTACCCCTCTGGAAATTCACAGCTGAGATGCATGTTCCAACAACAAATACGGCTAAGTAACTTTTATTGCCCTGCACCCTTCTACCTATGGCACTAAGAGCAGCTCTCACTGAGAGACCCACATGCAGGGCCCAGACCTGGAGATCTGTCTGAGATTTAATCCACCCTGGCCAGAGGGTGTTAATGCCCTGAGACACATGGAGTGACATGTCTCAGTTTGTACCGATGGAGGGAATACTCCCCTGCCCAGAAGCTGCTAATGTCGGATTTCTGCTCTGGATGAACCTTGCTGTACAAAGCTGATTCATGTGAACCTTTAGACTGCCTGGAAATAGTTCACTGCACCAAGAGCAGCCAATGTCAACCCTAGAGTGACATGGGTGTGACACTGTCTGGGTCTAGGAGATTGCTTATGATTATCTTTCATAATAATATTTCATATTTGCAATAATCTGTATGTGATATGTCATGTTTGGTACCTATAGACAGGCTGTAATCTGCTAGGAATGATTATATGGTTTATACATAGGTGTCATATCTGTATTAGAAATTCGGAATATATTTGTTCTATTTGTGTTCCAAGTTATTTGATACTAGGGCACTCCCAGACTGGGTGACTACAAAACAATTTTCCCCGTAATGGCCCAATAAGGAAGCTCCCAGGTACAGTGAGCTCACGGAGAAACCTGTCGAACCACTGGGACTTGCCCATGCGACTCAACTCCATTTTGAACTGCAGAAAACTCCACACAGGTGGGGAAGGCCAGAGGTGATAAAAGGCAGCAGCCCCAACTCCATTTTGCTTTCAGTCCCCAGTCTGCAAACAAAACCCTCCTCTGGAAGTATTCTTCTGCAACCAGGGCCAGCTCTACTGCGAGGCAAGAGACAGACATGGCTTCAGGTGACAGTTCTTAGGGGCGCCTAGCCCCCCTGAAGATCAGGCTGGCTCTCGCCTCTTCAACTCTTTCATAGCAGCTCAGGCACTCTTAGTTGACCTGCAGCTTAAGTCATGTAGGCAGTGCACTTTAAATCCCTCTGCAGGCAGATGCTGGGGATTTATGCACTATGGAAAACCGTTTTCAACCTCCATGAATGAGAAGGGGGGTGCCAAATCAAAATTTGTCTTGGGGCACCACAACCCCTTGAGCCAGCCCTGGCTGCAACTGAACAAAGGACTGAGACCCACCCAGGTGCTGGGTGTCTACAAGAGGAAATGGACTAACCTGCAAACTCCAAATTCTTCAAGGACTTGCTTTCTATGGACTCCAAATCATTTGTCTGTATGCAATTCACTTTGACCCTTTAACAGCTCTCACTTTATTTCTTTTCTTTCTATATTAAACTTTTAGTCGTAGTTACTAAAGGATTGGCTGGTAGCATGACATTTTGGGTAAGATACAAGCTTATATTGTTCTGTATGATGTGGCTGACCCTTTGGGGACAGGAGAACCTATTTCTTTAAGAGACCCAGTGGCTAGGTGGGGACCAGAGGAGCTGATGTGCAATAAAGGGGCTGTTTCTATCTTGTTATGCTTGCTGATGACCAGAGTGGAGAATCAGAAGCATGGTTTTTTTACTGACTGGGAGACTGGCTTAAGTACCACTCATCAGTGGTTTGGGGGTTTGGCCCCTGGTTTTGCAGCCTGCCCTGATTTTTGCACATTCAGGAGGTTATCCCAGGAGGCCTGGGTCGCAGTGGGTAAGCAAACTTCCTTGTCTCTGGATGAAATGTAAGAGCAGAGACAAGGCCAAATAAGAAAAGGGAAGCAACAGGAGAAATTAATGTCACACCAACAGAGCCAAAAAATAAAGAGGCTAGATTATAACCCATTTTGGAGTGAAGAGATGTTGCATCAGCCACGACATGAGCTCTCCCTTGTGGCCAAGGTTGCCACTGCAGCACCCTGTCTCAGTTCTTTTCTTTCTGAGCTCCACACAGGCTTATCAGTGTAAACAGTCCTCCTAGGAGCCGCATTTATTAATACAAAGCTGCAAAGCAAAACTCAAAGTCTCAGAATAAACTTCATAGAGCCCAACTCAATTCCTAGCTGTTAGCAACCAGTTCCTGGTCCTCCCTGCTGCTCCTCATCGCCCAATGGCTCTTGTCACTTTCTGGTCTCTGCATCCTTCTAACTCTCCTCAGGTCCTGAAACACAATCCTTTTCTCTGCAGCATCCTGCTGCTCTTCATAAGCCATCCCGAGATCCTTGCTCAGCTGTGCTATTTAGTGTCGGCTGGTCCCAGGCCTTGAGGCTTTAAAGGGACAAGCCCCCTGTTACAGAGAAATATTAGTATTCTTCCCAAAACCATAGCAACCTCCAAGACAGCAAGCCAGGCACAGACACCATTGGCATTTCCTTTTAAATGGCTGCAACAGATGTTCAGCTGCACCATTTGATGCTGGCAACACAGTGGAGATCTCATGGGTGCAGAACCTATGGGTACCTCTACGCTGAAAAGTTTTTTCAGGATAAGGAGGCTTATCTCGAAAAAACTTTTCTGTGTCCAAGCAGACATTTGCTTTTTCAAAAAAAAGAGCAGGTGTGTACTTCAAAAGAAACTAAGTGCTTTTTCGAAATCGGTAAACCTGCTTTAATTTCAAAAGAGCAAATCTTTCAAAATAGTTATTTCAAAAAAAAGACATTCCAAGATGTGGAATTGGCATTATTAAATATTTACCAGGGGATTCCCCCTGGAGGGCTGTGTTTTGCCTGGGGTCCCTCCCTGGGCAGGGCAGGATTCCCTGCCCACGGGGCTTTGTTCCCCTGACAGAGTCCCCTGGCGTGGCCGCACTCTCCACTGTGCAGCCAGGGAACCAGGGGTGCCACTTCCCCCCGCCTGCTGATCTGCCCCCCAGCCTCCCTGTTCAGAATTGGGGGGGGGGGTGTCTAGCTGGGGCTAGGAGCCTGATCGGGCTTGGAGCTGCTTGTGGCACCCGGCAAGCAGCTCCCAGCCTGGTCAATTTCACCTAGCATTGTATCGATATGATGGTTAAATCGAAACAGTTATTTCAAAATAACACAGTGCGGACAAGTTATTTTGATTTAATTGTTAAATCGATTTAACACTTTTTGCCCTTCTCCCTCCCAGGTGCTTTCCTTTTTCTATATATTGAGTGGGGACATGGCCCTCCTAGGGGGCCATGTTTCCACACCTCCCATGGTGCCTCTCTCCTAAATTGAAATAGCAAGTCCTGTCCATGGACATGCTATTTCGATGTGAGTTTCTAATGGGGATCTGATAAATTGTTTTAACAGTTTTTATATTTATTTTATTAAATCAATATAAGTTAAATTGATTTAACTGTGTAAGTGTGGACATAGCCATAGACTGTAAGGTCAGAAAAGCCCAGTGTGATCATTTAGTCTGACCTCCTGCCCAATGCTGGCCACAAAACCTCACCCATTCCCCCACCCCTCCAATAAGCCTCTAACTTATGCCTGAGTTATTAAAATCCTCAGGTCATGATTTAAATACTTTAAGATGCAGAGAATTCATCAGCAGGTGAGCCATGCCGCATACTACAGAGGAAGGTGAAAAACCCCCAAAGCCCTAGCCAATGGGCCCTGGGGGAAAATTCTTTCCCAACCCTAAATATGGCAATCAGTTAAACCCTGAGCATGTGAACAAGAGTCACAAGCCGGTCACCCAAGACAGAATTCTTACCCTATCTACCCTGCCTTCTTAGGCCACAGGCGTACCCACCACCAGTAGTCAAAGATCAGTGAATTTCCAGAGCAGGCCATCCCATCATACCATCCCTTCCATAGACTTACCAAGCTCAGTTTTGAAAGTAGTTATGGTTTTTGCTCTATAGCTCCCCTTGGAAGGCTATTCCAGAACTTTAGTCCTCTGATGGTTAGAAACCTGCATCTAATTTCAAGACTACATTTCCTCATGGATAGTTTATATCCATTTGTTCTTGTGTCCACATTGGCTATGTCCACACATACATCGTTATTTCGAAATAAGTTATTTAGAAATGAGCTATTTCTAAATAAAGTCCTTATTTTGAAATTAGTTAATTTTAATTAAGAAAATGTTAATTCAAATTAAGGGAAAAGCTCAAAGCGAAATAGCATGTCCAAATACAGGACTTGCTATTTTGCTTTAGGAAAGGGGCACCACGGGAGGTGTGGCAGCATGGCCCCCTCCCTGGGCCATGCCCCCACCCAGTATAGGCTAAAAGGAAGGCACCCTGGGAAGGAAAAGGGCAAAAGTGTTATTTCAAAATAATGGTTATTTCGAAATAACACGTCCAAACGGTGTTATTTCAAAATAACTGTTTTGAAATAACAGCTGTTTCGATTTAAAGAAGGTTTAAGCTGTTTTGAAATGACGGCTCTTATTCTGAAATGACAGAGTCCGTCATTTCAAAATAAGAATACATCGTGTGGACCTAATCTCTTTTATTTCGAAATAACCAGTGTTATTTTGAAATAAAAGAGATGTGTGGACATACCCATTGTGTACTCAAATAATTCCTCTCCCTCCCTGATCTTTATCCCTCTGATGTATTTATAGAGAGCAATCATACCACCCCTCAAACTTGCAAAAAACGAAAGCTCATGCAAAAAATAAATCTGTTAGTCTTAAAGTGCCACAAAACTGCTTGTTGTTTTTTTACTAGGCTAAACAAGCCAAGCTCCTTGAGCCTCCTCTCATAAGGGAGGTTTTCCACTCCACGGACCATCCCTTCAACCCTTCTCTGCACCTGTTCCAATTTGAATTAATCCTTAAACATGGGGGATGAGAATTGCACGCAATATCCCAGATGGGGTCTCACCAGTGCTTTGCACAGCAGCTCTAACACCTCCCTGTCTCTTCTTGAAATACCTCTTCTGATGCATTCTGGGATCATATTGCCTTTTTTCACAGTCACATTTCATTGGCAGCCAGTACGCCCAGCCCTTAGGGGCTACTGGTCACCTATAATTCCTGCAGAAGACTCATAACACAACCCCGTGTAAGGCCTTAGGGGGCCAGGCAAGACTTGACAGCGCACACAGCTGCTCTGTGGATAATGACTGCATAAAGCCGTGGACGATCTTGGCTACCCCTGTCAGTGGCCCTCCAGCAGAAATACTGCTGAGAATCCATCACAACCTATTCACTCCTTGCTTCCTGCAATCAAATATAGATACATTAAGGGCCAAATCTGCTTATTTAACCCGAGTGACCAGCAAATCCTAAGAGCCACTGAGCCACAGCCCCCCATTGGTGGGCTGCCTGTGTTTAGGGCCCTGATCTCCCACCAGAGGCCACCTTCTAGGGGTCCCCTCCCAGCCCACTGCTCTGGCCAGACTGCCCTTGAGGGCAGAGGGGTTGAGTGACGCACCATGCGGCTCCCGATGCAGCCCGCTGGAGCTATCTGCCCTGGAAGGACTCACTGGGTGCCGTACACAGCAAACCAGCTGCCCCACCCCCGGAGCTGAGCGACCTTGTCGTGCCGGTCCTTTCCGCACCCGGAGCGGAGGCTTCTCACAATGTGAGTCACTCAGGTCCTTCTATATATAATCAGACCCTTTCCAAAAGGCCGGGGCATGGGGATGTGGTGTGCTAACTATTAGACCCCACTCTCCTTACAAGGCAGACTGCCCTTTCACAGGCTGCTAGAGGAAACCAAGCCTGCAGCCATGCACCCACAGTGCCATGGAGAGAAGAGGAACGGGAAGCAGCAGGTTAGCTATCTCAGCAGGGTTCACAAACCCATAGCCCCTTCCCTATCAGCTCTTGTGTGGGAAAACTGTCAAGAATTCATGAGCTAAGGCCCTGACTCTGTAAATGCTTGCAATAAGCAGTCCCCTGGTATGACTCACATGAGTAATGATAAACACATTCATGTGGATTCTGTCCCTCTGTCTGCTGCTCACTCCTCTTGGCAGCTGGCACAAAAGTGGGCCTAAGGAGGAGAAGAAGAAAGGAGCAAGCAGCAGGAGCAAGCAGCTAGGACTTCCCAGCCACCTGCTGCTCACATCTTTCCACCTTTTCTCCTGAGGGGCACTCACCTGCTCCTCTCCACTGCTCTGTGGAGTGAGCGGTAGGTGGAGGGACCCTAAGAGAAAGATGGAGTGGAGTGGACCCCTGGGGAAGAGTCCAAACAGCAGTGTGGTCTCAAGGTGGCAAGTGGGTGCAGCCACAATCCAGACACTTGTTCCCTCCTACACACTTCTAGGGAGCGTCCCAGCTGGTGCTCCAAAGGTGGCAGGCCAGTGTCCCTCGGCACCCCACCCACATCCCTCCTGCATTGTCAGTCTTTTGGGGGGACAGCGTCACCTCCCCCAGCTTCTTATACATGCTGCCCATAGTTCTGTGTTACTTTAGGGCTGGGGTGGACAAAATTGGTTCACAGCTAGGTGCCAGCAGTTTTACTTTTGGTCACCAGAGGATGCTGCTTCATTACAGTTCTTCAGTGCCTTTATGGGTAGATTGTCTAGATTTCAAATTAACCCTGAGATTAGTCCTGGAATTAACAGCCATTTAGGAATACCAGGCTAGGTCTGGGGTGACGAGGTGGAGACAGGACAGGGCCATGATCCAAATACCGGTGTCAGCCCCACTAGGGAGTTTCTGGCACTTGTATATAAGACTCTCCAAATGGAAGACTCACAGACCACATAGACACAGAACCAGGTCTGCAGCTAGGCTGGGGCAAGCAGGGCAAAGCCCCAGGCAGGGAATTTTAGAGGGCACAGGGGACAGATCTGGCTTCCTGCAGTGGCTGGGATGGATCCAGATCTATCCTCAGCCACTGTGGGGAGCCAG
The DNA here is from genome assembly GCA_007922195.1 of Podocnemis expansa. Taxonomy (NCBI): domain Eukaryota; kingdom Metazoa; phylum Chordata; order Testudines; family Podocnemididae; genus Podocnemis; species Podocnemis expansa. The sequence continues at coordinate 4,643,439 of ML682065.1, forward strand.
ATCCATCCCCTGTGCCCTCTAAAATTCAGCCCCTGGGACCTCCAGCGTCACTGGGGCTCACTGCTGCCTTCAGGCAGCGGCTGTGGACCCATCCATTTCTCTGCTGCCTTCACCGGCACACCATGAGGATCCAGATCTGTCTCCAGCCAGATTCCCAACACCTTTGGTGGCAGCTGGGGATGGATCCAGATCCCCCCAGTCTGCCAGCAGTGGCTCGGGCAGATAGGCGCCCTGGGCCTGATCGGGGTCTTGGAGGCACGATTCTGAGGCTGCTTGCCCCAGGCGCGAAAACAGCTAGTAATGGCTCTGCACAGACCAATTTTGTTTTGCTGGCCAGCTTCTCACAGGCTGGACCCACTCGCATCATCTCTCAGGGACTTTCTTTAATGGCATCTAAATCTTTCTACTGTGTGCAAATAGATCTTTGCGAGAGTAAATTGCATCATAACTTTTCTTTTAAGCCAAATCACGGCTTCTCTATGGCTGTGTTCACACAGCCCTCTTATTTCGAAACAACAGAGGTTGTTTCAAAATAAGATTTAGGCTGTTCACACGACGCACGGTTGTTTCGAAACAAGTTAAACCTCATATGGGGACGAAACAATGTTGTTTCAAAACGATTGTTTCGAAACAATGCCGTCCGAACATGTTGTTTTGAAACAACAGTGACTTGTTTCGAAATAACTATTGCCTGAAACTGCTATTTCTCTTTGAGCTTTTTTCCTTAATTCGAATTAACAAACTGTTAATTTGAATTAAGTTATTTCAAAATAAGGTGTTATTTTGATACGGTTGTTTCGAAACAACCGTATCGAAATAACCCCCTGTGTGTGAACACAGCCTATGACACAGAAGAAAAACAGTACACAGCAGAGGTGTCCCATACCTCCTATGTAAATCCTCGAAATAGAGTTCCTGTGGGACTTAGCGGAGCCCGGGGCTCATGCTGGCATGCTGCTCATGGGGTGAGTTTAAGTCCAGCTACAGTAAATGCAGGGGTGAAAGTATAATTTGGCGTGTCATGGAACCCTCTTAATTGGGCAGGCCCCCCTCCCGCACCTCAGCTCTTGCCCCCCAAATGTTAGCCCCCTCACCTACCTTCCCTGCACCCCAGCTCCTACCCCCACATGCCAGTCCCCCACCTCAGCTCCTGCCCCCCTGAATGCCTTCTCACAACCCAGACTACTGTCCTCAGCCCCCGTCTGGCCGCTGGTACCTCTAACCCCTTGCTGTGCTGCGCCCTCTTCCCCCACTGCCGTGGGCCGACCCCCTTCCCATACTCTGTCCCTGTCGGGCTGGCTCGCCTGCCTCCAAACCCACCACCTAGGGATCCATTACCTGACCGCAGGGCAGAGCAGCCACAGCCGCGGCCCCAGACCCGGCCCCAGCCCGGCCATGAGCTGGCTCCACTGATCATGCTGAGAGGTTCTGAGCATGCTCGGTGACAGCCAACTCAGGGAGGGCGATTTAAAATCTCCCAGCTCCCCGCCAGCCAGAGCATGGTGGAACGCCATTCCAGCACCTGCTATTTTTAGGGGCTCTGTGTTCCAGGGGGCCCCAAAAATAGAAAATTGAACCAGAACACTGTGTTCTGGGGCCACTATTTTTAAATAATGGGCCCTGAAATGCACTGTTCTGGCTCCATTTTCTATTTTTAGGGGCCCCAGAATGCTGAGCCCCTAAAAATAGTGGGCCCTGGAACGACGTTGTACCACATTCTGGCTTACTTTAACCCCTGAGTAAATGGTGTATTTAACTTTAAAGTGCAGGCAAAGGGGGCAGTTCTGAATGACTTTGTAAGGGGAGAAGGCTCTGTGAAGGGAGTGGGGCATAGAGAAGTGAACGTAGCCTGAGGCAACAGCACTAAGGAGAGAGTGGGGAGGGACCCAATTCACATCCATGCCAGCTCTGTTCCTAACTCTCCTCATTCCTCTCCACAGCCTTCCTCAGTTTCAGTCCTGGGGAAGTGCGGCTGGGGCTCTGGAAAAGGCCTGAGCCAGGCCCCAAGAGGAATGATGACACCAGCATGTGGAACGCTTGCCCCAAGTGTGGCTCTCAGAGGAACGGTCAGGTCTTTGCGAGCCATTCAGTTAAGCAGTGGACAGACTGTTTTCTCACTAGCTTTGCACTTTTATTGTGTATTTGCTGCCTCCTGGTGCCTGAAGAATAGCATGGCTATTAACAGCATTTTCCCTGCATGCCCTGCTATAGCTGAACATTTGGAATTGCAGGAGGTATTTAGTTTTGTAAAATGCACTGATTCCCCAGCTGAGGGTGCCTTCCTCCAGCAAGTCAGCAAACTCTTCCATGTTTAACTCCCACCTGAAGACCCATCTGCTCCACCCAGGATGCCCTTTATTTTATGTCCCTTTTCTTTTATTTTTAAATCCATATTTTTCCAAATGACATCACCACACTGTGCAAATTCCTCTGAGTAATAGCCTAAATTTGGTTCTCTAAACCCCCCATCCTCACTTTCCCAGCTTCTGTCTGCTGTTTTGCGGCTGCTCTTTCCACCATGTCTGGAACTAGGCACCAAATCCTGCAAACATGGAAACATATCTCTAAATTTACTCTTATGAATGTGTTTAAGTGTTTCCAGGATGGTGTCTTTCCCTGTAAACTGTTTGGGGGTCAGGAACATTGCCTTACCTGCACCTGGTAGAATCTGCAACACTCACACAAGCCATCAAATTATAACCTTTCATTGATTTTTGTTCTCCAAATCTTGTCCACAATACCATAACATCAAATTTCATTGGCCAGCCAATTTCTTTGGCTCAGCTGCTGTAAGTAACATGGACTTCACTGAAGGTGTACCAGCTGAGGATCAGGCCCCACATATCTTCCAGAGAAACTTTTTTAACTGTGTATCACAAAATGCTGTATCAATGTGCTAGGTTCTAAATTACATAGGAAAGCAGACAGACTGTTAGATGTGAACATTTCCTCCCCAGATCAGCTATTTCAGAGTCTGAGATGGACCAGGCACAAACAGTGGTTATGGTTTAGCAGCCTAGCAATAATGTTATCTGATTGGGAAAATAAAAATTATAACATAAACATACGATTTTGATTCACTCTGAATGATGGAGGTCACTGGACATGCATACAATTTCAGATTTTTCCCTAGGTGTACCATAATGAAACAAGCTTGTGAATGTTTTACACTGCTGTGCTTCAGAGAAATCTTGAGATTCAGTTATTATCTGAAATTAGAAGCAAGGGGTCTTGTGGCACTTAAAGACCAACAGATTTATTTATCGCATGAGCTTTCGTGGGAGAATATCCCACTTCATCATCCGACAAAGTGGGATACTCTCCCACAAAAGCTCATGCGATAAATAAATCTGTTGATCTTTAAGTGCCACAAGACTCCTTGCTTGTTTTGCTTTACTAGACTAACACAGCTTCTCCTTTGGAACTTGAAATCAGAAGGTGGTAGAAACATCCAATGCATTCCCTGTAACCCTCTAGTTTTATTTTCCAAATTAGCATGTTTTCCCAAGTCTCCAACTACTTATTAAGGGCTCATATGAGATAACAAAATGAGGCTGTTAATGTCAAATTCTCTTTGATTTTCCTGCATTCAGCATGCTGAGCAAGGCTCCACCTAACACAATATATGTACCTGAATACACTGATTGGTTAGTATCTCCCATCACTGTCGACAAATAAGTTGTATAAGTGATCCTTTGTGACTAAAACAAAGAGTACTGTGGCACTTAAAGACTAACAGATTTAACTCTATGATTTGATTTGATTTGATTTGATTTATTGCATGAACTTCTGTGGGAGAAAATCCCACTTTGTCAGACGCTTTGAAGATGGGAGAACTTACAGAATGGATTTTGTTAAGTTCCCTTATCTTCAAAGCGTCTGACAAAGTGGAATTTTCTCCCTCCAAAGCTCATGCGATAAATAAATTTGTTAGTCTTTAAGTTCCCCAGGACTCCTTGCTTGTTTGTTTGTTTGTTTTACTGAAGTGGACTAACACGGTTGCCCCTTTGGATCTTTGTGACTAAGTTTATTTATGTGTGTGTTTGTGTGTGAAATAAGCCCAAATCTTGGTCCACAAATGCGAACACAGATGCTGCAGGTACAACCTGCAGTTGACGGAGTAGTGGGATGGCCTTTCTCATTTCTCTCTTTTCCTCCCTTCTACTTGCTTCTTTGATTTTGAAGTTTTCAGTAGCTAAATGACAGCACCCCCTCCATCTGGTCCTGTTTATGGCCAAAGACTCCCCAGTTGATGGGTATTAATGTTACAGGCCATGCAGTTTATTACAGGTGATTTTGTTTTAGGGTGTCCCGATGAGCTCTTTCTCTCATGTCCTTCTGGACCACAAAGGACTCAAAGACCTTCAGACTTTTGGTGAGTCTTCAGTGATTTATTTACAGTGTGCACCAGAATCTCCTACCACCGTACAGGGCCTTGCCTGGGCTAGACGTTGCTGGGCTGCTCAGAGTCCAGGGATGCAGGCAAAATGAAAGCTCACGCAATAAATCAATCTGTTAGTCTTTAAAAGTGCCACAGGACTCCTTGTTTGTTTTACTGAACTAAACTAACACGGCTGCCCCTTTGGAACTTGCACTCCCCCGAACTCCTTTCCCCTCTCACCTCTCAAACCTCTGGGGCCTGGCTTATAAACCCTGCTGGACCAAGACACAGGTAAGCTGCAGCTTGTGTCCTAATCAGACTCCGGGGCAGACACTCACCCTCTGCCAATGCACAACTGTCTCCTCTCAGACAATCACGTCCCAGCCCAGGTACCTGGTCAGCTGCCCCTGAGCTAGATAAGTCTTCGGTGCCCAGCAGTTTGCACCCTGTCACAGTATCTTTATATCTTGGATGTGGCCTTCCCTGTGATCATTATCTGTTTATGAGTTGTCTGTAAAACATAGCTTTAAGGATTAAGGGGTCCTCCAACTTCTCCACTTGTCCAACTCACCCAAACTAAGCTCTAAGCCCCATGCCTTCCATGCTTGAAATGTGGCCCCATTCAAGGACCTCCTTTGGTGATTCTGTGGTGCCATCGAATTTTAAAAATGGATCTCAGGGACTGCTGGTGGAACTGCTTGAGTTGCTTGAGGTGTTTGTGGTGGTGTGTCCACAATTCACATCCACACACCACCGCTGCCTGGAACACCTTGATGGTTGTGAGCAGGCTGACCCCTGTCTCATTCTACAGACGATGAAGAAGTCTCGGAAGGAGGGGTTCGTTTTACCGATGTGACAAATGACTTCAGCATCCACATGGGGAGAGCAGATTTCCAAGATACCAGAAAGAGTCGGTTGCTGTAAGTTGGATGCCTTCAATAACAACAGCAATAACAACAGCAGGCTCACCATAGTTCTCGATTGGAAATGGCTGGTAAATGTCCTGTTTTTTTCAAGCTGATAGTGAGTCGAACACATCTAGCTGCCTGAGCATACTGATCAATAACAACTGGGATGTCCTGGGTGAGCATCCAGCGTGCAATCATTTGTGAACAAGAGGTCCCTAATCACTAGTTCCACTGCGGAGGTCTAAGATTGAAACCTTTCTGTACGAGACTGGATATAAACACCACGGTCCATAACATGGGAAGCATCCAGGAGCATCATGGAGAAAGCAACAGAAAAGTGTATCGGTGCTAATCTGCAGCCTTGTTTTGTGCTATATGAGCCTGGGAAGGGGTCAGAGGATTCCCCACTTTCTTGCACTGTAGCCATCATCCCTTCATGGAAGGATCTGATGAGAGTTACAGATTTCTCTAGGTACCCAAGTTTGTGGAGGATTTTCCAGAGACCATCGTGATTAACTGAGTTGAAGGCCTTCCTCAGGCACATAAAGACTGTGTATAGATTTTGGTTTTGCTCCAGCCAAGGTTTGCTTCTGAATCTGTCTGGATGTGAGTATCATGTCTATAGTTCCTTGGCCAGCTCTGAGTCCATACTGGGATTCTGGGAACACATTGTTTATAAGTTGCTTGATCATTCTGTTGAGCATTACTCTTGCCAATATCTTCACAGCAAGGGATAAGAGGGAAATCCCATAGTGATTGTCAAATCCCACAGAGATTGAATACATTAGACACTGGGTATGTCCACACAGAGCTTTTTAAATGGAAATAATGCTAGTTATTTCAATTTAAAAATAGTTAGGTCCACACCACGTTTCCTTATAGCAAAATGACGAACTCCATCATTTTGCTATAAGGAAAGTCATATCATTATAATTAAACCTAGTTTTATATTGATATGACAGTTAAAGTGAAACTGTAATATCGATACAACACCGTAGGAACATGTTATATCAATATAACAGTTATACTGATCTGAACCCTGATTAGACCTTCCTCCCAGAGTGCATAGCACCCTGGAAGGAAGAGACAGGGTTCAGCACCCTGGCCCGGGGTGGGGTGAGAGTCGAAGGGACCCCCATGCTGGACTTCCCCAGCTGTACGGGGACAGCGAGGGAAGGGACCCTGCACACCCAGCATCCAGCAAGGAAGCCCAGGGGTGGGGAAGGGATCCCCACATGCTCAGTTCCCCAAGCAGTCACCGGGGAGCAGGAGAAGGGATCCCTGCACGCCTGGCTTCTCCAGCAAGGAAGTCAGGCGGCAGGGAAGGGATCTCGGCATGCCCTGTTCCCCAAGCACTCATAGGGGAGTGGGAGAAGGGATCCCGCTGCACCCCACTTCTCCCGCAGCTGGCTGGGCATGGGGGGAAGGGATCCCTGCATGCCCAGCTTCCCTCTCTCTGGCTGGGCTGTGAGGAAAGCCAGGCGGCAGGGAAAGGACCCCACACGCCAGCTTCCCCAGTCTTAGCCGGGCGGTGGAGGAAGGCACTCTGCATACTGGGCGGGAAGGAAACCAAGTGGCGGGGAAGGGAACCCGCACACCCAACTTTCGAAGCACTCGCCAGGTGGTGGAGAGAAGAGCCTCCCGTGCCCGGCTACAGCGTGCTTGCCAGTGCTGAGGGAAGGGACCCCCGGGCCGGCTAGAGCCACGCTAGCCAGGCTACGGGGAATGTTCCCCCAGCTCCTGGCATGCTCCATGGGTGGCGGGGGAGAGGGGACCCCTGTGCCCGGCTTTTGGTGTATGGGGAGCCATGTTGTCACACCTCCCAGGTGCCTCTTTCCTAAATCAAACTAGCATGTCCAGTCCCTGGACATGCTAGTTCAATTTGGTTTTTTTTTTGTGGGGACCTTTTAAATCGATTTTAGTTAATCAATTTAATGATTGCTATATCGATTTAACTTAAATCTCTTCAAGTTAAATCGATTCATCTCCCTGTGTGTGGGCATAGCCACTGGGAATAATGGTTTGTTACTTTCTATTCCTAGAACACATAGTCTGGGATCCTCATTTAAACTCCATGCCTAACAAATGAACAGGAATCTACTAGATTTACTACCACTAAATTCACATTTGGACTTTGCAACTAATGATGATGTGAACTTTTGCCTTTGTTTCTATATTTCCACAGTTAGGTGTACTAGCATGAGGGACTTTAACCAAGAAGGTGAACAATAAATTCACTGAGCAATAAAATACTGTTTTGTACTGTACATAGAGAGAAATATTCTACCCCAGGTGTACTGAGTAATTTTGCAGGATCTCTTGGTTCATATTTCTGACTCATGGGATACTAGGCAAAATTAATTTGTTTTCAGGTGTTGGGGAAGAAGTTGATATTAGACACAGTTGCTCCTAGGTAGGTGCTCTTTAAATTGTGTAGTTCATATGAGATCCTTTTTTTCTTTTCTCATCTGATGAACAGGAAATGTTCTCATTGTAGCAACATAAACCATTATGGCACAGAACAGAGTTATTCTAAACCTTGGAATGATTTCAGCTACCCGCTGGCAAACCAATCTCTGCCACACTTCAGTTCTCGAGGCATGCCGGGTATAGACTAGTCATGCCTGACACACATCCTGATAAATTAAGAGGGTGCATTTGATTGGACATTGAGAGTAGGATGTGTGGATTTCCATATGGAGGACTTGAAGACGTAATTAATCATCTCTGACTGGGTATAAAACTAGCTAAAATGAAAGGGATTTGTTATTTGACCTTCAGCTGACACCCACTCTTCCCCTTCACTGGGAGTTCTGGCATTCATTACCATGGAGTAACTGTGGAGCCCAGCTTTATAACTCCCACTGGCGTAACATCATCCTGGTTTTGTAAAGACACAAAAAAGTTTGAAGCACTATTCTGGAACCTCCTTTTCCAAATAAATTCCTTGCAAACTTTGTCTACTTCTTTTTTGGGATGGTGAGGGTGAGGAGGGTGGGGGAACTATGGGCAATATCCACAAAAGATCTACAGGAGTCTTGAGAGTGAATTCATTTTTAAGGAAAATATGCTTTTAAGTAATATAAGCTAAAGTCCTTGTCATTTTTTTCAGATTTTTTTAAGTAGTTTTCAGTGCTGGGACTATATTATTTCTGGTTGGGTTACCCAGCCTCACAAACGTTTTAATCCTGTTTTGGCCCAATGGAGTTGGAAGTTTATTAGCCCTTGGGGGCACATTCCCAGCTCCTGTGAAGTCAATGAGAGTCTTTTCACTGATTTTAATAGGACCAAGCTTTTCCCTTTGGTTTGAGGGAAAGGTTTGTTTTTTAAAGGAGAGGAGCTTACATTTTAGTTACTCACCATTAAACCCGGTGGGTATTAAATTCTTTGCCCACCACATTGGAAACCACTCCATACCATACAATAATTAGCAATAGTTAAATGAACATTTAAAGCTTTCTCCATTCACCAGCCTCAAAGAGCTTTACACAAGGACTGGGTAAACTTTCTTGTTCCTGCTTGACAGATGGAATAAGGGCAGTAGCAGAGTGATTTTGTGACTTACCCCGGGTCACCTGCACATCCGTGGAAAGTTACAAATGCGATGAAGGACTTGACTCTCAGGTCATTTCACTGAACCATAGCTGCCTCGTTCTATCACAGGAAATGGTTTCTTTATGGATTCTTTTCCCATTACAACAGGTGATTTGACATCATCTTCCTCTATATGCTGTTCCCTAGTGTTTGAATCTTTACAACTGCTTTGATTTGCTGTGACAGTCTGACCTGAACCCATGACTTACATTTCCCTGCCTTTATTTTCCTCCCGTTCTGTAAGTTCCCCATCTTCAAAGCAGCTGACAAAATGGGATTTTTCTCCCATGAAAGCTCATGCAGTAAATAAATTTGTTAATCTTAAAAGTAGGACAGGACTCTTGGTTTGTTTTGCTGAATTAGATTAACACAGTTACCCATTTGGAACTTGGCATATGATAGTACTGTTAATACAGTCCTGGAATGATACTAGCCTATTTTATAATTACATCACATGGTTGGCTCATATTCTGTTTGTGATCCATTATACCTTCCAGATCCTTTTCAGTGCCAGTACTTCCTAGCTGGTTATTTCCTAATTTATATTGATTTTTCCTTCCTAAGTGCAAGGTGTTACACTTGTCGTTATTGGATTTCATTTAGTTGATTTCAGAATAGTCCTCCAATTTGTCAAGTTCTCTTGAATTCTAATCCTCTCTTCCAAAGTGCTTGCAATCCTTCCCAGCTTGGTGCATCCACAAATGTTATAAGTGTACTTCCTGGTCTATTATTCAAGTCCTTTATAAAAATATTGAATATTACCAGTCCCAGGACTGACCCTTGCACTGTCTCATTAGATACACCCACACAATTTGACTGTGAACCATCAATGACTCCTCTTTTTCAGCTAGTTCTGCACCCACTTTTAAAGTAATTTCATCTAGATTGCATTCTTTTGATGTTAAAGTTACTTTGGATACTTATTGCCAGGGCTTCTTCCATATGGCAAGTAAGAAATTAAAATCGAGATAACGGATGAGATCCTGATGCTGCTGAAGTCATTGGGAATTTTGAGATTGACTTCAATGGGGTTACAATTTCATCCAACAAGAGGAAGAAGGTCTAGTGATGAGGGCACTGGACTGTAGTATGTCTTCGCTGAAAAAGGTAGTGATGTTTCTTCAACAAATTAGGTATCTCAATGCAAATTCCAACTGGAGACAAAGGGCAGGTAACTTTTATCTTGATGTTGACCTTGACTAGCTACACTCTCATCCCCCTCAGGGCTTTGCTTAAACAAGCCACATGGAAGTAAAAACTGAAGTGCCCTGTTTCTGTTAGGATCTCCCTTCACATTAGCTAGCTCAAAGTAAAAAAACAGTGTTTTCGCAATGAAAGCAAACCTTGTGACTCTGGAGACCTGTCTGTAATCCCCTGCTCTGTCAAAGACTTCCTGTGTGACCTTGAACAAATCACATTATCTACTCTGTGTTAGACTCTGTCAATCAGGGATAATTACTCTTCCTTATCTCACAGAAGTATTGTGAGAATATACATACTGAAAATTATGAGGCACTTAAACACTATGGTAACAGTAAATAGTTGCTCTAAACCAGGTGAGCAAATATCAAAGATATCTCATTTTTCTTTCCGCAGACAAAATGTAATAGCTAGATCTTTGCAAAACTGCTTTTCTTTCCCTCCAGATCAGCTCATAGTCCTCTGGAGCAGTCTCCCCTGAATGCATGTGTTGTGTACATACCATCCAATGGCCAGACAATTGGAATTTGTATTGCCACATATCAGTGTATTTACTGGAGACATCTTCCTGGTGCTTGTCCTAGAGGAACCAAATAGAGGCCATGCGCCTCTTGATCTGCTGCTTACAAACAGGGAAGAACCCGTAGAGGAAGTAGGAGTGGATGGCAGCCTGTGCACTAGTGGCCATAAGATGGTCAAAGTCAGAATCCTGACAAAAAGAAGAAAGGAGAGCCGCAGAATAAAGATCCTGGACTTCAGAAAAGCAAATTTTGACTCCCTCAGGAAACAGATGGGCAGGATCCCCTGGAAGATTAATAGGAGGGGGAAAGGAATTCAAGAAGGATGACTGTATTTTAAAGAAACTTTACCAAGGGTACAGAAAAAAACTGTCCTACCGGGCAGGCAAAATAGCAAATATAGCAACCAACCTGCTTGGCTTAACACAGATATGTTTGATGAATTTAAACACAAAAAGGAAGCTTACAAAAAGTGGAAGGTTGGAGGGATGGCTAGGGAGGAGTATAAAAGTATTGCTCGAGCATGCAGGGATGAAAACAGGACGACCAAACCACAGTTGGAGTTGCAGCTGGAAACGGACATGAAGGATAACAAGAATGGTTTCCAGGGGTATGTTAGCAATAAGAAGACAGTCAGGGAGAATGTGGACCTCTTAACTGAATGAGGGAGGCCACTTATGAGGTGGAAAAGGCAAAAAGTATTCAAAGCATTTTTTGCTCCTGTCTTAACAGACAAGGTCAGGACCAAGACTACTGCACTGGGCAGCGCAGAAGGGGAAGGAGGTGACAGAACAGGTCCAGGACTATTTAGGAGGGATGAACATGCACAACTACATAGATCCAGATGTAATATTTCTGAAGGTGCTGAGGGATGGGAGCATTGCAGGTCCAGGAAAAGACCCAGGGCCCAAGCCCCAGCAGGCCTCCTGGTCCCAATTCAGGGGTCGGGCCCAATCCTGCCTGGGGTTCCAGGCAGGGCCCAGATTGGGCTTCTGAAGCGGGCGGCCTGACCCCGGACCTGTGGCTCTGGACCCCCAGCCAGGAACGGGACCAGGGAAGACAGCTGCCACCGTGGGTGGCCCTGCAGCAGACCCAGGGCACTGGCGCTGGGACTTAGGGCTCGAGCCCCCTGTGCCCAGCACCAATGGCACCACTGCTGAGGGAGTTGGCTGACGTGATTGTAGAGTCGTTGGCTATTAGGTCTAAAAGCTCCTGGTGATCAGGGGAGGTCCCAGGCAATTGGAAAAAGGAAAACACAGTGCCCACTTTTAAAAATGGGAAGAAGGATCCAAGGAACTACAAGTCAACCAGCCTCCCTCAGTCCTTGAAAAATCATGGAGGAGGTCTTCACGGAAACCGTTTTGAAGCACTTGGAAGAGATGATGGTGACTGGGAACACTAACAGTTAGCATGCAAAACTCTCTCTTGGGGGCCAGGACCCAGGACCAACCAGCCAGCTGCTGGCGGCCCCTGACACCTCTGTGCCGGGGGGACAGGGGGGCAGGCCCAGAGGCCGCTGGTACCCTCTCTCCCCGGAAGAAGGATGCCATGGTGTCTTTTTGCATGCCTAGAAATATTAGAATAATCCTTTCATTCTTTATATGTAAACTCTACCATTGTTCACTTCCTCCTGTTCATTTTTCTCTGAAGTCCCAGCAACCTCTTCATTAGCATTTGACTTAGTATGCAAATAGACTGTCATTATGAGACATATGATATACAATGGTCTGTCAGAGTGATACGTGTCTCCCACCTCCCATCTGGTGGAACCTGTCTTAAGGTGTGTTACTTCCAGGAGATCTGCCTTTAATATCATGGTTTTAAGAACATTTTGGCCTGGTCCTGACTGCTGCTCCAGATCGACGGGAGATATGCGACTACATACTGTAGAATACGTAGCTCCCATTGACTTTCTTACGCTCCCTTACTGCGACATCGTCACTGAGCTGTGCCAATGAGAAATGGTATCTGGTCGATGCAGCATTACTTTTTCCTGAAGGGGGGGAGTTACTGCATCAAACAGAAGGCACTTCCAGGATTGATTGAGTGCATCTCCACTGGCCACTTACAGAAAGGGAAGTTCCCCATTTTCAAGCATCTTACAAAGCAGGATTTTCTCCCACAAAAGCTCATGCAATAAATAAATTTGTTCTTTTATAAAAGTGCCCCTGGATTCCTTATTTGTTTTGATGATTCTGATATTTGCTCTAGTGCTATGGTCTGAGCCTGATTCATTTATTTTTTTTACCATTGTTCTTTTACAGTTAGGGAGATAAACTCCCATCAAGCAGCATTTTGTACTTCTGAACATCAGATGTTCCCTGGCTTTTGCTTTATTATTTCTAGTTCATTCTTCACAGTGAAATTTAAAAGAGCATCTCATTGTTTGTTATGCATGAATGTTTAAAAAAGCACATTGCCTAGGACCATGAAGCCTTTGTGAACATTTCCTGAGTTGTTATCACACCAATTATCATGGGTAATTGAATTCCTACTCCCTTTTTATTTCTGATCTCATTTTTATACCATTCCCTGATCTGCATAAAACATTTCCTCATTCAGCTTCTCATCCAGATGGACTGAAAATAGTTTCTAGTCATTGTCCTTGGACCTTTCTCGTAAATCCAAACTATATTGTGACAGATGAGCGACATGCTATCTTCCTCTAACTACAGTGAATACTTGTGTATTTTTAATATACCAATTTAGCCAGTTTCCTGGTTCTGTTGCAAGACTAGATAAGCACTCTTTGGCTGTATTTCCATTTTAAATGTCCTGTTTTGCACTGGAGAACAGATTTCCTGACTTGAAAAAAAAAAGCTTTTTTCTTTGTCTCCTGTGAAACAAAGCACTTGGAACACTTTATTTAAACAGAAAGGGCTAAGTCTATCAGAGCGTAAATGCACTGGTTTCAATATGATTACACAAGCTAGGAATTTGGCCCTGCATATTTAGTCACTGTCTGAATTAACAAAAAAAAAGGGGTTGGGGTTTTTTTGGAATATACTCTGAATGGCTCAGCTGCAGCAATTATCTCCTCACTAAGATAAAATTAATTCCAGATATAAAGAATGAATAACACAGCTGAGATGCATATGTTATTTATTTTAATGGTTCCTAATTTGTTCTCAAAGCTTTTCTGAAGCTTCCTTCACTGTATGTTTTATGCACACTATGCAATATTACTTGCAACTCAGGAGGAAGAAGTCAGGGTTGTGATGAGGCCAGACATGTAAATATATACATTAGCTTATGCAGCCTTTGCTTATTTTAGTGATGTGAGCTGTTATCTTGAGCAATCACTTCTCTCTGTGCACTATTTCCCCTTCTTCCAGTCTGGTCAGCTTGTGAGCTCTGGAGCAAGGACTCTGTCTTAGATACATTTTTACAGCACCTAACACAAGACAACCCAGATTCTGTCCCCAGCCTCTAGGGTGCTACAAATAATAGTGGAAATGTCCTATCACTTTATCTGGGAAATAAAAGCTGTAGGGCTGTTACAGATCAAAACCGAAGATGAGACTTTCCCTCTGTTGCTGTCTGTTGAGCTGCATCTTGTCAGCATGATGGCCGAATTGACTCATTGGGCACATTGATTTCTTTAGTCGCCTTGGATGAAGCCTCTCTCACTACCAGGCAGTGAGTCAGTCAGTCTGTCCAGTGGATTGTTACATGCCCAGAATAAACTGCAACAGCAGAGCAGAAAGGAAGGAGGATAGGAATCAGAGAAACAATATTTTGGCAAGGGGAGAGCTGAGACTTACTTTCACTTTGTTACCTACTTCTCTCGCCTTACGGCCACCCCTTTGCCCCATTTACTGGGGGGTTCTCACCTGTTGTGCCCTGTCTGTTACCGAGATCAGTGATTTTCAATCACTGTGCCATGGCACACTAATGTGCCGTGAGAACTGTCCACATGTGCTGTGAAATTTTGTACAAAAGTCATGAAAATCAGTGTAAAACAAACATTGCTTCATCCTCAACGATATTACAGCTCATAAATCTTATGAAAATTAATTATCAAATTAAAAGTGAGGCATCGGTCTTTCAATTTTAAAACATGAACATTCTAAACACCAGTCGCCAAAGGGAAAAATTGAGATGACAAGTATTTTTTTCCAGTGAATTGAAACATTAACGCACTTGACCCTTCTTTAGCTTGTTTTATCCACTATGTTGAAAACCTCTAGCAAGACCATAACTATAGTAAATGTTAGTAAATGTGAGGTTCATGAGCAATCAATTCAGCTGAAAAAGTGGGTGTGCCATGAAATTGTTTGTCTCATTGAAGTGTGCTGTGTTACTGAAAAGGTTGGAACCTCTGACCTAGCTAGAAGATTTCTGGGGCAAAGACACTGTCCTTTGATTACCTGACTGTACCATGCCCAGTGCAATGAGCTTTTGCTTCTTGATCAGGGTCCTAGTTGCTACTATGATAAAAATTAATATTTGTAAAACTGCAATACAGGTCACACTCTGAGTTCTGTGTCACGTATTTTTCAGATTTAAACATTTCCGTAGTTCAGATCTAAACAGTGAACAGTAATCACTAAACAATTTATATTTTGCTAAGCAATCAGTAATCTTGCAAGCATTCTCATGCTGCCTAGGTATGGGGACAAGAATGCTCTTCTAGTGCTCTTCTATGTAGGAGGTTCAGCCCTGCTAAGCAAAATTGCTGCATTCCTCTGTCTGGAGTATCTGCAATAGAGAACCTTCTGAAGGAAGGCCACAAGTGGCAGAAAGAGATGAGATTGAATCAGTAGGTGAGTCTGTAGCAATTCAATGTCTCCAGATGGTGCAGAAGTGCTGGTGAGTTCTGTCTTCCAGCTCAGAGGTGTAACTCAGGGTCCCCCGGTGATTAAGTAAATCATGATTGCTTGCCTGATGGCATTAAAGACATTATGGCATTTTCTGTAAGTGTAAAAAGTGATGTCCTGGCCAAATTCCAACTCAGGTGAATACTTTCTGCTTCCCTAAACTGCCTTCTCTATTGTTTTTCCTTTTTGGGGGGGGGGGTCATATACCACTTTCTGAACCTGTGTTGCTGTGATATATCAAAGATGCACCATGCATATTATCCTGGGCCATTGTCCCTTCTATATTCCTGAGCTGAACTTTAAAACAGCCCAGAGAAGGAAGTGCCCCCAGATATCTCTTCAGAGGTTTTACACTGACTCCATGGCAGTTTAATCGTGCTATGCACGTCACAACACGCATCTTATTAACCAGTGCAGTGCATAGACACTATATGTCACGTGGTGCTCGCTGTGCCATGATCTGTGTGACTTTGCTGTTTGCTTCAGCAATGTTATTGTCTGGTTTGATGCAAAATATGCCATGCAGGGTTCCCTCATGAAGGCTCATAACATGGTCCGCATTATTGTTATGGTGTTATGTTTTCCGCAGCATCATATATGTGTGCAGATGAGAGGCATGTTCCCGGGTATTTCACATGGTACAGGTGGAAGGCAAACCATTAGGGCTGTCTCTCAGCATGGAGGCTGAAGAGGTACATGACAAAGATGCTGCAAACTGATCTCCCTGGCTCAGGTGGAACAAAGAGAACCACCTCAGCCCAGGAAGAGGAGGAGTGGAGGGAATTTGAAAAGAGACACACTTGGAAGTGGGAGAGGCTTTTGACCAGAGAAACACCATCTTGAAAACATCTCTAGCTTCAAGCAAATTCTGGGCCCTGCCTAGGGATAGGCAGATACTGGCTGTAAAACCATCATCAGCCGGATATTGTGAGTAATCCTGGACAGTGAGGTTAGGTTAGAAAGCACCTTATATTTTTATTTGCTTGTGGTACCTCCTGACTGCTTTATTAAATGATTGTGTATTGATTTGCTATATCCTCACTTAAAATCATGTTCTAATTGATAAACTAGTGTTTATTTTTTAATTTTAGAGGAGGTGAATTAGCAAGCTGGGGCATTCCCATTTCTTTGATAAAAGGGGAAATCAGTGTCTATGAATAGAGCCCTGCAAATCCACAGATATCCGCAGATATCTGCCTTATATCCACATCCATGGATACAACACGAATATCCGCAGACCATTTCTTGCGGATACAGGTCAGATATGGATCCACTTATTTGTATCCACGCAGGGCTCTATCTATGAACCTACTGTGATTGGCAAAAGAGTCCCAACCCCTATAGAACAGAAGTTCCCATGTGGTATTTGGGGCTGGGGGTGCTGGCTGGGGGATCATCCCCTAAGTGGCTGGAAAGCACACAACCACTGCCTAGGACTGATTACACATAAGAAGCTAGTATGGACTGAGCCAGCAGTGGGTGGCCACCTAGCGAAGCCGGGTAAGTTGGGGTCCAAGGAGTGGTGATCAGAGAGAGACCCAGTGGCTCACTGGACCAGAGTCTGGGAGGGGAATGTCATAGTAAAGAATAAAATCAGATATTTAATGGAGCGTCAGTGAAGCATCCATAAGCTCAGCACATAACTGCATTTTGCACTGCAGGGGACGCTGCATTTAATAGTGGGTGAAAAGGTCCTTATGTATGTTTTGTGTTTTCATTTGAGAGCCTGAGGAAATGTATGTTATAAAAGAAAGGTATAACAGCTATTAATAAGTGACTGCAATCTCCCTGTAAAGCAGGCTGGATAGGTTACTCAGTGGAAGGCAATGTGATTTCAAACAGCTTTTCCTGTGTATTCAGATAAATAGCAAAGCCATGAATAGACCTTTGCTTAAATTACAGTTTAACTCCAGGGTTGGTTTGAATAAACTGGCTGACAGCTGATGTACGTAAAGAGCACTTTGTTTATCCTAGGAGCCAGATTGTGGCTGTTATATCACCTTTGACTTCCAGGAAAGTAAGGGAAGATTGTTTGTAGGAGCGAATTCTAGAGAGAGCTTTTGCTTTTAGTGGAGAAAATTCCTCAGAAAAGAAATTGCCTGCATTGCTTTGTGATGCATTGCCTGAAGGTACTAGGTCAAAGAAAATGATCTTTTGTGTGGCAGAGGAAAGAAATAACATATCTGCCTCCAGCATGGTGCAAATATCATCATTCTCATGCCTCACACAGGTACAGCTCAGCTTTGGTGCTTACACTGTGCAGTCTTAGTAGAGACAAGAATTGCCTGCAGCTAGCTTCTTAGCAAATCAGCCTGGCTCAATAGCTTTCTTGTGCTTGCATCTTTCTGAACCGGAAGAGTTAATCTTGTTAGTGATGGGGGATGCATCCTATTACTACCTTAAAGAGGTTATTCCAGGGCTTGGGTACCCGGGGAAACTAACATTTAAAGCAAATTTCACCTATTTTCCACTGTGAGCACACTAGATCTCACAAGCTATACAGCATCAGGGCAAGCTATTACTTATTATGGGAGGCCACTTGGAAATACCCAGAGGATGCAGAGAGATTTAATGCCATTTCATTAGCGATGGCTCTTTCCCTGCCATTGGTACAGTGTATGCCCCTGCTCATGTGCTAACTGAGGTGATATCTTCTGAGTGAAATGTAAGAAATGCTGGTGAACTGATCCTGGCCTTTTGTCCTGATCCAGCAAATGGACAGGCCCTCTGGTCCACTAAGAGCCCAACCGTCAGGGAAGATATGGAAAGACTTTGGCCTACAAAGCCCCAGAAAACTGGGTTCTCATTTGGGGCAAAGGGTGTGATGAATTTTAAACCACAGGAAAACCCCTGCGTGTAGTTTTGAAGGGGCTGTTCTTGGCAGGGCTCTTGTTGGAGGGATGAGTTATTTGCAAGTGTGTTGATTTTTCTATTGTTTTTAATGTAACACCTTAATAGAGGTTTGCTTAGAGAGAACTGTGTGGTAACCTAGAACAGTAGCAGTTCCACTGTCTACCATCTCTGGGCAGAGAAAAGAAGCAGGCCTGTGTAAGCAGACTTACCCTTTGCCAGGGATAATATTGTGAAACAAGGGAATTTTATCAGGATAGCTAATATACTGGTGATTTTTCAAAAGGGCTGCAGAGGTGATGCTGACAGTCACAGGTCAGCAAACTTCACTACTGGATAAATTGGTAGAACCCATAATAAAGAATGGAATGATGAGAACATAGCTAGATCAACATGGCTTTTGAAAAGGGAAATCATACCTCATCAATCTATTAGAAGTCTCTGAGTCTGTCAAAAAGCATGGAGATAAGGATGTCTCTGTGCTGGAGGCCCCACAGTGTTTTGCCTAATCTCAGTATTTGTCCTTGTTTCTTTCAAGTTTGCCTTTCCTGAAACTTTTCTCACCTCCAGTTGGTATAATGTACTTTCAGAAAGCCTTTGACAAGGTCCTTCACCAAAGGCTCTTATGACAACTAATAGTCATGGGATAAGAGTGAATGTTCTTTTCATGTATCAGGGTAGTGACGCAGAGTGGCCTTCTTCGAGGCTGGAGAGTAAGGGTATGTCTACACTGGAGGTTTAAATTGACTTAACCTGGCTTAAATCGACTTAAGCAATGCCATGGCTACTTTTGCATTTATAAAGTCAACTTAAGCACTTGCTTAAGTCAACTTAATAACTCTGGGCCTTAAAGTCAACTTTAAACGTTAAGTCAACTTTATTAAGTTGATGTAACGAAATGTGGCTGCCTAAGTCAACTTCATTAAGTTGACTTAAGCCAGCGTAGCCACTTAAGTCGACTTAATAAAGTCAACTGAAGCCAGGGGACCCACTGAAAATTAACTTTATTAAGTTGACTAAGTGGCTACCCTGGCTTAAGTCAACTTAATAAAGTTGACTTAAAAAAAATGTGGACTTTCTAAGTTGACTTAAAAAAATGTGGACTAAGTCAGCTTAATAACTTTAAGTCGCCCTTGTTAAGTCAACTTAACTGAGCCCTCTAGTGTAGGCATAGCCTAAGAGACCACTATACTCTCCCTGGTGGATGGAGCCAAACCAGGTCCACCCCCATGATGGAAACAGAAAGGCATGGCAGGAAGTATAAAGGGTGGGCTGCAGCTCAGTTGGGCCAGAGTCAGAGAAGAAGGCAGATGTCTCCAGCCCGTGGCAGAACCTGGTACTGGAACTGCGCTGTGCAGTTCCCTCCCTTGGAAGAGACTGACCGTGAAGAGGAGTTACCAGGGTTGTCATTTGCTGTGTACTTTGAGGAGACAGAGCACCCTTGGTCTATAGAGCCCTACACCCAGCCTATGGTAGGGACTCAGGGAGCAGCCCAGGAAAATTAGGCTTTATCTGATTTTGCTGGTGGATAGCGTGTCAGCATGATGTCAAGCCAGGAGGTGAGTCAGGAAGACAATGTCTGTCTGTAGCTGTTCAAGTTTCATGGATTTTCACGTCATATAGCTAAAATCAGTGCCTCGCATGATGGCAAATTCCAATCTTCCTTTCCAAGTGAAAACAATCTGACATTAAACCAAATGGACTAAAGGTGAAAAATCCATTATGATCAACATACTCTGAAAAAGACTGAACTGACCCATCTCTGTATGTGTTTATTCACCTGCCATGCTACAGGTTCCATTTTTTTGCATCCAGTGAAGTGAGACAATATCCATGAAAACTCATATGATAAATAAATTTGTTAGTCTTTAAAAGTGCCACAGGACTCCTTGTTGTTTTGCTGAACTAGACTAACACGGCTGCAACTCTGGAACTTCACATTTCAGCTGAAATTATAAATAGGCAACATCTTATCCCTTTGACTCTTCAGGCTTAACTCTGCTCTAAGTAGTTAGAAAAGGTTTTATTAGTCAACCAAAATTTATGGCCAGTTGAGCCTGAGTGTCTCCTAAGCTGGTATATTTCACAAAAATAATAGGAAAGGAGGATGTCTTGTCTATTTCCTGAGGTTGGGTTCTAGGGTTTGAGTGTTGTTTTTTAAATGAGTGGTTTTTGACTTAATTTGAGGTTGTGAAACAAGCACCCTGTGGAGCAGACACTTTACATAGTATGACTTTCCTTGCCTTCCTATCCCCCAAATCATATATTTAATTTATGAGAGGCTTTTCCTGGTGGTTTAAAAAAATATATGATGTCAGAGAAAGCTGCAAAATAAACTGGATTCCTCTAATGTATGTTAATAACAAAGAAACATATAGGCTTATAGCTTATGAATGCTAGTTCACTGAGGCGCTGTGCTGAATTAATTTTAGTTTGTGTTTGTAAACATCCATAGATCATAAGGAGCCATGCTGAACACTAAATCTGTAAACAAACTGCTCACAGAGGTCAGTGTGTTTGAAACCATGTGGCACTGCAAAAAGAAAACAGGGAACCTGGAACTTAGGAGCGCTTTGGCTGCCAGCTTTGTTCCATATTGATTGTAATATGAAGATTATTGTGTACAAACAAGCCCTAAGGCTATTCTGCTCATTTCCATACTTTGCTAGAATTCATGGGATCAGAGAAGTGCTGATATTGACACACAAAGAAATTGACCAAGGACTGACAGCATCCAGTTTAGAGCCTGATCTACAACAGTTACTTAAGAACATGAGAAAAGACATATTGCTGCAGACCAATGGTACATCTAGCCCAGTAGCCTCTCTTCTGATAGTGTCTGGTCCTGACCCAAAAGGGGGTTGCCAGCTGATTATAAAGGGATCACAGTATTACCACCCTTACTTCTGTGTTACCTTCAGTGCTGGGTGGCTGGAGAGTGGGTTGGGTGCCCACCTCTAAAGGCTGTGTTGTGGTTAGCCACAGCACAAAATTAAAGGTAGCATGGCATGGCAGTGGGGAGAGGTTGTCGCTTTTGTGAGGAGGTCATCACAGCCTGAAATATTTCCAAAGGGGGTCCTGGAAAAAAGAGTTTGAGAACTCCTGGGCTACATACAGTATAAACAGCAGGAAAGGATGGTCCCTGCCCCAAAGAGCTTTCAATCTAAGGGCCTGCTTATACTGTAGTCACAGGGTGTGATCACAGTTCAGGTAGCCATCTTCAAACTAGTTTTAGGCTAGCCAGTTGGGTCCTGGACCAGCAAAGCTGTGGCAAAGCAAGACTGAGCATGGACTAGCCCTTGAAACAATTACTACCCAAAAGTCCACTCGGTTTGTACAGCCCACTCCAATGGGGAAGCAGTCACAGCTTCACTGCTCTGCTACCCGAACTAGAGAGATTATCTGGAGCTGTGTTCATCCTACGACCACACCACAGAGAGATCTAAGTACATTGTAATTACAAGGACACATCTCTGTTTACCCAAAGATCTCAAAGCATTTTAGAAACACTAAAGAAGCTTCACACTCCCTTCTGAGATAGGTAAATGTTATTATCTCCATTGTATAGCTGGGAGAACAAAGACTAAGGTGGGGTCCAAAAAAGAAATAGGTAAGTTTATGGAGGAGAGGTCCATCAATGGCTATTAGCAGGGACGGGTGGGGACCGCTGTTCAGCAGAGAATGGAGATGGATGATAGGGTAGAGTTGTTGATAATTAGCTGTTCTTTTCATTCCCTCTGAAGCTGCTGGCATTGACCACTCTCCACAGACCAGATACTGGGCTAGGTGGACCCAGTAGGCCATTCTTATGTTCTTAAGAGGTCGAGGACTTGATTTCCAGAAGTGCTGTGCACCCATCTCTCTAGTGGATGTCAATGGATTGCATGAGTGCTCAGTACTCCTGAAAATTACGCGGTAAGGATGTTGCCCAAGGGTCACACAGGAAGTCTGTTGCAGAGGAAGGAGAAGATCAAAACAGGTCAGATACCATTTCCTTTGTTATTGTCATAAGAACAAAATGGGATACTTGCCAGAAAAGGACTGATGAGCTGTGGGCAGGGCTATAACTACATATTTGGGCACCTGGAGCAAGCAGCCCTAAAGGCCCACCCCCCCTCAGCTGGGCCCCAATCCGGGGCCCATCCGGCCCTACTCTGCCGTGGCCAAAGTCGGGTGGGGGTTCCCTACCCTGCCGCAGCCAGACTCGGGCAGGGAGTGCCTTCCCTGGCTCTGAGAGGAACATGCCTTTAAGGCACATTCCTCTTCGGGCCAGGAAGGGTCTGGTGCGGCACCCTTTCAAATTCATGCCTGGGGCTTTGCCCCGTTCGCCCTGCTGTAGTTACGGCCGTGGCTGCGGGCTCAGTTGGCTCCTCCCTACTACACCTGCAACAAGTATTAAGCCTGGAGACAACAGCTATAAGGGAGAGTTTAGTTCACTGGGGGCTGATGGGGGAGGAGAGCAGAGTACCAGCTCTCACTCTGTGAAAGCTGATTGACTGGGAATGGGAACTCTCCGAGGGTATGTTTATACTGGAGGCTTTGCTAAGCTGACTTAACAAGGTCAACTTTAAGTCAACTTAAAGTTGACCTTGTTAAGTAGACTTAGAGAGTCCACATTGAAAACTCCAGTCAACTGCCCGCATCCCCACTGGCAGGTGCTAGGTTGACCTTTCCCGGTAGCCAGGAACATTGGGAGGGGGCCTAGAGGTCAATTAGTTGACTTAAGGGCTTTTCCTCGTCTGCATTGGCTTAAGTCAACTTAATAAGGTCGACTGATGTGTTAAGTTGACCTTAAGAGGTGGTATTATTAAGTCAACTCAAGGAAGTGCTTAAGTTGATTTAATAAAAGCCCGGTGTGGCTGCAGGTTTCTGCAGGTCAACTTAAACTTCCTCAAGTTGACCTAAAGGCTTCAGGGTAGATGTACCCAGAGAGACTGCTGTTTGCCAGAGCCTCCCTGAAGCCCGGCAGGCCTTCCAAGGGACTGTTCTTTGCTATCCATGCCTTGCTCATTGCTGCTGGGTAAAATGATGGTAGGTGGCATCCCGCCTAAAGGGGACAAGAGCCAAATAAATGCCCTTTTTGTCTTGTGACACTGGACCAAGGTCTTGATGCTGGTTTGTCCCAAGCCCATGAGAAAGTCAAGTCACAGAGGGACATTACAAAACATTTGTGTGGGTCTCACCCAATAATTCTAGCCACTGTTTCAGTCGAGGTGGATGAGTGTCACGCCATTATGCTCATCTAATCCCCATAATCCCAAATCACTCCTCTCCCTTTCCCCAGACCGTGGTGCTTAAAAAGGTGGACAGCAAAAGAAAAAACCCTCAAACCTAGCAGCTTGGCTGAGGTAGCCACATAGGAAGCCTATAAATGGGAGGTTGTAGAAAGAAAATAAATTCTTATGAAACACAATAGCTGATTAACTTGGATTTTTCCTTTTAAACAACAACAGCAAATCGCATGCTCTGTACTGGGGGATGATACATAGTATTACTTCATTTTAAAATGACTCAGTTTCACAGGAGATCAGTAAGGGCCTGATAACGTGAAAACAGCTTATCCTATTCCTGAAATATAAACAGGATGGATTTTTTAAAATCACTTCTAAAAAAGAATTACTATACGCTTGTGGGAAATTGAAAGTTGACCTTCTGAATGTCAGAGGAGTAAATCCTTACTTAAGATTTATAACAGAAGCCCCGGCTTTACTGATAATATTAATTTGGATTGTAATGTGTCACTCCATCATTGCAAAAATAATAAACACAATCCTCGAATATTTTAGGAACAGGATATATCAATGTTGCCCAAAGACAGATATTTTGATTAATTCTTCTTTAATTTAGCACTTGTGGGAAGGTGGAATTTGTTTTTTTTTTATTTTCACTCTCTCGCCCAATTCTCTTCTGTATTTTCTACACACACTCTGCTGCCTCTTGTTGTTTTTGCTGTACACAGACTAACACATCTACCCCTCTGGACGCTCTCCCCACTATGATAGCCAGAGATTTCCTACTTCACCCTGAAGCCCATAACTCACCTCCCAAACCAAGCTCCGTCGCACACCACTTTGAGGCCTTAGCTTTTTCTGAGCTGAGCCCAAGGTGGGTAGTTTACAATTTGTCTCAATAATAACTGATAATAAAATTTCTCTGTATTTATAAGCTCCAGAGAGGTAGCCATGTTAGTCTGTATACAGCAAAAACAATGAGAGTCCTGGGCAAACTCATATGCAAACTTGACACAATCAATTTCCAAAGGGATAGCCGTGTTAGTCTAGTCCAGTGAAAAAAACAAGGAGTCATGTGGCACTTTAAGACTAACAGATTTATTTTTCATATGTTATGAGATTTGTATGAGACCACAAACTATGTGGATGACCTCTTGCTAGCGTCTCCAGACCGAGACTCCTGCGTGAAGGATACTGCTGCCCTGCTTAAACAACTAGCCGACCGTGGACACAAGGCCTCTCCTTCCAAGCCGCAGTTTGCACAGACCAAGGTGCAGTATCTGGGGTACATCATTGGACCGGGGACTTGAGAGCTATCAGAAGAACGTAAGTCTGCTATTCTTAAAATACCTTTGCCCCAGTCCAAGAGACAGGTCCGAGCACTCCTGGGAACCCTTGGGTTCTGCCGTCCCTGGATCCCTGCCCTAGGTGAGCTCACCAAACCATTGGTGGCCCTAACAGCTAAGGAGGCACCGGAATATGTTCTATCAACCCCGGAGTTGCACACTCTCCTGCACAAGATCAAGCGGGTTTTATCCTCAGCCCCAGCCCTAGGTTTGCCAGACTATAGAAAACCTTTCTTTCTGTTTGTTCATGAACGTCAGGGAGTGGCATCAGGGGTCCTAACCCAGCGCCTAGGACCCCATCCACGTCCAGTGGCTTACTATTCTGTGCAACTTGATCCAGTAGCTCGGGGAGCGGTGGGCTGCCTGCGGGCTTTGGCTGCTACCGTCCTTCTCGTGCAAAGATCCAAAGACCTCGTTATGGGTTACCCACTGACTGTTTATGTGCCCCATGAGGTCTCTGCCATTCTGCTTAGATGTCAGACCCAAGCCTTCACCCACCAACGAATGGCAAATTATGAAGCTGAACTCCTGACTGCCTCAAATCTCACTATACAGCGCTGCAATGTTCTTAATCCTGCAACTCTGTTACCGGAGACAGATGAGACTCTAGAGTGCCATGACTGTTTGCAAGTTATTCAACATGTGGAACTACCTCGCTCCGACCTTAGTGATGTTCCACTACAAAATCCTGACTTTGAGTTGTTTACTGATGGTTCTTCTTATGTGCTGCATAATTTTCGTGTTACAGGAGCTGCGGTTGTTACTCTGCATGCTGTGGTATGGGCTTCCGCTCTCCCAGGCCACTTGGGGGCTCAGGCAGCTGAACTTATTGCTCTAACACAAGCCTGTATTCATGCCCGTGGCTGTTCTGCTAACATTTACACAGATTCTAAATATGCTTTTGGAGTGTGTCATGCTACAGGTGCCCTGTGGAAGCAAAGAGGTTTCCTTACAGCCAATAACCAGCGTATAGCTCATGCCTCACAGGTTTCTGCCCTACTGGATGCCATCCATCTTCCAGCCCAGCTTGCCATCCTACATTGCTTTGCCCACAAAAGCACCAAAGATCTGATTGCCCAGGGTAACTCGTATGCAGATACCACCGCCAAATGGGCTGCTTCCTTGCCAGTCCCACTTTCTGTTCATGCTCCTGTTTTTCAGGTTTCCTCTCCTTTCGATTATACAGCTCTACTCTCGTCTACTGAAGTGGAACAGTGGAGAGAAAAGCATGAAGCCACCCTTCGTGACGGCCTCTGGTGTGTTCCTGATGGACGCCCCATCGCCCCTAAAAAACTTGTGCGGCTCCTATGCCAACAACTTCATAACAAGGGACATTGTGGATCACATGCCATCGTCGATGCTGTTCGTGCTGTTTGGTTTGCTCCTGGAGTTGTCCAGGAAGCCACAAGAATAGCTAGAGCCTGTCCAACGTGCCAGTCCTTTAACTCCTCTAGCCGCCCTAAAACCCACACAGGGGGGCGTCAGTGGGCTGAACTGCCCTTTGAAAGACTACAAATTGATTTCATTCAGTTACCACCAGCTCAAGGCTACAAATTTGTTCTTGTTGTTCGTGATCAACTCACTCATTGGCTTGAAGCTTTTCCTGCCACTCATGCCTCAGCTCAGACTGTTCTCAAGTGTCTTATGCGTGATATTGTTCCTCGCTTTGGCCTGCCTGTTGCCATTGACTCCGACCAAGGCTCGCATTTCACCGCTGATCTTCTTACTTCTCTGTACCACGCCTTTGGGGTCCAAATCGTCTTCCACACCCCCTATCACCCACAAAGCTCGGGGGGAGTGGAAAGGGGAAATAGAGAAATTTAAACCCTGTTGGGTAAACTGTGTAAGGAAACACAACTAAAGTGGCCTCAGGTTTTACCTATTGTATTGTTTCAGCTTAGAAATCGTTCAAGAGCTGATTGTGGGTTATCACCTTTTGAAATCTTATTTGGCCGGTCCCCAACCACCACTCAAGGACTAGATCCTAGGTCCCTGAGTCTTGTTACAGGTGATGAGGGTTTGCATGCCTATTTGCTTTCTCTTTCCAGATCCTTTCGGTCCCTGTGGAAGACAGCTGCAATTACCCAAACGCTCCCACTGGACGAGAACCTGCATTCGTTCCAACCAGGGGATTGGGTCTGGATCAAGAATTTTCAAAAGGCTCCATTAACACCATCGTGGAATGGACCATACCAAGTTCTGCTTACCAGCCACACTGCTGTGAAAATAGCTGAACGCTCTGCGTGGATTCACCACACCTATGTAAAGCCCGCCGTGATTGACCACAGTCCATCATCTCCAGCAGGACCACCTACTGTGCCGCCTCTCAAACTTCGCAAAGATCCACAGTCGGACTCGTGGTTCCTTGGGACATTATTTTCAGACTCTTTTTAAGCATGTGGTACCTTTTATGGTGTACTTTGTTGCTGCATTTTCCATTATTTATAGAGCCACAATTTAGCCCCAAAAGCAATACCTTTGTTGAGCTTGCCCGTACTAGTCTCAACAGTTCCAATTTTTGTGTTACCCCGAGCCTCACTATAGAAGGACTCTCGCGCACCTGTTTTTATGGTGTCCCCTTCCCTTTTTCCCAACTTGCTAATACCACTAATTGGACATGGCTCTCTTATAATAATGCTTCTACCTTTTGGACAGCTGGGTGGTACTGGTTTGGTTCTACCCCTAAGCCCAATGCCTGGACCAACCGCCGACGACTTAAATTGTCCCTTATGGGAGTTACCCCAGCAATTGAATGCATCTATCTCACTACAACCCATGAGCTTTCAACTGTTGCTCTTCCTAGTGGCTTACCTTGTTCTACTATATACAATGCCTCCAATATATTGACTGACATGTACTTACCTCACGGTTTTATGTTCCTTTGTGGTAACACTTCTTATTCCTATGTTCCAGCAAATGCTACTGGGGGTCCTTGTACTATAGGTCGTCTTTCTTCCCTTTATGCTCTTCCTTGGCATAAAACCCCCAAGGCTACTCAATTGTCTCGTAAGCATCGATCCCTAAACTCTGATTGTCACAGTGACCTTCACCTGCTCTCCAAAACTCAGGTGATTGCTTTAGCAGCATCCCTAGTTGGGGTCCCAAGCCTTGCTGAAGCTGCCTACCTTGATCTCTCCAAACTAGCTTGTACTTTAGCAAAGTCTATTAATCAAACCTCTTCTCTTATTCAGCTACTTAATGAGGAACAGGCACAACTCAGACAAGCTATTTTACAAAATAGAATTGCTATAGACTACCTTTTACTTAGGGCTGGACATGGATGTCAAGAATTTGCTGGTCTCTGTTGCTTTAATCTTACTGATAACTCACACCGTATTGAGATTCGTTTACAGAACCTTCGCTCCCTGGAGGAAAAGATGTCCCAGGAGAAAGATACTAGCTTACTCTCTTGGTTATGGTCATGGCTCCCCAAGCTGGGAGCCTGGGGACGCCGGCTTATTTCTGGTCTCCTTTCACTCTTTTTCTTTATTTTGGCCCTGTATATCCTTGGCAAATGCTTGTTAAGCCTCCCGTCCCTTTTTCGGTCCTCTTCAGTTTCCCTCAGGTCCCAACGCTCTTATAATTCCACATATCCTATAGAAACTGTTTCGCTGCCACATGTTATTTGTACCCGTTCCAAACTGGATGCGCGTTTCCGGCCTTGAGCCTACGAAATATAGGTTTTCATAGGCTCACAGGGGGGGACTGTTATGAGATTTGTATGAGACCACAAACTTGTGAGCATAAGTGACTCCATCTTAGTACTGTTCCCTTAATATTATGTTAACCTCTAGCCTGACTAATAAAAGTATAGAGCCCCTCACATCCTTGAACAGTCTATAAGCAGGAGATTAGGGAAACTGCACCAGTCTCGAGGTCACCTATTAATCAACAATGTCTTTTGTTTATTACATTCGCAGGCTCCGAGGAGCCAGCCTAACCTTCTCTACTAATTTTCCTATCTTATATGAATATGTATGAAATCTATTCCTATATGGTACTAATAAATGTGTTAATTTTGTTTACATTGAATATATTAACCATTTTCAGATTTCCTTGAATTAAGTTGTTGTACCTGGGTATAAAAGTCTTTTAGCACCGGTCCTTCGGGGCCGGCCGCACTCAGTAGCTCTGAGTGTCAATAAACTTGTGATTCTTCCTCCTGTTGTCCGGCTCCATCATTGACCAGAGCAGAGAACGAGCTTTTCTCTCAACACATATGACTCATTTTTTTTTGCTTGACACAATCAGACTGAGTCTGAATGGAGACTTGGAATAGTTCTCTCATTACAAAAAGTAAATGTCCCTGTCCACACAGTCTCACCTTCTAATTAACTGGTGTGAATGGGCCTCCTCTACCCCAACTGAACTGATACCTTAGCACTTGCCCTCGCCTTTGTAATGTTTCTCACTCTTCCAAATACCTCCTAACTGTAGTTTCCACTTCATGCATCCGAGGAAGTGGGAGTTAGTCCACAAAAGCTTATGCGTGAAGAAACTTATTAGTCTGTAAGGTGCCACCGGGCTCTTGTTTTTTCTGTATTTATAGATAGACATAATCTTCCAGTCGCAACTCTTCTGTTATGGTACTGGTGCAGAATCACAGACACATTTCAGAGGTAGCCGGATTGATCGTTCTATATTGGAAAAGATGGAACTTGTTCTTATAGCACAGGATTGGACATCAGGATGCCTGGGTTCTATTTCTGGATCTGCTTCTGACTCACAGAGGACAAATCACCTATGTATGCTGCCTCAGTTTCCCCATCTGGGTCAGTGATATTTTCTTTTATTATAAAATTGTTGCAAAGGGTCTTTTTCATGTCCCTAACAGATTTAGACGGGGGTAGCCATGTTAGGCTGTAGTACTGCAAAGACAACGGGAGTCTTCTGGCACCTTGAAAACTAACAGATTTCTTCGGGCATAAGCATAAGCAGATGCATCTGACAGAGCGGGTTGAGGTGGGTTGGAGCCAATGAAAGCTTATGCCTGAAGAAATCTGTTAGTCTTTAAGGTGCCACGGGACTCTCACTGTCTTTAATAGATTCAGAGATTTTTTGGATGGCTGTTTCTATAGGACGGCAGAATATTAAATACGACCGTGAAAGTGCTAAGATAAATTGATTTCAGGAGAGACCAAAGAACCACACGAGGGCCAAGTGTGTCCTTGGAAGTTCAAAAGTAAGGCCTGTGGCCCACCTCTGGTGTAAGTGCAAGCTGATCAACAAATTATCAGCTTCCAGCTGTCACAGCTGATAAATTCAAACAATCCTTTAGTTTAGCAAGGTAGATACATGCTTGCACGAATAATGTGAGGTCTGTGCATTTATTTTTAATAAGGTGCAGTCCACAGCCTCCTGGCAAGCAGCCAGCGTGGAGCTGAAAAGTTTTGAGGTGTTTAGTAAGTAAAGGAATGTAGGATCTTGCAGTATAAATGAAGACTATTTTTAGCCCAGCTTTTTTCCCCAGAAGCAAATATTTTAAAACAAACAAACAAAAATAAATTTGGTGCAATGGGGAGTTTGTTTTTAAAAGCCTGGCTGCTAACATAACATTTTACAAAGGCAAAAGCCAAACTGTCAGGCAATCTGAGCCAAGGTCCCGGCAAGCAGCATCTCCACTAGGTCAAGGGTACAGAGATTTTATACTTAACCCAGATTTTGTAGATTAATGTTGGATGAGAACTAGGTCAGGAAGAACCAGGGGGCAGAATGTGCACTAAACTTCCTCCTTTCCTGACATAACAACTTTCCTTCTTTTTTGTCTTTAAAGATTGTTGCACATTTAATGCAGAGTTTGTAGCCTTACAGTTCAGAGAAGCATAGATAATAGCGGGACCCCAAGCCTCAAAAAAACCCTAATTTCCTTCCCCTCCAGCGTCGCTGTTGTATGGGGAGTCAGTCATGTCCTGGATCTCTTTCACTCCAATCACACTCCAGTAAAATTTGACAACTTTTCTGCTCTTTTTTTCAGACTGTCTCAATTTTGCCATGATTACCTGTGGATCCTATAAGCACCAGGGAAAATCCAAAACAAGAAGTGGCAATGTTGGTGTCAGTGCAAAATGCAGTAATATTGTCATGTTGATCCAGAGTCAAAAATAATAACTTGTGTCATTGGGAAAGAAAAGTCATGACATCATTTGTGGAAAAGATGCCAGAGCTACACAGCTGCTTGAGAGGATTTTTCCCAGGGAATTAATTTTTGTTTGCAGTTTTTGCTTGCTGCTTTCTCATCTTTATGGTGTGTGTGTGTGTGTGTGTGTATGTGTGCGTGCGTGCGTGCGTGCGTGCATGCGTATATATTTTTTAATTAAAATGGGAATGGATCTCTTTCATCTGTGGGGTTGTTTGGCTTGCCTGAGATGGTCTCAGGTTTTGCCATGTGCCATCTGTGGTGGTCATGGAGCATCCACACTCTCTTCCGAGCATGTTTGTGCAGCTCTTGTAGGTGTTGGTAACTCTGCATGTGTGTGAATCCTTTTGTGTTCATATTGGAATTTCCTGCGTATAGTGTAGTTGCTGCTGGAGTCACTCCCTCTCAGGAGATACAGGTGTTTTCCTGAGCTGGGAAAGTTTTATGATGAATTCCAAAGAGGTAGCTGTGCTAGTCTAGTTCAGCAAAACAAACAAGGAGTCCTGTCGCACTTTGAAAGATTAACACATTTATTGATCTCATGAAATTGTTCATTTTTAAAAGTGCCACAAGACTCATTGTTTGTTTTGTATGAATTTCAAAAGGGATAGCCGTGTTAGTCTAGTCCAGTAAAAAAACAACAAGGAGTTGTGTGGCACTTTAAGACTAACAGATTTATTTTTCTGTAAGTTCACCCATCTTCGAAGCATCTGAGGAAGTGGGATCTTCTCCCACGAAAGCTCATGCAAAAAATAAATCTGTTAGTCTTAAAGTGAGACACAACTCCTTGCTGTTTTGTATGTGTTCGTACCTGATGTACTAATAAGGGGCCGCTTGCCCGGGCACCCCATTTGCCACCAAGTGCACATGAAAAAACCCCTTATGGACAGCGTAAGAGGCTCTGGCCTGGAATCTGGGAGGCTACAGACTAGCATAACTCAAAGGTACTAACCTCGTGGGAACCGAAACCCACCTAGGAATTTATGACCACCTGGAACGTTGGGTCCCACCTAGGCATTTATGACCCTCCTAGGAATCTGGGCCCACCTAAGAATTTATGACCCACCTGGAAATTTGGGTCCCACCTAGGAATTTATGATCCACCTAGGAATCTGTACCCACCTGGGAATTTAAAAACCTAATTAGAAAATTACTATCTCAATCGTGGGAACACAAACCCCCCCAGTGTGGGAACCAGAAAAACACTGAGCTAAAAATCCTATAAAAAAGGGGATGACAACTGGCAAAAGTTATGGAGGTTCACGTGTTACCTGCCAGAACTGATCACTCTGACAGTTGGGTCTCCCGAGGAAAGCTAGCTCGTGTCGTGTCTCTTACCATGCCTCTTGTGTTCATGCTGCTGGTCAGTGGAGCCTGGGTTGTGGTACGTATATAGGAATCCCCTACGAGTACATTGCAGTTTGTTTTACCTTGCCATTTTGTCTTGTTGGGAATACCTAGCAGTTTTACTTTGTTGCAAATACCTTGCAGTTTTGCCTTATTGTTTTACGGTGTTACTTATATAGATTTGCGGTTTTGCTTTACAGTCTTGCTGTGTCACTTATATAGACTTGCAGTTTGCTTTATTATTTTACTGTGTTACTTATATAGATTTGCCACCTCAGTTGGTCTTGTAAGGTTACTGTTTCAGTTGTTGATTGCTACCTCAATTGTCACTGTGATTACCCATTGAAAAATTTTCCCCGTTGTTGCGCTAAATAAACAAACCCATTTCTCAGTTAGAACTACTGAGTCCGGTGTCTCCTTCTCCCATCGCGGTTGGGAACCAACAGTATGATGAACTGTTCGTAATATTTTAGAATGGGCCTGTGATATAATTGTCTCTTTCTCTGTTTTCTGAGGTTCTTTCAATTCAAATCTCTT
Organism: Podocnemis expansa; assembly: GCA_007922195.1. Taxonomy (NCBI): domain Eukaryota; kingdom Metazoa; phylum Chordata; order Testudines; family Podocnemididae; genus Podocnemis; species Podocnemis expansa. The sequence continues at coordinate 4,676,307 of ML682065.1, forward strand.
GGGAACAGTACTTTGCACAGGTGGTGTCGGGAAAGAAATCAATGGAGACATTGCCATCAGACTGATATGGGGACTGCTACAAACCGTACAACCAAGATTACTCACACATAAAGCTATGCTTTACTTAGTCTCAAGCACTTACACAAGTCTACAACAGGTAAATAAAACACCCCCAGCAATTACCAAAGTTTGGGGTGACTCTTGAATGGTACAGCAGCAGCCTTCTAATTGGCCCATCTTTCAGCTGCCAACGGGGACCTCAGCTGTGTCCAGGAAGAGATCCCCCAAGAGTCCAGATCTCTCCCAGCACATTTATCCTCCTTCATGACAATAACAGATCAAAACAACTTGTTGGGCAAGCAGTTTGAAAGGCTAATAAGAGGTTTTCACGGATCACTAATTAGCCAGATGTGTTTGTGCAGAATCTGCATGCCTTGAGGCCCTGACAAACACCTCTCAGAGGTAAATATAGATAAGCTTCTTGCTTTTCTTTTGAAACAAAGACTCAGCATAATAAACGAGGAGTCTATGGCACTTTTAAGGGCTAACAAATTTATTTATAATTTATTTACTGTTAGTCTTTAAAAGTGCCATAAGACTCCTTGTTTGCTTTGTTGAGCTAGACTAACATGGCTACTCATTTAAAACCTGGCATGTTCACCAAAACAAGCAACGAATATCTTCAAGGTGCATGACAAAGCGAGATTTTCTCCCAGGAAAGCTCAAGCAATAAATAAATTTGTTAGTCTTTAAGTGCCACAGACTCCTTGCTGGTTTTGCTACCCCTTTGGAACAAATTCACCAAAGGATTCACTGGAGTGAGGGTTAGGGAAGGACAGAGTCAATTAAAGGTTGAGCAAGAGGCTCCCCTCCCCTCCTGGCTTAGTCGAGGTAAGGCTGCACAGGGCTGTGAAATGGCGGACCAGTTTTGGCTTCTGTTAGCAACCAGTCTGATGCAAACTAGCTCCTAGCAACTCACAGGTAACTCACCAGAGAGTTATAGTCCTTATGTATTAACTCTTTTCACAGCACTTTGCAAATGTTAGCATCTTTAAACTTACCACCACTGTGATATAGAATCATAGAAACTGGAAGGGATCGTGAGAGGTCATCAAGTCCAGTCCCCTGCACTCATGGCAGGACCAAGGACCCTCTTAAACCATCCCTGTCAGGTGCTTGTCTAATCTGCTCTTGAACACTTACAATGATGGAGCTTCCACAACCTGCCTAGGTTAACCACCCTGACAGTTAACCTCTGGAATAAGTTGCCTTGGTAGGTTGTGGAAGCTCTGTCATTGGAAGTGTTTTAAGAGCAGGTTAGACAAGCACCTCACAGGGATAGTTTAATGTAATATAAATGGTGTTCTCTCCATTACAAACATGGGAAAGAAAAGACAGAGGTTAAGTCCTCTGGCTATCATAGATGAAAGCCGGTAGGCAGCGCTCACTAATTCTAGTAGTTTTACGTCCTCTTGAATGTTGATGTCATTGTGTATTGATACTATATCTTGTCTACACACTATGGGGAAGAGAATGGGGACAATGAAATAAATGTACTGAAGAGAGTCCACGTCCTCACATAGGTCATATCCAGAACTAAAAGTGTCTTCATGGGTGCAAACTATGAAACTGTAGAGAGGACCATTTCTCCACCCACATGGCCTACTATAGAGTACCAAAGGTGGAAAAGGAATGGACTGGGCCAGTTTGTTTGTACATGTTTTTGGGTTTGAGTGGAAGTGGGAAGCCAATAGCAGGTTTTCCTTTTTCCCTGGAGAAAAGGGGGAGTTGAGAGTGACAGGATCTTTCTCTTTACCTCCCTACCAATTTGTATGGAAGGGAGAACTAATAAGGGGCATTGATTTTGCCTTGAAGAGGGAAAAAGGGAAAACATGCTTGGCAGCTTTGGCCTTAGTGATTAATACCAAGGCATATGACTTTGTGAAGGTTACTGGCCCAGCACATCTAGCTAGCTTGTTGATATCAAGGCAAAGAAATTTTATCATCATGTAGTATCTGTGTTATTTAAGTGCCTAGTGGTTCATGTCAGGACGCAGGGTTCTGTTTTGCTGTATGCTTAATAAAAACAGTTCTTGTTCCAGAGAAGACATGATGCAGCAGAAAAAGAAAACAGATGGTGATGGGATGCCTTGGCAGCTGCTTTGCATAAAACCAATAGCCACTGCTCTGTTCCTTCCAGGCCTTTATCAACTGTTTGTGCTTTGTTGTCATCATGAGTGAAGTAAGTCTTTAAGGATTGATTTGAAGGAGGACAAGTCAAGATAGTGAGTGGTCTTATGGATTTGGACAGAAAGCTTTGTCCCATGCAGAAGGGGTAGCAGTGGACTAATGGGCAGGAAAAAGTGGCATAGTAAAAGTAGGGCTTAACATTCCACTAAACTATTAGACCTGGAAGGTAGAGGCCATAGCAAAGGGAGAGAAGTCTATGGGAAGTAAATGTGTCAACAGAAATGGAATTCATGAGTGTGTATGCTTGAGATAATAAAGCTGAATGTCTGTACGTTTCTTTATGTATGTAGTGTAGTTTTTATTAAAATTGCTGTCAATGTCCCGCATGTGATTGACCACCGCACGTAGAATGTAATCACTTAAACCATATTCATCCGTATGACATTGCAGTACTGGGTAACTTTAATGTGCATACATGTGCTAATAGGATTTGTGCTTGTTTTTTAATGTATGTATTGTATTAAGGCAAATTACTACATTAAATAAAGAATATTTTGTTTTTGAAGTTTACTGCCTGGGTGTCAATCTTTCAAGCATAAAGTAAACAGAGTATGATCTACAAAGTTTTCCGAAGGGCATAGGGGAACTGCTGGTAAAACCCTGTCAGTTCCTGTAGGCTGAGTCGTCTCCTTTCAACTACTAAAGCAGAAAAACCAGTTACCAGAATAGGTGAGCCATTCTGGGGGGTGCATGAAGTCTAATTTTGAAGGTACCAAAGGCAGCCAGGCTCAGGCATAGCCTGCATGGGTGGGTTGAGAGTGGGGCTGAGTCAATGACACCCAGTTTTCAGGCTTGCATCATTGAGAG
>ML682065.1:4684363-4802610 GCA_007922195.1 Podocnemis expansa
CTTTCTTTCTTTCTTTCTTTCTTTCTTTCTTTCTTTCTTTCTTTCTTGTGAAGCATAGAATAATATTTAATTTTTTTAAAAAATTGCATGTATTTTCATGCAAAAAATTAAAACGTTGGTTAAAAAATGTCAACCAACAATGCAAGTTAAATTTCTCTATTGGTATAGAATTATAAATAGCTGCCCATTTTTGTGTGACCCATACTTAGCTGTCTATTCTGCAAACAAGGATAACTCTGGTGATTTGTACTTTGTAATTACTCTTTCAGAGGGAGGAAAAAGTACAGTCACTGTCTACTAATGTGCTTCCATTTTGATTTTCAGTAACCCTGTCACGGTGATCCCTTGAATATAATGGACATTTAGTTTCAAAGGTGAAATATTTATGCCAGGGATAGAGATGCTATTAAAGCAAAATCCTTAAGTAGGTCTGACGGCTTTCTTAAATGGGTATCTTAGCTGGCCATTCAGTTGAAAATCCTCCTGTTCAGTGCCCGGTATGTCCAGGCACATTCTACCACGTTCTTGCATTGCACCACAAGATGTGTTAAATTTATAGCTACACTGTCAATCAGTCTACCAATATTTCTGAGGCTATGTGTTGGGACTAGAGGAAGAAGCTAGAGGCATGGTCTCCAAATTTCTTTAGGCTGGGGATGTACAGCTGCTGAAGGTTTAATCATATCCATTGATATGCTTCTGTTGTGCTTGATGTATATTATGGAGGACCATATAAATGGTATATGACACTGGCATTTTGAAAACAGATTGAAAAATGTAAGACAAGGAGTCCTGTTGCACTTTTAAAAACTAACAAATATGTTATTTTCAAGAGCCTTTGGGGACTTCACCCATGAAAGCTTATGCAAAAAATGAATTGATTTGCTGTTACAATGTGACCTGATCCCATGACTTACACTTCCCAGCATTTATTTCTTCACATTCTCCCATGAAAGCTCATGCAATAAATAAATTTGTCAGTCTTTAAGTGCCACAGGACTCCTTGTTTGGAATAGTTAAAGTGATATAACTTTTCACTGCTGGCCCAGACCTAAGTGTGCTAAGGAAAAGCATGGACCAGGCAGAGGGTTACACTCATGAAGGGTGAGATGGAGAGAAAAGAGGGATATGTGATTTTTGAAATATTGTTTTTGTTGCAAAGATTTCCTTGACAGAAAAGGAAAAAAAGCATTTTAAAAAACCTGCCAAAAAACCCAACTTTTTTTCCTAGTTGTTTTCTCATAAGGCTTTGTCAAAATATTTTTTTTTCAGCTTGGTTTTTTAAACTAGTGTAGGAAAATTATATCTCAGCAAAGTCTTGAGAGGTGAATATGGGGGGAAAAATAAATTACAATTCATCCAAATACATAGGTAATGGTACTCAAGTTTTGAAAAATCTAGTTGGCACCTACTGGCCTTGGGCTGACACTCTTGTCTAGACAAAAGAAATCGAATGGTAGTACGGCAGCAATTGATCTTGTATCTGTACAGTTACGATGTAGCGTGCCTGTATATCCATGGTAGGCTTGTCTTACACTGTTTCTGGTAGATCGGCAAGTTCCAAAGGGGTAGCCCTGTTAGTCTAGTTCAGCAAAACAGACAAGGAGTCCTGTATCACTTTTAAAAAATAACAAATGTATCTATCATATGAGCTTTTGTGGGAGAGATTCCATTTCATTGGTGGAATGGCAGTTACCTTTCGCAGCTCTTTTAGTCAACAAACTCACAAGTTTGCCACTGTCTGAGAAGTCCCTCTCTTCTCACGTTACCACCCTGAAATGCTCTTTGTCTTCAGCTCTTTGACTTCAGTCTCTGCCCACACACATACCTTCTTCTCTTGGCCAAATTCACCCACATATGCTGGCTCCTAGTCTGCTTTCTCCATGCATCAGTTGGTAAAACCAGTCATGGTCAGAATGAGCATGATTGGTGTTTAGGGGCTGCAGCAGGGTGAGCAGAAAGATTTACATTTTTCAAATTGCAGCTTCAGCAGGCAGTCTCTGGTTGACCCACAGGCTGAGTGCCATCAGAGTGGGAGTGCAAGTGACAGGTCCTTGAGTGTTAGTGAGAAGTGTGGGGCTGGAGGCTGAGGATGGAAGGTTTCATGGACCACAAATACTTGGCACATGACTTCTATTTTGTATTTTTCCTAACTTGAAAAATAGGCATTAGTTTTCCCAGATACGTTGGGCTCTATTGATACTGCACTATGAAATAAGTAGCGGCTGCAGAAAGTAGCCTATTTTAGGAGCTGCTCTGCATTAGAATTTTTCTCTACAAAAGTCAGTTCTGCTCCAGCTGAGAAAACAGCCCTGTTTTTTGGACAAAATGAAACCACCTCAGCTAGAGGTGTAGGGATTTTTGTCGCTTAGTTAGGGTGATGCAGTATCTTGTGTTGGTGGTGAGGCTATCAATTTCGCTTCTCCCTGGAGTGGGGGAAATGACAAGAAAGGCAAACCCCTGAGATCCTGACTCCCTGCAGGGATGGGAGAAGTCATGGGATGATGGATCCGGGCTCCCTGTCACAAGCTGGGATGGGAGAAGCTGCAGGTAAGGGAAAAAGGCAAGGCAAGAAGCTGGGGAAGGTGGACCTCGCTCCCCATGGCGGTCAGTACTGGGCTGCTTCCCCGGGCTCCTGGTGGGGAATGGGGATGGACGAAACCCAGGCTGACTCCTGAAGGGGAACGGAAAGGAGGGGGCAGCCTGCCAGGAGCCAGCCTGTGGTGCTCCCCAGCAGCAATCTGAGACTGGTCTGAGCTCCTCACACTGCCCCTGTTAAGTCAGTGTAAAGCAGGGGTCTTAAACATGCAGCACACAGGCCACATGCGGCCCCTAAAGCTATTTCTTGTGGCCTGCAATGACACAGTTTTTGCCAATGTTTGCAGTGTTGTATGAAAAGGTTTCAGTGGTGTGGCCCTTGGGCTAATGTACTAGTCCTCACGCAGACCTCACAGTGATTTGAGTTTGAGACCTCTGGTGTAAATGCTTCAGAGGAGGATGCACTCCACTGACCCAAGGAAGGTATGTGGACATCTGCCACATTAGTAATTACTACATATTATGTTGATTTTTTTTTTTTTTTTGAGTGTAGGCAAGGCTTCAGTTTACCGACAGTTGTTCAGACAAATGGTGGGTTTTGTTTTTTGGTTTTGTTCTTTGCCATGATCTATATTATTTTCCTACTTCTTCAGTGTAATTCCTTTTTGTAGTTTTGTCTCCTCTCCACCTCCCCTTCATTAATATTATTATGTTCAGAGTTTAGTATAGGGGTAACCAATAGCTGGACCATGGGCCAAATCTGGATTGCCAGAAGCTTTTGAATGGGCCCCCAAATCTTTTTATTTACTATTAATTATTTTGTTTTTTTACTGTAGTCTCAGGGGGCTGGACTTTGACTGTCCTTTGACCACGAAACTTGGATTTTGACAAAAAAAATATTGATTACACCTGATATAATATGTTGTCCTCCTTTTACTTATCACCCCTGATTTATGTTAAAAAAAAAAAAGTTGATTTAAAGGAGGAATAGTTTTGTTATGTGATAGAAAAAGGACACCTGCAAGCATGTGCTGGATTTGTTCTAGAATAACAGTGCTGACCTGCTGAAAGGTTCTGTCCTTTTGTGTTCACTGTCCATTTGTGGTGTTACTTCTACAGTTTGGGCAAACTTAGTTAATGCTACTTATTTTGCCTCAAATGGCATCTCCACTATCCCTTCAGCCTCCAAAAGTCATGTGCTTATTACCATTTGACTTTTGCTGAAGTGGCAAATAAACATGGCTTTGTTTCTGTAATCAGTGACTGATTTAATTATCCATGCAGCAAGAGAGATGGTCACACAGAATCACTGCAGAAATGACCTTTTTGGGTGAAATGAGAGAGAGTACGTTCTATGTTCCCTGTGTACAAACTACAGTTTAAGAAAAATGTGCTTTGTCTGGCCGGGCAGGGCTAGCGTCTGTTTTGTAAAGTGGTATCAGCAGTCCCTCAGTGTTTGTTTCACGGTACAGCAGCAACCTTTCTGGTTGTAATAATCACTTGGCATACTTGCTCATTATCTGCCTATGTCACTGTGCCTGGGGAAAAGCTTCACTTGCGCTTGAATCCTTTCTTTATTACAGAGATTCTTAATTCTATAAAATCCAGCTCCTGTTAGAATATGACTGCCAGAGATTTGCATCAGCTCCAATTCTTGATTTGTCCATGCCCAACAAATATGCTGGACTACCGTATTCAGTATCAGGAGTCCACCTTCACAGAGCAGTGACAGCTATTTTGCACAAAGCAATTGCAGGTTTTCGTGGGCATTGCCAACTAGTGTGGGGCAAATTCCTCTATGCAGTAATTTAGTCACTTTTCATTATTTTTACATTTGCTAATGTGCTACCTCTTACTAATGTGGCATGTTGTTTTGGATCAAATGGTGCACTCCACCTAATCCTAACCCAGGCCTCGACAAATGTATGTTTCTGGTCACCTGTCACCTAGCTCCACTGCTGAAATGTAACAGAGGAGTGCCCTCTGGTGACCAAAAGTAAATTGCTCATGCCTAGCTGTGGGCCAGTTTGTCTACCCTGTCTTATAGTTGTTTACGCAGAAGGTGAGGGGGGTTAGAGCCATTTGGTTCTATGAGCAGTCAGATCTATTTTATCACTTTTGATATCCGACTTACTGATGAACAGATTTTTCATGGAGGCATTTGGTCTGATAGTCTCTGTGCTATTTGGGAATTATGTGGCCGCTAAACTGACTCTCAGGATCCTTTAACAGTGTGAGCTGGCTATACTGGAGGCTTTCCACTGCTTCGACAGTTTGAAGTCTGCAGCCTTTATGTGTACTAACAAACTTCAAGTGTAATTCACCACTGGTGCATTTCTGTTGATGCCTGTGGTGTAGACAGGGCTCAGAAGAATGTAACCCTCATATGGAGCTGGGAATGCCAAGTCTGAACTCTGATGGCGCTACAGGTTTTGCTGTTACAGCTGCTGCTTTGGTTGTGATTTACAGAAACAAAGCTTGGTGTTGTTGCTATGTACAGACATGTTCTCAGAACTGACGGATGGGCTAGATTAGTTCGTCTCAATCTTTTCAGACTACTGTATCCCTTTCAGGAGGTCGAGGGTCAAGACCTGCCCCCCAGGACTGAGGCATGTGAGTTGGGTTTATGGGGCCCCAGGCAGTTGCCATGCTTGCCACCCGAAAAGCCATAGTCACTTGAGAAACCCCATAATCTTTGAGAACCACTGGGATTGATGACATCTTGAAGTCCTTTTGATCTGTACATGTTTCTGGCTATAGAGGATTCTGACACGAGTGCTTGTGTATTTAAAAGTGGTGATGTCTAGGTATGCTGACTGCCTTAAGGGATACCAAGCAACTTCGTTTTGTTGAAAACTTCATTAAACATTTTAAATATGTGTTGCTGATAGAGCCAGATTAAAATCTCATGAACAAAAAAGGAAAGAATAGATGGAATGTGGTCCTCTAAAACATGTTATGCAGGTTTTATGGAAAATGTAGAATCTTATTTGTATTTGTTTAAGATAGAAGATAGTAAAACTAGATAAATGTGTACATGGGAGAAATCCAAAGAGAATGTAAAACAAATTGCAAACTCAGTGTCTGTAATTTGCTCATTCTGTGTAGTCCTCTGGAATGTGGGGGATGTTAAGAAGACTGCAAAGTATTAATTTGATCTGCTCTGTGTGACAGGCAGGAAAAGGGGGGTAGATTTTTTTTTTTAGCTAATTAGAAAAATAAGCCATATGTGAAGTTTGTGGGAAATTATTGCCATTTACATCAGGACTTGACAAATCCCAGGTGCCTGGTCACTATGGTGACCAGAATTTGAAGTCTGGTGCCTAGCTCTGCTGCAGAAATGGAGTGGAAGAGCACTTTCTGGTGTCGAAAAATAAAATTACAAGTATTTTTACTAGCATTTGGTGGCATTTAGGAAGTGAGGGGACGACTTGGTGGCGAGGCAGGTGCCTTCCTTTGAAGCTGGGTGCCTAGCTGCCAGCCAGTTTTGTCGAGCCCTGATTTATGTCTTTATTCTCAAAGATGTAGCTGTGCTTGAGAGCACCTGAGTGCTTGTAACTCCTGTTGTAGCTGGTGAGTTTTGAGTATATTTGGTATTCTCTCGCAATCAGGCCCCTTTAATTGTGAAAACCGAAAGAAAAATGGTTACTGAATCCCAGGGTGGATATTTTTGCAAAGTTTAGTTCTGATTAATTGGTAACCATTAAAACCTGCTGATTTTCAAGTAAGTATAGCTTTGCAAAAAAATTGGTACATTTTGCTGACTGGGAGGACAGACTATATCTGTATACGTTTATTTAAGCAATTATAAATTTATTCAGATTTTTAACTTTTGTATGTTTTACTGTACTAGAAAATGCTGAATGATACATTTCCTACCTACCTGGCAATTTATTTTCTACTCATGATTTGTATCAAACTGTGTTTTGATGGAAGCAGGAATGCAATGAAAAATACACAAATATTTTATAATCGCTTTGAATTAGTTGAATAAAACTACCGTAAATGTTCTGGATGTATAAGAAGAAAGTTTATCAAAATGTTTGATGATTTACTAATGACTGTACTCAGACAAATGAATAACAGCTCGAGGATTCAAAGAGAAGCTGTGGAGATTGAATTTATTTTCAAATCTGATTGCATTGCTTCAGGGCTTAATGGGGATTTTGGATTTTTCTCTCAAGACAACTGGTGGTTTGACCTCATCTTTCTCTGTGTGTTGTTCCCCATTGTTTGAATCTTAACAATGACTTTAATTTGCTGCCACAGTGTGACCTGATCCCATGACTTTCACTTCCCCTTTCCTCCCATTCTTTAAGTTCCCAATTTCAAAATGTCTGACAGAGTGCGACTTTTCTCCCACAAAAGCTCATGAAACTCGTTAGTTCTTAAGTGCCACGGAACTTTGTGTTTGTTTTACTGAATTAGACTAACACGGCTGCCCCTTTGGAACTTTTTAAACAAAGGAGATATTGAACTCATTGTTTCTGGTCACAGTCATCTTCAGGTTTTTTGAATTACTGTGGCTTGTCCTCTGATCCCTAGTTTTTATTCAAAGATTGGAAGAAGAGAACATGCTTTTTCAACCCATTTGTTTCTCAGCTTTCAACTAGTCTTAAAATGAACTAATGGAAGAAACTGAAGAAAATATTCTTTTGACAGCTGCGGAAGTGGCTATTGCTGTCCAAAAACTGACTGAGCACACCAATGCATTCTGATTCCAGGTGTTTAGCTGGTGAATTCCACTTCAGTGGTTTGATTGTCTTTAAAATGTCAATGGCCAATGTGTACTGATTGAGTATTTTTGTGATTTAATCTACACGACTTTACATTATAATACGTTTAGGCCTTGTGTAAATTGTCAAAACGTTGTTTCAGACCCATTTATTTTTGAAAATAAATCTATTTAAAAACAGATTTATATTTGAAACTGCTATTTATTTGAGGTTAGGACAGTGTTGTATTCAGGCCAGCACAACTTTTTATTCCGCCTGTGAAGGGATACCTTTGTCTTATTTATTTCCAAGGGGACTTTTTTTCAGCATTGTAAAACTGCCCACAGATTAAAACATAATTGGCTGCTTATATTTAAGTGGGGCCTGTAACTACAATGACAATAACATCATGGCAACTGCTGTGGAGTGAAGTTTGTTTTAAAGACAATAGGAGAGCCTTTTTCATTCAAATTTTAAGAAGATTGTACTGCAGTATTTGAGCAGTAAACAACTGTTTAAGCCTTTGAAGACACATCTTTTAGTTGCTTGAAGACTTTGCACAGTTGCGCTTTGGATCTTTGTTCCCTTAGTTCATTGCTTTCTCTATGAAAGCTTCACCATGTGTTAAGCAGTCTCAAACTGCTGGAGGACTGAATTTGCCAGTCTAAAGCAAAACATACCGAAGCAGTAGTTCAGTAGAGAAATAGAACTTTATCTGTTACATCCGCTGAGTAATATGGTTTACCCACCGACCACAGCTGTGGTTATGGCTCAGACATGTGGCAAACTAGTCTATAACCCTCAATAGAGAATCCATTTTAATGGTACTTTATTTCTTCCCCTTTCATCAATAATGCAGACTGGGACACAATAGGAAGAAGAAATCTGTGCAGAGTGCACTGAATAAGTTGGGTGTAGAAATACAGGATGCAATTAAGATTAATAAGGCACAGTGTGTGTGTGTGTGAGCCATTAGGATTTTATGAAATGAAATAAAATGCTGTGACGTTTACTTTGAAAGCATATTCAATCCTCATACATAAAACCACACACATTTGTCTAAAATTAAAATCTTGCTTTTTGGTAAAGATGTTATGCAAAAACACTCAGGATCTTTTCAGGAGGGGAAAGGCAATGTGCCACATTTATTATAAGATGTAAAATTAATTCCTAACACACACACACAGACCCCCAAACACACCAGTAGATGTCCTATAGCTGATAGTTACCAGTCCTGGTTTGAGCTTGTAGCTTGGGTGCATTGCTGGAGTTCGTGGCTCGTGGCAGCTACCTGGCCAGGGAAGCTGGGCATGAGGGGGGAGCAGAGTCTCTGTTGGGCGCCCTGATGCTCCTTGCTCCTGGATCTTATGTAGAATGGTTCCCCAAAGCCTTCTGATCTCACCCAGTCTTTTATACTGTTTTGGTTTCAATGGAAGTCTGGTAGGTCACGTTGCTTCTGCACCACTACTGATTGTTGAACAATAGCAGGCGTGACAAAAAGTCCATGGGTGCTGTTGAGTCACACTGCTCCTGTTAGCAGATGTGACTTCCAGCATGATCTTGATGGTTTGATTGAGTTTTAGTTGTTTTGTTCCTGGGGTGGATCCTTTTCACACTCTTCAGCCTTGGATGGACTTCACGCCTCATCAGGATCAATGGCAGTTTGAGACTAGTTCACACATACAGCATACACCCTTCATCCACACCTTGCTCTTAACAATTTTCCATTTACAATACAATATGGAGTCTGAAATGCTACAGTTTTCATTTATAATATGGAGTCTGGAATGTTACAGCTATTGGGGAAAAGGTAGCTGTGGAGCCAGAGCCTTAAAGATAAATGGGTACAAATGCACATACAGTACAATCTGGGGCTGGTGGCTCAGGGGGCAAAAGCGGTGCCCCTGAAACCTCACAAACCCTCAGAGGACAGCAGTTCAAGTCCAGGCTCTCCCCAAAAGCCACAGCTGGTTTGGCACAAAATTACCTATTGTACACTACTAAGGCTAAATGAAGAGTGATATGGCTGATGTAACAAAGTTGCACATAGATACAAATAAAGATTGGCAGGAGTAAAATACAAATATTGGGGTGTTACTACAAATGAGAAGTAATTAATTAGGAGACACATTGCCAATGGGAAACATAGTTACAATATATATATAAAGATTGACAGGAAATAAGTTGCACCTCAGTGAAAGTGACTCAAGTGAATTAAACCATTAACCGATAAACTCTATACAGTTGTGAGTGAGCCCAAAGAATTTATGAATGAATTCATAATAATTAACACCATATCTCTACAAAGAAAACTGGAAGAACACATTATAGTTGTGGTAACAGTGGCTAACTGAGAAGCTCCACTCTTTTGCGTATGACCTTAGATACTGACCAGTATTTGCCAACCTACTGACCTTTTCAGCACCTTGCCTGTTACTTATGCTATGTCTTCACTAGAAACAGTGAATTGGTAGCACAGCAGCTGCACCGGTTTAGCACTTCAGTGACTTCCCGTTACAGTGATGGGAAGGTTCTCCAGTGGCTGTAGTTAATTCACCTCCAAGGGAGGGCAGCTTAAATCACCTGAAGAGTTCTTCTGTTGACCTAGTGCCATCTACACTTGTGGTTAGGTCGCCTCAACTGCTTCACTTAGACCAGGGGTCTGAAACTCAAATCATCATGAAGGCTGCATGAGGACTTGTACGGTAGCCCAAGGGCTGCACCACTGAAACCTTTTAATGCAACGATATTGCAAATATCAATAACAATAGTGTTGTTGCAGGCTGCAGTAAATAGCTTTAGGAACTGTGTGTTTGAGACCGCTGGCTTAGACCAACTTTGTCAGACTAAATCAGTCTGAATGTGCCAAAAATATGCTTAACTGATGCAGAAGCAGCTGGAGAGGCTGACGCAGTTCTCAATTGAGTTTGCTCCTGAGTGGAATCACCAGGAGACATGTCCCATTTTCTCAACTTTAGTGTCTTAATAGGTTTATAACTCGTTCCAAATAAGCATTACAAAAGGCTTGGTATTCTCATTACATTACAGTGTTTTAGGGGGGGAAAAATCATTCTGAGATCGACTTTAGAGCCTAACTTTTCCAATCTCAGAACTTTCAAATGTGTGGTTTGGATGTGTACGTACTTTACTGATTTAGAAGGTCAAAAATGAAATGACAAAGTATTTTTCTGGAAGAGTGGGTTCTTTACGAATTTAAGTAACTATATCTAGATATAGGTGACTCATTTCTTAAATGAGGTAAGAAAACTTTACTGCTGAAGGTTATGTAGTGAACATGTCACAAGCACTTCATGTATAATCTGACTTATTCCTGTATCTTGGCTTTTCTGAATGAAACTTTGTTGAATTTTGCGTGATAAGTTCTCAGCCAGTAGGAACACGAGGATTCCATAACAAGTGCATCCTAAATTTACAACAAACAAAAAAATTAACTGGAAAATGTATTGGGAAATATTTTCTATCCTTTTTCTTAGCTTTATGAGTCCATGTTGGGGATTTAAGGGAGGAAACATGAATGCACTGTAGAACAATGGTTGACATCTTTTTAACAAACAGGAATCCATGGCGCAGCTAGTCAATCATTTTGTTCAATATTCTCAAAAAGTAAATGTGTAATCATTGCTTTGCCCTGGTCTTTACACCTCATCTCATCACGTAGTTGTGTAAGTCACACTTCCTTAAGTGTTAGGTCAGAAATTGGTTTAAATTCATTGGGACATGATTCCTGTTCCATGTTTTTTAATTGTAAGGTAACTGGTATTTTACTGTAACAAATAATATAACATTGGGCTGTGGCAGCCCTAAATTGTTTTCGATGGAGTAAAATATCTTTTGCTTTTAGCTTCAGTCCAGTATTGCACCTAAAAGTAACTTTGCCACTTTGTTCGTCAGTGTTTCAGCATGAAGTCTGAAAATGCGAAGTACCGGTGAACGGTTATTTCTTTAAATGTGACAAGCCAATGAAAGAAAAATAGGTTTGTGGCCTTTTTTTGCATCCTTCTGATACAGAGAATGCCTGTAAGGTTGTGTACTAGAAGTAATTTTCTTTAGTAGAAATTGTGGCCTAGTTTAGCCTGGAATATCCTGTGGTGACTGGAGAAGTAGTTACAGTTTACATTATGATATTCCAAGATTCGGGAGAATGGAAGTTGAGTGTTTTGAGTCTCCTTTTGGGAAAAATAGAATTTAATTCTATTCAACAACTCTCATACTTTGTAGCTGTGACTTTTCATGGCTTTGTTAAATTTCTGAGGTCCTCTCCAAAGTGGTCTTTCCTTGTGTTTTAAAGATTAAATAGTACGTTGGATAAAAATTGCTAAGCCGCCTTTATTCGTTATACAAAACTGTCTATGAGCTCACTTTTAAAACCATTTGCAGATCACTTTACAACAATTTTGGTGGTAGATGGCCTTTTTCATTCAGCTTCATTGCAGAAAAGGTGAACACCATTTCTATTATTTGCAATGAAGATTTTAGTGATTGTTTTCTTTTGCCTTAGAGAGGCTCAGGTGTTTTCACTTCGCTGCAAATGGTGTCTAAATGATTACTTCTGAGACATAGTAGTTATTCTTTGCATTTGTATCATAGTGAAATAGAGAATTCTCCTATGATCTAGGACTGGTGCAGAAAATAAGTGTTATAGTTGGAAAAATAAGATTTGCGGTACCAGATTCAGACCCGTTGTCTAGCATCCTGTCTCCAGCAGTTGGCTTCAGAGACTTGAGAAGAAAGTGCTAGAAACTTTTATATTAGACAGTTATGGTATAACTTGCCTCCACGTTAGGTGGCCTCCTAATACCTATAGTCAAAGATGGGCCTTAGCCACGCACCATAAGGTTCACTGTCTCCTCCCTGTGTTTATTAGCAGTAACTATAATAACTTGTTATTCAGGTACATATCCAGTCCCTTTTTGAACATAGGCTCTTCTTTGAGCGCTGCTTGGATGCATTCAGTAATAGGTGTTTCCGTGCCGGAGCGCCAGATTGGTCGGAAAAAACCTGTCCTCGCCTGTCAGAAGACGGGAGGCAGCCACTGCCCCTCACGCCACCCGCGGCTATATATATGGCTGCCTCCCTGCCCCCTCCTCATTTTCATTTCTTCTGCCTTGCGTGTCAGAATTGAAACGTCTGCTCCTTGCAAATTGCAAGCAGTCTGTCCCTTTGTCTTCGACTTCCTGTCCAGCTGGGAGCATCTCTTTGTGGATTTAACTCCACCACAAGAGTCCCCACCACCAGACTGGAACATTGCACTGATGATGCTGGGGTTTAAACCCTGCGCTGAGTGCGGCAAAGCCTTCCCCTGGGATGACTCCCACGGGAAGTGCCTTAGGTGCCTGGGCAAAGACCACATGGTCGTGGCTTGTTCCATTTGTCTCTCCTTCAAACCCAGAACGCTCAAGGAGAGGGAACAGCAATGCTGCGCCCTAGCCTTGGAGGAGGCTCGGCGCCCTTCACCCGAGGCTTCGGGTTCACTCCCGGCACCGAGACTGAGCTTGGCACTGGCGCCTATGCGGCACCGTACCACCGGTAGCCGCTGCTGCCACCACACCACGTTGGTGCTGACTCCACACCACAGCGCCTGCCTGGCGCCTCGGCACCGTGGTGTCTATCGAGGTCGCCTTCAGTTAGCTTGGCACCGTGCCACGTCATCTCCGGCACTGTCACCATGGTATAGTCCGGCCTTGCTGGTGCCGAGCTCACCCTGGCACTGACCAGTCCCACCCTGGGCACCGCAGAGCTGGGTGCCGCAGGAGCGGGAGCCCTCCCGCCCAGGCAGCCCTCTCTCCCCAGCAAGGACTTGCCCTCGACTCAGGTAGGGTCGCTTCTCATCCCGTTCACCCTGGAAGTGGTGGAGGTGGTGCGAGCCCTGCTGTTTCTCCTGACATCCCCTGCACCACTTTCAACCAGAAGGGGCAAACTAGCCTTCATCTCAAAGGCCTGGGTCCACCCGGGATGCTTGCCCTCACCCCACAGCCCCCCGTCTTCCACTTCAGCGGGGGCTGGCACCACTCTGCCACCGGTACTGGGCCGAGAATCTCGGTCCACCTCCCCTGCCTCCAGCCTGCAGGAGGGACCTTCCGGGGGCTCCAAACAGCCTCAGCGCCGCACATCGGCCCCATCACCCTTCCGGTTTCGGCCACAGGAATGGTCCCCCCATGGAACTCCCTCTCCTCCATGGCGGGCTCCTGGTGCCGTGCTGTCCCTGGCACCGGGGTCTTATACGGGGAGCCTTTTGGTGCATTTTGACTTCTTGCGTCGGGCTACAGCCCACTTAGGCATGGAGGTGGAACCCTTGAGTCTTTCCCCCGATACCCTCTTCGGGCCAGCATTCACCTCGATGGCGCCCTTAGCAGTCCTGCCCCACCCAAGCGTTTGGGACCTCGCACGCTCCCGGTGGCAGAGCCCAAGTTCCATTCCCCCGGTTTTGGATACGGCGAGCATGAAATATTGGATATCCGGGTCGGGCTACCCCTCCCTTGTTGGCCACCCAGTTCCGCTGAGGGACATGGTCCAGATAGTCCCTGGGGGGCTCCCTGGCCCCCACTGCCCTCTCCCACCCTCTAGGGAAACC
The DNA here is from genome assembly GCA_007922195.1 of Podocnemis expansa. Taxonomy (NCBI): domain Eukaryota; kingdom Metazoa; phylum Chordata; order Testudines; family Podocnemididae; genus Podocnemis; species Podocnemis expansa. Next base: position 4,698,209 of record ML682065.1, read on the forward strand.
AGGGAGCTGGATCTGCTAGGCCGCAAGGTTTCTTCCTCATCGGCCTTCCAATTACAAGTGGCAAACAGCCAGGCTATAACCAGCAGATACCTGCTGGATGTCGGGGAGTCACTCAAAAAATTTAGAAGTCTGCTTCCACCTGAGGCCACAAGACCTCCTCCTTACCATCCGCAGGGTGGCATGGTTTAGGGAGGCTAGAGCGCCTCCTAATGCGCAGCAGGCAGTTCTCGACCTGCCTTTTGAGGGGGATGTCTTGTTTCCCCCTGAAACCCTCTCTGTGGTAGGCACAGCCCAGGAACACTGAGGAGAGGCTAAATACTTTGGCCTCCTCCCTCCTGGACCACCCCCCCCAACTTAGTCCCCCCACCTTCTCAAGGTTTCCTTTCCTTCACGCTTTATCCATGGCGGGGAGTGGGTCTTTGCCCTCCCTCTCACAGGGAGGGGCCCCTCTGCTCACCGCCCACCCTTTTTGACCCTTGGGTGCAGGGGCGTTAGGGCGTCAACACTGCAGATGGCCACAGGCCCCCCCCCTTCTCCTCTAGGGAAGGGAGGTTGGGTGGGAATCACTCCCAACCCTTCTCTGTTTCTTCTCATTCTCCACTACCACAAGAGCAGACCATGAGTTCGGGGTGCCAGGGTCCCGACGATACAACGCCCACCTACGCTGACGATACCCCAGTACTGTGGTTTAGCCTCCCCTCACCCACTACGCAGTGACTTCCCTGAAGATGAAAAACCGCCCCCTTTCTCCTCCTCGCAACCAACCCTTCCCAGATATTTTTCCCTACTGCGATCCCCACCACAAAACCTTGCCGAGGAATAGAGGTGTCTCGTTGTAGCCCCAGCCGATGCGGGGGCTCCGAGACGCGCACATTCGAAGCCTACTTGCAACAGAACTGTGCCTGTGGCCATGATGCCTTTCCCAGGTAGGCCGCCTTGTGTCCAGGTCAGGGGAAAGGTAGGGGATACCCCTGGTCGCACCATTGGTTTGGTAGGCACCAGCCGCTGCGACCCCAATTCCCATTTTGACAGGAATATCTCCTGCTCACTGAAGGGGACACATCCGTGTCACCAGAGCGGATCCTTTCCTCTGTAGGGGGCCAAGGTAAATGGCCCACTCCTCTTTTTCCCTCCCTTATGGGAACTACAGTTCCACACCCTCACTTTCTGGTGATTTAGTGAGAACCAGGGCCCCACTTTAGGAACCTTCGCCCTCTGACTGCCTCTCTTTGAGGTAGCCAGTTTTTCTCCCGCCCTCGTCAAAAGGTCGGGCTGGGTGCACCCTCTTCAAACCCCAACAGGGAACCCAAGAGGGAGTACCTAGTTACAACTCTACATTGGGAATCTGCGAAGGGTCCATCCCTTCGAGTGTTCTCCTACCTATACTTCCCGCCTCGTTATCTGCTGCCTTTCTGGGCAGCTGTCCATGTCAGACAGAGGGGTCCTTTTATTCCCAGAGCATGCGTATTATCTCTCTTGCTCTTCGGTCCTGTCCCCTGACAGGACATGAGTCCTCCCCCGCTTTTCCTTGGAACCGTCTCACTATGCCGATCGTAGACCTTTGGTGCTACCGCGGGTTATTCCCATGTGCATCGGTGGTGCCTGGTAGTTCTGCGGTTCCTTTTTCCAGTTTTCAAGGACCTGTTCACACTCACTGCCTGCCCACTGCTGTGATAGACAGAGAGCCTATTTCTCTACAACATTCAACTATTTGGGGTTGCACTCCCCTTTTATTTGCCCTCTGGCTTCCCTCCGGGGAGAAAACTTCGTTAGGTTCTCTGACTCTGGAGTGTCCCTGAGATGCGGCAGCTGCCACCCTATAATGGTTTAACTTCCTAGCTTAGGAAGGAACCTCCCTTGGCGTCGAGGTTCTGCGAATATCCATGTATTGAGGAGTTTCTCCTTGGCAATCCTGGCATGGCAGAGTGGTAGTGTTATCCTTCTGGCAAGTACCGTAGGTACTGAGACCTTGACCTTACGTGGCACTCCTTTGAATCTTTCAGTCATCGAGGGGGTGACCAGATGGTAGCAGGAGTTTCTCTCCCGCCCCTTTTCTTCCCCCTCACGCTTTAGTGAGAGCTTCCGCGATGCAAACCCTGCAAGCTTAGGCCCAGTGGGGTTCTCCTCTGCATTCTTCTGCCCTGCAGGCCCTAGTAGGACCAACTCATCAGCACTGCCTCGGGCCACCTTGCGGTTGGTGACCTCACTAGAACCTCTCTCCTTGCGAGAACCCAGTCCTGGTGCCTGTTCAGCTGAAAACGTGTGCTTCCGTATTACCATGTTCTTAGCTAGCATACCGTAGGCCTCCATCCTGCTCGGCTCAATTGTTTGCTGCTGTTTAGTGTCTCGTGGTCTTCTCAGTCGTCCTCGAGTCCATCTTACAACCTTGTATTTTCATTCTCATTCGTTTTAACCAAGCAGCTATGCTTGATCGTGACCTTGATAAGGAGTATGGTCACACCCTTACTACTTCCTGCGCACCCAGTAGTCACCAGATTGGTCCATAACCACTTGGCTTCAGCTAAGCCTTCGGGTGATCAATCTCTGCCCTGTCTTCATTCTTGTGTGAGACTCGACAATATGGATAGACTCACTTGTTCTCCTTCAAGTTCTCCTTCAAGTTCATGTGGCAAGATCTATGACCAGACACTATAGTCTGCCAGTCATACTCCACATTTTCTCCTATGCGGAACATCTAACGTAATCCGTTAAGTATAGGTTGTGTTCTTTACTCCAGTTATGGTGACCTTGTTCCGACCTGCTTATGCGTTATGCCTTGGTGGGTTTGGTTCTGCCCCTGTTCTGGATTGGCCCTCAGCTCTTGATGCTTCTGGGCCTGTCAAGGCCTGCTAACCTCCTTACTCTGGCGAGCATCTTGTTGCTGGGCCTCTTCTTTATGGGGCTTGTTGCTGTGCTGAAGGCGTGAGAACCAACTCTACCCGCCATCCATCAGCATGGCTAGTAGTCACCTATTACTGAATGCATCCGAGCAGCACTCGAAGAAGAACGGTGGGTTACTCACCAGTAACCATCCTTTGAGATGGGCTGCTCGGATCCATTCAGGTCCCTCCCCTTCGTCCCCGCTTCTGGAGTTGGCGACTCCAAGGAACTGAGGAGGGGGCGGAAAGGCAGCTGTATGTATAGCCGGGGGTGACGCGAGGGGCGGTGGCTGCCTCCCCTCTTCTGATACTCTAGGACAAGTTTTCTCTGACCAATCTGGCGCTCCGGCATGGAGACGCCTCTTACTGAATGGATCCAAGCAGCCCATCTCGAAGAAGGACAGTTACTGGTGAGTAACCCACCGTTTTTGGGGCTCCATAACATCCTTTGGCAATGAGGTCTATGGTCTAATTATGCCTTGTGTGAAAGCATCTCCTTTTATAGCTTTTGTATTTGTCACTTTATTAATTTAATTGAATGTCCCTTTGTCCGTGTGTTAGGAGATAACTAGAGAAGAATCTCAGTCATGATCTACTTTCTCTGTACTAATCACTGTACTTTTACTGTGTCCCTTATGTTTCTGATTTCTAAGAAATACCATCCAAACCCTTTCAGACTCTTAACAATGGTATAGATATCGGCAGAAGCATTTCCACCATCATTGTCTGATTTTGCTTAAAGTTGGTCTAGACAATATGATTTGAAAAATGCTCCTACCTGATCTATGATAACCCTCGTGCTGTTGCTATTACAGTGGAACTTCCCTAATGCTAAGTCAACAGGAGGAAAATAAATTGCCTAAAATTCCAGAGTTGTGAACAGCAGTTTGTGGAAAAGAACATGACTCGGATCGCTGTGGTTCCTGATGCTTTATAAAACTCCTGTCACAACATACCTATTTAATTGTTAAGAGACCTATTTGTTTTTTCTCCATTCTGTTGTGTAAGCAGATGCTTTCTTGTGGTGTGCTCAAGTGAAAGCATTTTAGTTTTTGGGCTGCGTCTTGGGAGATGCTATATAACTCAGACTGATGTAATATGGTTGTGGAGTCCACTACAGCTACTGAGCACTTGAAACAGTATGACTCATTTTGTATTGTCTTGATCAGTGAAAGTAATCTCATCTGCCTTTAAATATTATTTTAAACCAGGGGTGTCACTGGTGCATGGCACATGGGGCACATGCCCTGAGTCCTGGCCCTGTCCCCAACCTGGGATCCGGGCTGGGCTGCCTGCAGTGGTGCCTGCCTCTCCTGGCAACAGATTGAGGCTGGGCTGCCTATGGCAGCGCCCACCTCTCCCATTCCCCTTCCTGGTCAGGGATCTTGGGCCAGGCTGGTGGCGGTAGGAGCCTGAAGCTGGATCCGTCCTGGGTGCCTGACTGTGGCCAGGGAGCGGGCCTGAGCCTGTGCCCCGTGTCTTTCCCTGGGGGCAGCAATGTTCCTGTTTTTAACTGATGCTTGTCAACCGCTAGCCACTTGCCTTAGAGAAATCATTAATAAGCAGATAATATATAAGCGATTGCACTATTGAAGTAATTAAGAGGAGGCACATGCTGCTTTTTGTTTAATATTAAGTTTTCTTTTGCTGAAGATACTTTTCACTTAAGCATTCAAAAATAAACTGTTTTTGCATTTCTAACTTTGTGTTCCTGAGTTCTACTGTTAGTACAGTAATTTTCACTCAGTATCCGTAGCGCAGCTAATAATTGACTTCAGGTTCCAAAGGGGCAGCCATGTTAGTCTAGTTCAGTAAAACAAACAAGGAGTCCTGTGGCACTTAAAGACTAACAGATTTATTTATTGCATGAGCTTTCGTGGACAGGATTTTCTACCACGAAAGCTCATGCAATAAATAAATTAGTCTTTAAGTACCACAGGACTCCTAATTAATTTCAGGTCCATCTTCTGTTGTTGCCACTTCTTTAAAAGGTGGGGCTTACTAAAGGTAAATTCATATTGTCCTAAGTGTGAATTTTATCTGAACTGAAAGGTTTCAACCAAAAACAGCTGAAAAATTTCTGCTGGGGCTGTGTGCGCGCACGTGCTGGGGAATAAATTACTTATTGGGTCTAAGTTTGTAAAGATTAGAAGACCTTGTGGGGGAATTCATCTATTGCTTTTATTGTTTTTCCCTTTCTTTATAAATGCCCCTTTTGAAATTCAAATCTGTTTCTTTATGAACAAAGCCACCCCATAATAATGAATATGTACAGAATACAGAAACAAAACATGGCTGCTGGTGTTCATTTTTTGTTTTGTTTGATGATATATAGAACTTGAAAGAGAGAGGATGGTTGGGATCCATGTAGAATTTCATGTCTTTACCTAATATATTGAAGAAGAAAGGAGGATGAAGCGTTGGACTGACCAATCTTGAGTCCTTTTAAGCTCTGTCTCTAAGGATTGACTCTTTCTTTTGCAGTTGTAGCCGTCTTCGACAAGTCCAGAGCATCCTGACACAGAGCAGCAAATCTCAGCCGGATGGAATCCTCTGCATATTAGGTTAGTTCTCTGAACTGTTCCAATGCATAGACAACCTGGGAAAGAAATGCATAGGCTAAACCATTAGAAGTCATGTAAACAACTGAGGAGAGAGAAATACAGAAGGATGTAGAATTTAGAACCATCCTGAAAGCCAGAAAGTGAGGTGTGTCATAGAAATAATAGTTCATATTTTTCCATCTTGGTATCTTCTCCAAGTTCCTTACTGTGCTGAAAAACTTGGACAGAAAAGGAAATCCACTACATTTCCACAAACCAATAGGACTTTTTTTTTTTAGGGTAAATTAATGAAAACAGATTTCAGAGAGAAGCAACCTCTGAGAAACCTGGGGAGCAATGGTGATTGAGTGGTAACAGTAGCAGATGAACTAAACGTGAGCTTAAATGCAAGTTGCAATTTCTCATGTCACGGCAAAAGTTGATGCAAAACAGGGTGGTGAACACAAAGATGTCACTTAGCAGGAAGGTAATAAACCCATTCTACATGCCTCAGGTGTAATTCTGCCTGAAATGTTGTATTTAGTTATAAATACCTAATTACTGTCAAGATAGTGGCAAATTGGAGTCAATTCTATGGACAGTTGATAGGAGTAACAGGAGCGTGTCAGTGTAAGCTTAAAATTTTTATATCAAGCTTGGCTAAGCAATGATGAAGGAGGGTACGCAGCAATACACGAATATTTGGAGGCTCTAAATAGGGGCGGAGTTATTTACTGTGGCCTAAGAGAGGATAGAGTTAATGGTACTAGGATTAAATTGGAGAGAAGGATATAATGGAAGACTTGTTGACAGTACGGTATGATAGACTGTAAAATAATCTGCTGGGGTAACTGATGGAAGCAGGGCCAGAATAAGGTGCCTGCTGGCTCTGAGCTGGTCACTTTCATGCCCCTGCCTGGCTCTGGCAGGAGCCAGCCACAGGGGGTGGGGCGGGTGACACCCAGCACCAGGGGGGCACAAACCCCACCGAGCTGCAGGACCAGGTTGGGCTGGCCCTGGGTGGAAAATCATTCATCAGTTAGAACTTTGACAACTGGACTGAACAGAAGATAAGTAAAATGTATGGGAGAAGATGATTAGCCTTGAGTAGAAAGTGGATTAGATAACCACCTGGATTTCTGCCATCTAGCAAATCAGTCTTCCTTACAGTAGTTGAAGAAATATTTTGGCTCAAGTTGAAACTACCTTTCTCCACACTTGTTATAGGAATTTCTCCAAGATGAGAGGCTGTGCGAGTATTGTAATTTTAAATTCAACAACATTTTTCATTTCTGTGAAGCAGTAAAAAATATAAATACTTTATCCAAAACAAACACAGTCCTGTGGCATTTTTAAAGACTAACAAATTTATTTATTGCATGAGCGTTCGTGGGAGAAAATTCCACTTGGTCATATACTTCAAGACACTTCAAGTGTCTGAAAAAGTCAGATTTTTCTCCCATGAAAGCTCACGTGATGAATGAATTTGTCTTTAAAAATGCCACAGGACTCCTTATTTCTTTTGCTGAACTAGACTGACACAATTTGGATTTTGTCCACTTCAGGTTATTAACCCTACTGTTATAAAATTGCTTTTTATTTTTAGTCTGGTTTTTTGCAGCCATTGGATTTTGTTTGGTTTGCTAGATTAAAAAGACTTGCATTATAAATCTTTCACTCTTCAGGTACTTACTTAGGCATAGGTATCATAATCTCAATTGAGAGAGTCTTCTTTCTCAGAAAAATATTGCATGAGTGAAAATTTCCAGAGGGGTAGCCGTGTTAGTCCGTGTACAGCAAAAACAATGGGAGTCCTGTGGCACCTTAAAGACTAACAGATTTTTTTGGGCATATGCTTTCATGGGCTGATGAAGTGGGTTGGAGCCCACAAAAGTGTATGCTGGAAGAAATGTGTTAGTCTTTAAGGTGACACAGGCTTTTGTTGTTGTTGCATGTGTGTGAACTTCAGAAATGTGCTCAAGCTAAAAACTTCTTCATAAGATTCCCAAAGAAGGGTGACAGGTGGAGAGTCCTGTGGCAATTAGAATTGTAATTAAAGCTGATTTTTTTTTAAAAGTGCATTTTTAAGATCCAGGGTACTCGAGTGCTAGCATTGATGGGTTCTTCTCAGGCAGCAAATGACATCACAACTACTATAAGCAGATTTGAAAGAACAGGAACAGGTGCAAGTTTGTTTTAATATTTCTTTCTGGCAGTTCTGATCTATCTGGTTCTCTCAGAAATTGCAACTCAGATTTCTTGGCAACGTAGAAGTCATAGTTAGGGTAAACCTAATTTTTAGCTTGTCACAAATTACTTTTTCAAAATAGGTAACCTTTTCTTTTGGGATCTTAACTTAAATACGTTACACCTTTAGGCAGAGCTGATTTTTAGGGCATGTACTTAACTGTAAATGCAGCATGTATTTTGAAAATTTTGTTTAGGTCTAGTCTATACTTGCTGCGTTTTTTGGCGGCAGTCAATGGGAGATACACAAGGTACATAAAAACCTTGCTTATCTCCCAACAATTCGCTAATTGGCTGCTACACACTAGGGTAAACTGACGACAAATGCCTTGTGGTCAGTTTACAGCAACTCCAGTTCCAGGGCTGGAGTTGCAATGGCAATTTCCAGAGTGATTCAGCAGGTTTATACTGACCAGTGAATCACATCAGGAAGATTGCGCTGACGACAGTGATTTTGCCGCCATTAGTATAGACTTAACCTTAGATTCACAGTTACAAAGGCAGTAAAAACTATTATGTTCCAGTTCAACTGCATGTCTAACAAAGGCCACAGGATTTAGTCCAGTAATTCCTACAGTGGAAGAAAGTATTTTCGTCTACTGCACAGTTGAAATCACTGTACAGTTATCTACACTCATTCTGAATACTTTTGAAGACTTAACAAATTTATTTTTCGCACAAACTTTTGTGGGTGAAGTTCCACTTCATGAAATCTTGTGTGATAAATAAATTTGTTTGTCTTAAAAAGTTCCACAGGACTCCTTGCTTATTTTGCTGATCTAGACTAACACGGTTTCTCCTTTGGAACATTGTGAATAAGTTTCAGTATAATGGAGTTTTATTTTGGATAGCTTTGCAAATTAAGTAGTTCAGTTCAGAGTTAAATAAAAAATAATAGCGGAAAGAAAAGAGAGTGTATTGGCAAAGAAGAGAAGATATTTTGCTAGCTGTGATTTCAGATGTCTCTTCCCAGTCACTAGAAGTATTGAGGAGAAGGCTCTTATTCCAAAACAGATGACACCATATGGAGGGACAGAAAGGAAGCCAGAGTTGAATGAGGCCATTTAGTGAGAGTAGATCTGTGGGTAAGCTGCAGCAAGTCCAGGAGGGAAATGAAAAGCATTGGACACAAGGAGGGCTATCCTGAACTAGATTTCAGAATAAGTTGGCAGAGCCAGTTGGGCCATCCAAAGAGAGAACTAAAGTTGCATTCCTCTGCACTTGTAAGAAGTAAGGCAGACGGTGTGATTCTGTACCTGCTGGAGTCTGAACAGCTAGGCCCTTGGGCCACAGAAGGGAATATAATAGTCAAGGCAAGAGGTGTTGAACATATGGCTGAAGTCTTTGGTAGAAATGTAGTAAAGACGTTGGAGTCTGCTGTGGGGGTGGTAAATACACTGTAAGTGTGATTATAATTCATCTCTGGCTACAGCTTTTGTGGATGAGGGTTGGTTCCCTGCCCCCCCACTGGAAGCAGGTATACTCCAAAGTTTTTCTGGTGGCACTATTTCTTGCTTTCATTTTCTTTTCTCCATTTCCAGTTCACTTCTCACTTTTTTTTCCTCTGAAGTTTCTCTACTTGTTTGCATTTATTTGGATTGAATTTGCATGGCACTACATTCCCATGATGACACCACACAGCAGCTGGAAAATTGACGACTCTGCAAACCTTATTAGTTAGCATAGTTGTCATGAATTACTGCCCTTGTGCTTCAGCTCTGCTCAGTTAGCAATTGATCTTAACTATGTAAGATTCTGATTCTTATGTTTTGCTTGTGGGTGGATAGGAGAGAATGAGAGAAAACACTGGATTTCTGTCATCAGGTATTTGAATTCCAAGACTCTGGTGATATCCATATTTTTCTATAAGGGTGTCATGGATCACAGAGCATACTATGCCTTGTATTCCTCTACTTTCTCCCTTCCTGGTGATGGACCCTGGACAGTCACTTCAGGTGAGGGAGACCTGTGACTATGGCACTCTTACACTGCATCTCCAGGCTTCAGTTCTCATTGCATCTTGTTCGGCAAGCCCTATCTTGGGAGCTTTGTAACCAGGAAATCTGTGCAATGACACTTTTCATCCTTCTCACAATAGAAGTGTGTGTTTAGTCAAAAGGAAAAAGTAGTTTCAGAAATGAATGAACAATAAAGAAGGCCTACATTCGTGAATCTTAATCTGGCAACAAGCAGGAGCTAACAAGGGGGGAGGGGAGTCTGAGACACAAGGGGTTGGACTGTGGGCCAGGGGCATTGCTGGCACCTGGCTTAGGGGGCTTGAGCACTAAGTCCCAGCACCCAAGCCCGGGTCTTTTCCCGGACCAGCAGTGCTTCTGCTGTGGGGCTCTTTCTGAGGAGGGGTGTCAGAAATGGGGTCTGTACTGAGGAGAGATCAAGAGCTAACAATGAGTGACCAGTTACCACTAGTTGGACTCGGGGCTTAGGAGTCCATAAAGTTTGGCACCCTGGTAATCATCCATCAGGGGATGCTTATCCAGAGCTGTAAGGTGAATTTTATGTTGTGGGCTTATACAGGACTCTTACATCATGATACTGTCTTGTTCCCATTTCTAGTGCATTCATGTGTCTATTAACAACCAGTTTAGATTCTGGTGCAGTTCTGAAGGCAACATGGATGCACTTTTTTTCTCATTTATTGTTGCACTGAGCACCTGCCTGGTTACTTCTAATAGACTTAGATTTGTTGGCAGGCAATGAATTGTATCCTAACGTAACCCTCTGCGAAAGTGTGAGTTTCTGAGTTAGATCAGAAGTCATGCAGTTGCTATGTGTTCAAATTTGGTATCTGTTAGTTGCATACAGATCCCATACAATTTTAACTGTGGGGTAACTGATTTGTTGGATGCTCATGAAATGTTGAAAGTGAATAGTCTCATCTGTAAGTAATCAGTGGGCTGTTGTTTTTTATTTTAATAAAAAGCTGCCCTTATAGATTTATGACAAGCTAATATTTAAGAATACAACATGAAGAATTTCTTTAAACACTTAACATATAATGCTGTTCATACTGGTAAATACTTCAGCTAACTCTTAATAATTTGAGTTTGACTTGAAGAATTAACTTGCGTACACAAACATCAATCTAGATTCTAGTGTCACTATTTTTGTGTGCAGTGGTGGCTTCCAAAAATTTTATCAAAGTGCTTCCAACAGCAATAAATGTTAGATGTTTCTTTCTTTGGTCTTCATGAAAATCTATACCTGCTTTAGAAAGGGGAGACTTGGAATGTTTTAGTGCTTTTTTTTGGTCATGCTAGATTTTCTGTACTATTCCTTTTTAAACTCTTAGTGCTGATTATTTCTTGCAAACCTTTCATGTGCCAAAAGATGTGTGAAGGTATCTGTGGGTAATTTTTGTCCTATTTCTGCAGCTGCTTTTGGTGACTCAGGGATTGTGCTGTAATCCTTATAGGCTAAAATTTAATCATGTAGTCTAAAGCAGGATAAGGTAACCACTTAATTTATTAGGGACGTTCAATCAAGAGCATATTAATTAGACTGAATGTTGTATATTTTTAGCTAAAGGTGTAAACCTGATACTAGATGAGAGAAGATGTGCTGCATGACAATGCTGTACAAGTGTAAAGTTTCATTTGCAGAGCAGTGTGTGGATTTTGTGCTGCTGATGTAGTGGTCATTGATCTGGAAAAGGGCTTTGGCAGAGTTTCAAGGAAAATCATCTAATGGGTTATGAGGGAGTAAATGGTACCAAAACTTTGTGTGGCTTGTTCAAGCCATGTATGTAAGTATATATCAGTAGTTAAAACTCCTGCTAGTGAAACAGGCAAACTGTTGGTTAGGGTGGGAGAGCATCACTGATGTCTTTCCTTGTTCCGCCTAATCCTGGCTACTGTCAGAAGGAACGTACAAAAGGAGGCAGTTTGGTATGTGGTGTTTGTAGATGCTGTTCTGTGTGGTGGGGTGGAAGAAGAGGAACTAGATAAAGGATGATATGTCGGCAAGACATGAACTCAAAATAAACAAAAGAAAAAAGTATATAGTATTTAATTGTAATAATATGAACAGTGAAGAATTATCATTAAAACTAGATGGGTAAGGAATATTAGAAATGCAACATTTCAAGGATCTGGAAAAATGAGGACATGAAATTAGAACTAGATTAATAAATGCCTGGCTTACATTTAGAGAGTAGTAAGATTAAAAGGGAAGGTTCGTAATACAGGGTACATCCACTTCTAGTGTATGGTGCAGAGTATTGGTCAGCAAAGAAAAACTATAGACAAATGATTTTTTTCTACAAAAGTGTGTATGATGGATGAATGGTATAGACAAAAAAGAGTGCATAAGGAATGTGTATGTTAGACATGCTGAAAGTAAAATGCAGAACTGGAAAAAGAGGGAGTGCAATGTCAAGTGTTTAGCGTGTCAAGTGCAGTTCTAACGATTGTGTGACACGTTCCAAAGGGGGTAGCCATGTTAGTCTAGTTCAACAAAACAAACAAGGAGTCCTGTGGCACTTTTAAAGACTAACAGATTTATTTATTGCGTGAGCTTTCATGGGAGAAAATCCTACTTTGACAGATACCTGAACCCACAAAAGCACATGCGATAGATAAATTTGTTAGTCTTTAAAAGTGCCACAGGACTCCTTAACTATAATGTGAGCTAGAGTCCAACAGATCAAGGTTGAAGGAAAAAGAGAGGTTAACCCAAGAAGAAGTGTTGGGATGTCATAAAGGAAGACCTGTTAGCATGTGGCTTGATAGGAGTTATGGCATTTGAATAGAGGACTTGTAGGATGGACCTTATTTGATGGGATTAAAGTAAGGAGGGTGTGCTACCAATATTTTAACAAGCAGCATTACAAAAATTCCTCTCTTCTTCACAGTGAGTCCTGTGTATCATGGTGCAAGTATTAGTAGAAGGTGATGATATGAGTGAGGGACTTGATCTAATTTGTATTAATGTTTTTAAAGTTATTTTCTCTGAAGTCCTCCCCAAGAAAAAAGATGACACCTTTCTGTTACAAGGCACTGTGCTAGAAATGTTTCCACTTAGTGTCTGAAAAACAAATTGAGTATAGTGCAGGAGTGGACAAAATTGGTTCATAGCTCGGTGTTAGCAGTTTTACTTTTGGTCACTAAAGGGTGCTCTTCCCTTACATTTCTGCAGTGGAGCTAGGCAACAGGCTACTAAAACTAGTTGCCATGGTGACCAGAAACAGAGATTTGTTGAGGCCTGGTATAATGATAGTATAGTGCAGTAGTGTTCTTGTGTAGTCCAAAGAGGGAGGTGGGATAAAACCTTTCAAGAAGGATGTGCTTTCCTGGAAGTTGTGCATCTTTGCTGAAATTGCTGTCATGGGTGAGTTAGCAATATTGAGAGATGGTGAACTCCAGCACCGGAGAAGTCAACCCAGTCCATTAGTAGGAAAGTTGAATTTTAGCAGGTGGCTTCTGAAAACTTCCAATGCAACTGTGATTTAACTTGATAGTTCTTTTAACAGTAACAGTCTTAAATTTCTGGTGATGCTCTGAAATGAGCCTCACAGGGACCAATTGGACTAACACCAGTAATAAACACTATATTATTTATGGACCAGGAATGCCCAGAGGCCCCAGTCAGGACCAGGATCCCATTGGCTTAGATTAGTGGTTCTCAAGCATATTGGATTGCGCCTCTTTTTTTATGTTTGTCATAGTCCATGCCCTTTGCCATGCAAGTATGTATGCTGATTAAAAAAATATATATATCATGGAACTCTCACTAAATATTAAAAAACATTAAGACATTAATTTTAGCAGAGCCAACAGTTCATTGTTAAACTGCTTACTGTGGTTGATAACATGCAAATAAATATGCGCCCTGAGTCATAGCAAACACACAGATGGCCATGGCTTTGTATAATACTGTGTAAGCATAATGGAAATCTGTCAGAATGCACAGCGCCATCTAGAGGCCAATATATACAACCAGCCAGGGACCTGCTATTGAGAAAAATTAGCTTTTCTGGTTATTCATGCTATGTGGGTAAAATGTGCACTGTACATTGTTTTCCCTAGCCCCCTCCCCCAGAATACATTCTATGCCTCAGACCCCCCCTCCCCCTGACCCGGTTTGAGAATGTCTGACCTAGATCATGTATTAAGAGCTGGTCCTTAGCTCCTCCCACTAATTTACAAATTAAAGTCCCTGTCATGCAAAATATGTCCATAGTCGTATGTCCAATTGGAATACCTAAATTTTTGCAAAAGTGGGGGGGTAAAGATAGAAGTGATTTATGAAGAGTTGGGAGAAAGGGTTACAATCAGGTGGGTGGTTTTTATACGCCTATATCATTGTCATCTTCAGTTCCTGGGTGCCACTCAGCAGCTGCTATCGAGCTGACTGAAGTTTTTCCATCACCTTTTATTATCCCAGCTTCATAGATGAGTTCATCTTTAGACTTTTAACCTTTTTGACCTATACAGTGCTGTCTGTGGTACGAATCCTGATTCTTGAATCTTGGGAAAGTCAGTATATTCAGAACCCTTGTGCATGTGGTAATGACAGCATGGCTGATGTTATGTGACCACACAATGTTATCTTGTGTGGAGTAATCAGACTGTTTCTGGCATCTCTGGTTATGAAAAGTGCACTTCTCTTTAGTATTGCATGCAGAGTTATCTAGTAATGAAAGACCCTACTGTAAGTGTTCAAGGGAACCGTTAAAATTCCCCATGGTAATGTTAACGCCAGAATCTGACTTCATTGTGAAATTCTACCACTCACGACCAAGCCAGCACAGATATTTTTGCTTATCATTCCTTTTTTAAAAGAAATGGATATTAACATTTAATTATTTTTGAATCACTGAGGTATAGAGGAAACTCACTTTGTTACACTTCTGCATTATTGTTAGATGGAATGTTCTGTTCTGTCCATCAGATTTATTGCTCATTATGATGTCAAATTCCCACCATCATTGTCCAGTGCCTGTGATATTCATTAACTGTTCCTCTTACCAGCTAGTATCTGTACCAGGGGTGGCCAAACTTATGGAATTCAAGAGTCACACAAGTTGATTATTAAGCATTCGAGAGCTGCACTGAGGCATATAGCCATATACTTTTATGTACTCCAAAATTACTAAGTTTAAAATTGATTGCATGCTTGAATTTTATCATAAAAAGAGGACAAATATTGATCCTACTAAAGTCAAGTCTGAATAATTACGTAAGGTTACCATGAAAACTAGGCCTATAGAGTAAAAACTTAGCTGCTGCTCGGTGTAGAAGACTGCAGGCTAGTGGCAAGCTTTTTAAAATCCCAACCATGTCTCGCTCCTCTCCACCATCCCCAGCCATGCCAAGCTTCTCCCTACTGTCCCGACCCCCTCCTGAGCTCCTTGGCTGGGGCTGCTTTCCTAAATTGATTTGTTGATGTTCTTCCAGGAGCCACAGTTTTTCATTCAAGAGCCACGTGTGGCTCCTGAGCTGCACTTTGGCCATGCCTGATCTATATGATACCATAACTTGCAAATTCAGTGTTTGCAGTGATTACATAAATAGTTTCCAAGAAGTATAGCTGCAGAGCTAGAAAGGTATAGTTCAGCTTAATTGTTAGTTTCTATTCTAGATTCTGTATGCTCAGTTACTTAAAACCTTCCAAAATTTTTACTTTTTTGATCAACATTCTCCATATTTGATCTCAGCCCAACAATAATTTTTTTTTTTTTTTGGACTGCTTTAAGTAGAATAGTTCATCTGGTTAGTAGGAGAACGTGAGGAGTGGAATATATTCTCTGCTATTATTTGTGCTGATGTGTATGTAGGCAGGATGCCACATGTGTAACTAAGTTCATAGGGGGGATAGTATGAGACAATATGGTTGTAATTGATTACTATAGTCATACATACAAGGGGTAGAATTATGTTGTGTAAATAACCTTCATTTTGTCACTTTCTGACATGTTAGTACTTAGCTGTGCAACTTCAGTGTTTTCTTAAACTTCATTTTGATGAAATATATATAAAATGTAAAAAATACAAAAATATAAATAATTATATGTAATATGCTGCGAGAGCAGATGTGTGAGCAGACAAATCAAAGGGAAGAAACAAAACAACTTTTTTTTTAGTCACTAGTGTTCCTGATGTACTTTTTAATTTTAAGACCCTTAACATCCCTTTCACCAAACAAGGATACTCTACTAGAGAAGTAGATTACATCACAGCATGGGCCATCCAAATCCTTTGAGAGAGAGCATGCTTTAATAGAGAAGAAAAAATCCACCAACCACATACCCCTACTTGTCACCTATCACCCGTTATTGGAACTTCTTTGGGATATCATTTATAACCCAGGTGTGATTGGGTCCCCATTATGTAAAAAAAAATCCCAAGCCCCCTCTTCTGGCCTTCAGGCAACCCTCTAACCTGGAGGGGGGGGCAACATACAGCCTGCAGGCCGCATGTGGCTCAGAACTTCTTCCATTCAGCCTGTAACTGGGCTGTGCAAGGCCATATACTCTCCCTAACACAGAGAGAGAGAGAGAGAGAGAGTGTGTGTGTGTGTGTGTGTGGGATCTTGTGGTATCACAGAGCTCAGTCTCTCATATCAGCTCTCTGCAATGTTGGAAGTGTGTACGTCTTAGTATTTCAATTTATGGCGTGCATGGCCCACTTGAAGTCCATTTAAGTCAAATCTGTCCCACTGTAGGAAATGAGTTTGACACCACTGCTCTAACCTTTCCAAGCTCATTATCAGAAACAAGCTCCCTGTGGACCAGGATACACTCAGATTTAAGTAGCTCCAGATGCTGCCATTGCAACAGATGCAGAACTGTATATCTTCTGCTGTGTTGATCTGTACTCCTCCCAACATGCCTTTCAGAATCCTTGGGTTGTACACTTGCGTGTCATAATGTGGTGTACCTCATCTGCTGCATCAGCTGCCCCAGCAAGTATGTGAGTGAAACGAGGTCATCACTATGTTCTTGAATATACTTGCAGAAAAATAATAAATCATAAACACCCTGTTATCCATGGGCAAACACTTTGCAAAGCAATCACTTTAGATGTGACTCATTGTCAGAGGAAGCCTGCACAGCACCTTCTAAAAAGGAGCCTGGGAGCTTAAATTTGTTAAGCTGTTAACGTCTAAAAACCATGGACTCAACAGAGATACTGGCTTTATGTTCTATTAGAACAATCGGCTTATTAAACGGCTTTTGTCCTATGACTATGGAGGTGTTAACTGCCCACTTCATTTTAAATGATCTTCCTGCAACAGTTGTGTACCCCTTTTGTGAAGCACTCTGACACCCCGGTTACCTCTTCCAGACTTGAAAATGAGCGCTGTGTAGTTCAAAAACTTGTCTTTCAATAACAGAAATTTGTCTAGTGAAAGATATTAGCTGACTCACCTTGTGTGTCTTGCCCTTTTAAAAGCATCCGTGAACTGCTGCATTTGTAACTTTCAGTCCCATACTTTTTCATTTCAGAAATGGGTAATAATCTGCCTCTGCTACTGTGTGTCATTATTTGGTATATACCATTGTTATCTTATAAACAACTGAGAAGCATCCAGTTGTAATATTAGTAATTTCAGTTGCTGTAATGCTTATTCACAGCAAAAGTTTTAAACCCTGCACAAGGCATCTAGATCTTCTATGAAATGCATCTTTTATAGATATCTAGCTCATCCTGATCCAGAATAGGTGCCCAAAGAAAAAGTTAACTTTTTTCTGTAAAACAGAATATGATGATGTTTTCAACTTTTTGTGGTCTTTCATATAATGTCTACAGTTTTTAATTTTAGCAAAGTGCTAGTAAAAACTTTTTCCAGACATGTGGTGGATACCATAGACTTAAAAATGATAGTTATGCTGCTTTGACAATAGTCAAAATAATACCTTGGTTATACAGGATTGCTGCTCATCATTGTGTAGTGTTAGCTATGGTTCCCAAATACCATTTAGACCAGGGGTGGACAAAACTGGCTCACAGCTAGGTGCCAGTGGTTTTACTTGCGGTAGCCAGAGGGTGCTCCTTCATTACATTTCTGCAGTGGGACTAGGCAACAGGCTACCAAAATAGGTTGCAATGGCAGCTAGAAACATGGATTTGTCAGGGTTTGGTTTAGAGACACTAGTAGAGTGTAAGTTAATAAGTTGATCTTGGAAGAACTTGTTTAGTCTGCATTAGAGCTGCTTCCACATATTCTCCCTTTCCTTTCCCTCAATACTTGGTAGAATCTGATTGTGGTTCTATTATTAGTGAGTGTCTGGATCTGGTTTTACGGTGTAGATTTAAACTAAACTGTCACCGTAACAATTGGTGTGATGGTGCCTTTTGTGGTATTGCATGCATAAGAATAAGACTAGTTAAAGTCAGTAGCGCAGAGGGAGCTCTGACTTTTCCTACTATAGATGTTAACATGTTTGTTCTTTTTCAGGAATTGACAGCAGATACAATGAAGGCTGCAGGGAGCTGGCCAACTACCTACTCTTTGGTCTGTATAACCAAAACAACAATGACTTTGAAAAAACGGGGTTTCCTGAAGAATTTCTTGATGGTGAGTAATAAAATTAAACATTGCATACTAGCTTGTCAAGGTCCATTTCTTGAAAAACGAGGTACATAAAAATCAGAAAATAATTATGTACAGTTTAAAAGGGAAAAAAAACTCATGAAAATTTCTGTGGCTATACATTGGTGTGCCAGTATAAATTCTATAATCATATAAAAATTATAGCTGTATTGGAAGTGAGAGTTAAGCAAACTGGAAGTTCCTTTATATATGACACAGGTATTCAAGATATCAAAATCAGCATGAAATGTAAGTGCTTAAGTTTTTTTAATTTGGATTAATATGTTATGTTGTGTGGAGAGTGGAAGGAAAAACAAATGGAAGTAAGGGATTTTTCTATGAAATACCAGTTTCTACCCTTATAAGATGAAGATGACTTTGCATATTGTCAACCTATATTCATATGAAGAGATTTAAAAAAAATTATGCTGAAAATGTATAACAGGCTTCTGTCCTTCTTTTGAATGATAGTGTCATATGACTTCCTAAGAGTAACTTTACAGTAACACAGTTATGTTTGTTTGTACAATGTTATGAATGCTCATGGCTATAACATTAATTTTTTTCAAAGCGCATGGTGACTCAAGCTTAGAAGTGGAAGGTTAGAATAATCATAACTGCATTGCTGAGAAAGTATAATTCCTTGATTTCCCATCCCCCTCCCCCTTTCAAAAACAGGTAGCTGTATTCAGTGCAAGTAGCGTTTTCCATCATATATTTTTATTGCTTTCAGATATTGGTTTAATTGGGTACTTAGAGAAAAAACATTTCCTGTTCAGTTCCTTTGAGGGTTTTTGTATAGATTTCTACTTGTTTTTAGCTATGAAATTAAGTAGCAATCTCTGATTTGATTCTTTTGTTTATTGCAGATGTAATCATATTAATAAAACCCGATAGTGTCCATCTGTATTGTAACCCTATAAACTACAGTTACCTTTTACCATATGTGGCATACTGGAGAAACTTGCATTTCCATTGCCTCACTGAAAATGAGGTGAGTGAAGGCAGAAAAAATACGCTGAGAACTGTATGCATGCATGTTTCATTAATGACCTGAGACTCAAAGGTTTACACGTTTTCTGCAAAGAGTTGTCTTTTTGTTAAATTGTAGGGTGCCTTTTTATTCAAATAGGAAATAATGTGTTTTTGTTTATACTCTGATGCCTAGATAGTAGAAGGAATATATTACTGAATAAAGTATGCTTTTTTAGAGGAGTAAATCAAACAAAGCTGAGGAATGGATTTTCTTCCTGGTTCTTCCTCTCTTGACAGTCACTATTTTAATTGAAATGGATGGTCGTGTTACTGGAAGAGAATATTTCGGGCATAAGAAAAATACAGAATTTGAGTTGCATAGTATGAGGAACGCTGAACTACCCAATAGTAGTTTTGTTAGTTGTTATCATCCTTTTCAATGTCCCAGTCAAAGTACTTGCCAAGGCAAGCATATACACCCAGAATCTATGAAAAGCTTGGTATTGTTTAACCATTTAAAGGAAAATTATATAGTTTTTTAGTTCCAGAGGGGCAGCTGTTTTAGTCTAGTTCAGCAAAACAAGCAAGGAGTCCTGTGGCTTTATTTATTTATTGTATGAGCTTTAGTGGGAGAAAATCCCACTTTGTCAGACATTTTGAAGACATTGTTCTTTGTTTAGGTTTGTTATTTCGAGAGACTCTTCCTGTCGCTATTCAAATGAATGAGAGTTTTCCATTCACTTTAATAGGAACAGCTTTGGGCATTGTCTTATGATCATAGTAAATTAAATACATTACATGTAACTTTTAAACACTATTTGTTTCACATTGTGGTAGATTTAGCAAGAAGTTGATTTAATCTTAGATTTCCTCCTCTTCACTTTGAGCCTTTGTATCTTTATGGAGCACTGACTCACAGGAACTAGGATGCTAGACAGCCTGGTACTTAACCGCTGAGACTGCCCCCTGGAACTGACCTGGATTAAGCCATTGTTCTTGTAGCAATCATTGATCATGCATAGCCTCATAAAAGTGTTATGCAGTTTGAAATGCTTTAATCTGTTTAAGAAGATAGAGTGGGTATGAAAAATGGGTTTACTTTGTTATTCTCTGGATTAGATTCTTTGTGTGTTTTCTGTTTTGATTAAGTATTAATTAAATCTTGTGCTAATTCAAATTTCTGATTAAGAACAGAAAGATGAGATAGAAGCGTTAATATATTGGAGTAATGTTGAGTAATGTATACTTAATATTTTGAGGTTCCTTGTACTGTAAAGGTAATGCTGTTTTCTGGGGTATGAATGTCAACATGGTGTGGTGGACTTGTTTTAATTGCCATTTCTTCAAATGTATATAGAACTGCCAGTTTCCTAGGATGCTTTCTGGATGCTCATAGGAGCTGTGAACTCTTCTCTGAAGGCTGACAAGATGCCATTTTACCTCAGGGGTGGACACAATTGGCTCATAACTAGGTGCCAGCAATTTTATTTTTGGTCGTCAGAAGGTGCTTCTCCATTACACTTCTGCAGTGGAGCGAGGTGACAGGCTAGTAAACTGGTTGCCATGGCAACCAGAAACACATTTGTCAAGGCCTGTTTTAGATTCATTTCTTTGATTAATGATTGCCTTTGTGGCTGTTTTTTAAAGTGTTCAGTTGTTTTTTCTTTACAATGCCACATCAAAGTATTGCTTATTTTTAGCTGTGTTTTTTGTATAAAACACTAATGGCAAAGTTTTAAAAAGGAACAAATCAATACAAGCACATTGGACTTGTGCAGTTCATGTAGAATTTTGCAGAATTCAGTGTTCTTCCATTCTTCCACTTGACCGCAATATTTCTGAAGTGACTGTATTGAAGAGTGGTAGAAAAGAAATGCCATTGTGAACATGTTTTATAAATAACTATAACAGCATAATACAAATTCATATTGTGGCTTTCCAGTATCCCTCTACAAACAAGGTAAGCCAGTTCTTCAGGCAGTTTGAAATCTAATTTGAGTAACCGTCATATGGGGACATATTTTTGGAACAAAAGGGACTGCTCCAACTTCCTGGGTGAGGTGAAAGAAGATTGTGTGGGAGGAACTTGGGCTTCATATTAAACTTTGTGGGAAAGCAGAATTAAGGCTCATTTTGAGAAACATGTTCTCGAATAACTACGTTGATTTAATCCCCACTGAAGATACTGCACCAGTTACTGGGGGAGAATGGAGGAAACAAGGCTTGTAGTGGTGTGAATTTACCCTGCTATCGAGTTTTTTGTATTGGTGTAACTACATTTGTGCAAATCTTCCTGAACTTGACAGGTCCTTGGAGTACCACCTCAATTAATTTCTGAGGTACTCAAGAGAAGGATAACATGTGGAGCATCGTAAAACTGACCAGCAGCCTTTATCAATCATATTGCTTAAAGTTTTAGATAATGATCAGCAAGCCTTTTAGTTTTTCCCATTCTGTGTATAGAAATGAGTTTCGTTGGCCTAGCTTGTATGAAAAATCTATTTGCGCTTTGTTGTGGTAGTTCCATTTCCTGTTCTGCATTAATTTGTCTATTATTCACGCATGGCTCTAAAGTATTAGAAATAATGTCCCAGCTATGCTGCTTTAAACATAGTAGAGGGATCAGGAAGATGAGATTGACTAGTGGACAGAGCAGTGGAATAGGTTAAGAATTGTAGGTTTTATTCCCAGTTCTGCTATTTGTCTGTTTGGTGACTTGAGATAGATCATTTCACTTCCCTGTTCCCGTTCCCCTATATGTAAAATGTTGGTAACTCTTTTTTTCCGCACTAACCTTCTGTGCTACGTAACTAGCAGAGTCTCAGCTGAAAAGAATATCTTGTACTTAAAGCTTCTTTCATTATTATTTGCATATTTTCCATGCCACAATGTGTGTTGGTTTTAATTGTCCACGTCTTAGTGGTGGGGAGAGGCTTCCTTGCAGATGGAAAGTTAAAATATCTATGCTTTCTTCTGCACAGTCTTATTAAAACATGTTTGCTAGCGTACTTCAGTTTTGAAAACAGTATTCTTTGGTGTTTAAATATTTGGACTGTGATTCTTGAAATCCCTGGAGTGTAATGGTTAAAATAAACAACTTTAGAGAGAGCCTTTTGTTACTGTGAGGAGTAGTGTTATGTGTCAACATCATTGCTATGGAAAATGCCATTTTGTCACCTTTATGGAAAATCTGTTTTAACAGTAAAGACCTCCAGTTAGAAAACTTGAGGTTTAATAAAACTCACTTGGTTATTCCTTTCAGTATGAAGATGAAGAAGCTGCAGAGGAGTTCAAAATAGCCAGCTTCGTAGATATGGTTCGAGACTGTAGTCGAATCGGCATTCCTTACAGCTCCCAAGGTGAGTTAACTTTATATTAATTTGGTGAATTGTTTGATCACTTATTTCTCAGAATAGAAATGACCTTGTAGGAAAGAAGAATTTAAAATACTTTTGAAAGGTCCTGTTTGTCTTAAGTGAGCCTGATATTAAAAGGAGATGGATTAATTACTGTTAGTTTTATATCACGTTTTACATTTTTTAGAATCTAAAAAATGTAAGTTACTCAGCTCTTTTCAGAGAAAATGCTGCGTGTGCACTCTACAGAGTCAATGCTCATAGCATGAGGCAAAGAAATAATTTGCATTTGGAGAAAAGCATTTGGCTAAATACAAAAGTTCCCTGTTCCGATGGGAGCTTCAGATAAATGCACTTTTATGTAAGGAAAGAATAAACTTTTTTTATATTTGAGCTTTTTATAGAACATAAAAAAAAAATCAGGGCTACATGGTTTCCTGTATGATATGCTGCCAGGCTTGCAAACTGAGCATTTTAATTTTATATTCCTTTGTGTTCAGGAATGTGACAACATACACTAGCTGATGCAAAACAATTGCAATCCACATGTTTTGTAATGGTTCAGTTTTAAAATAAGAGCCATGTACTAGTACAGAATAATCTTTGAGCTATGCATTTAGTAGTAAATTTGGCTTTCCATTGATGGCTAGTAACTGTTATTTATAATTATGGCTGCATTCCATATTCACGAGTAACTCTTCTTTTCATTTGTGATCCTAACTCAGATGTTTGTGTGTGAATGTTTTTTTGCTTGATCCTTGACAAAAAGTGAAATTGAGGCAAAGTCAATACAGACAGTTTTAAGTTCTATGAATGTAGGAAAGGTGCCTTGTATTTTCTTGTAGGAAAATTTGTACATTCGCATTTGCAGTAGTAGAAGATAGTTACTGTTAAAACTGTTTCTTTTTTAATAATAAAAACATATGAAGACCCTTTAGATATTGTCCCTGTCTGAGTAAAGGACGCACTGTCTGGAGTTTCTAAATTCTGCTAAACAAGCAACGAGTCCTCTGGCACTTAAAGACTAAAATTTATTTGTCTCATGAGCTTTTGTGGGAGAAAATCTTACTTTGTCAGATGCTTTGAAAATTTTGCTAATTGTCTTAGCATGTTAGTCACATTCCAATTCAAGGAGTTTATAAGCTCCACTGATGAACCTGTCAACTCGCCAAAGTGACTGGAATAAAAATGCAGGAAATTTAGATGGAAAAAACTAGTATAAAGCAAAATTTAGCCTAAACAACTGCTTCAGAGGAAATCCGAAAGTTAAGCTTACTCCCACTGTGGTGTTCTGGGCTTTTTAGAATACAGTGTGCCACTCACATTTCTGGTTTTTTTGGGTTATTTACAGTTTGCTGAGTAGGTGCAAAATTCTAGAAAACATTTTAATCTGGGTAGTCCTAGTAAATTGAATAGGACAGCTCGTGAGTGTAACAGTAGATGTGTTTTGTGGGACTGGGGCCTCTGTCTTCATAAATTGTACAGAACATGCAGCCTAATCTTATTAGTGTTACGTGAAAAACCTTAAATGTTCTGGCAGTTCTGTAATACTGAACATTGTGTTTCAACTTTAACAAGCAGTTCATTTTTTTATGCAATTAAGTTTTAATCCACTGTCCGTCCTTCCCTTGAAAAAAATACGGAATAATTTTCAGCTGGAGAATACTGCCATACATAAAGTGACTTGTTAATTTATAGTCTACATTGTGACTCTTACAGCTAGTTCTGCATTTTTCCTTTTATACTGAAGATGAGTAGACTGTTTTCTTTGGTTTTCAGTGAAGGCTGCTTTTTGTAACAAACAGAATGACATAGTTAAACTGTATATACAGAGGAATGTTTCAAATCCCTTGTTAGAACCTGAGAAAAGCGAGATGTGTTAAACTGTTGGTTTAATGTAGCCGTTTAATTCACTGGTGAAATCTTTGTTTCATATAGGTCATCTACAGATATTTGACATGTTCATTGTAGAAAAGTGGCCAGTAGTTCAGGCCTTTGCACTGGAGGGGATTGGTGGTGATGGCTTCTTTACCATGAAATATGAGGTACGTTTTAAGCAAGTAATTGCTTGTTACCATTACCTAAACATAAGATTTTCTTCCCAACTGTCTTTAAACAGAATTACCTTGGCACGAGGGGGGCAATATTCTGTTGTCAACTAGTGAAATGATGTCACTTACCTTTCTTCGATGTCCTTATACCTAGTAATTAAGTTTCCATTGCATGCACCTGAGAAAATGGATTAGAGCCTTATAGAGGGGTTGTGTACATACAGAGGGGGTTGCGTATACACATTCCTGTTCTCTTCAGTTAAAAATTTTCCTCATGAGAATATTTTGAAACAATTTAATACTTAAAGTAATTGCTTTTTGTTAAAAGTGGCTGACTTTTTAACCAATATGTCACAGAATATTTAAACATTAGTAATCACACCTCAGTATTTTATGACGATACAAAGATGGCACATGCTCATAGTGCTGTTAAATAGAAAACTCCCTGTTAATTAACTTAACTGCATAACTGAATGTAAACCATCTTTTAGATGGTGATCTGTTGCCAGATTCAGAGAAGAGAACAATTGAAATTATTATATAAACTAAAATAAAAAATATAATAAACTTTGATGTATTTTTAAAAATGTTCTGAAATATTCGAACATCTAGAAAGCATTTAAATATCATTGTGTCCCTGAATGTTTTTGAATGACCGAGTATAGCTCCATATGTGTTTTAATCTATTGAGAAAAAAGTGTTGATGAATGTTAGTACTGGTTATACAAACGAGGAGTCCTGTGGCACTTTTAAAGACTGACAAATTTATTTATCACAAGAGCTTTCATGGGAGAAAATCCAAAATGTCTGACAAGGTGGAATTTTCTCCCATGAAATCTCATGCCCTAAATAAATTTGTTAGTCTTTAAAAGTGCCACAGAACTCCTTGTTAGTTTTGCTGAACTAGAATATCAAGGCTACCTATTAGTACTTGTTGTAACTTTTTAAGTTTAGTACTGTCTCTCTGACCATTGACTCATTGACCATTTGTGCAGTTTTAACCATTTGGAGCTGCTTTCTTGCATTGTTTGACAACACTGGCTTGATCTCTTTTCATAACCTAACTGCAAATTTATTTGATTTCCCCCTGATTATACTCATTAAAGTCCCTCTCTTTTCTGTTCTTGATTAATTGTATTATATTTAACTTTGGAAAACCTTTTAGGACACAGTTGGTATGAATGAAGCATTGAAGACCTACATATTTGTTGTATACCATTACTCAGCATGAAGTAAATTAATTTTACAAGTTGGATTATCCAGAGTTGTTAAATCTCATCCAGTCTTGAGTTTGAAACAGTTAAGTCATTGGCTGAGTGTATCAGATTGATACAAACAGTTATAACAGGCTCAAGGCCAGACTTGTAGAACAGCTGAGCACCCAGCAGCTGAATGCTTTAGTGCAGCATAAATCTGAGTATGTCATTTTATTTTCAGTCTTTTCATAGTGAAAACTTATGTATTAAAATGTTTTTCAGCTAATGGATGTCAGTATGGATCTGTGGAAAACATATAGCAAAATGGATCCAGTTTCCCTGGACGACTTGCTTTTTGAGGTAATGCAGCTGAAGTGTTTTTGAACTAAGTCAAGACAAGTTTTGGAGGAAAAGAGTCAATTTATGTTGGTGTTTACAAAAAACTGGTTTGGCTATAGCAACTAACTTGTGTGCGATCCCCAATGAGGATCCTGGAGTCTTTGCATCATTTCTGTGGAATGAAAGATACGGTGCTCAGGATTTATCAAGTTTGTAAAGATAATTTCCACAATTACATGAGTTTGGCTGTATTCTGTGCAGGTCACAGCACTGTGTACGAGGTATGTTTTTCACCCCAGTCCTTCAGTGTATGTTAAGAGAACAGCGTGTGGGAGCAGTACTGTTATATGGCCAAAACCCCACCAGTTTTCTTACCATGAACCTAATTGGTCCATATTGATTTATCTCGACTGAGTAGTTTAAAACCAGATCAACAGTGACACTTAGTGGCCGCAGACAGTTCTTTGCATTTCCCAGTTAACTTGTTCTCTAATAAAACAAATAAGGAATTCTAGAGCATTTATAAAGACTAGCAAGTCTGTTTAGTCTTTATAAGTGCTATGGTCTCCTTATTTGTTTTGCTGAAATAGACCAACCTGTATAGCCCTTGCTATTTTTTTTCTAGTGTGGCAGTCTGATTTTAAGTGCCTTAAACAGTTTGAAGTTGCAGGAATATGTGTTTCTAGAATAGTAGTGCCTTTGGTAGTTCAAGTTCAGTTGAACTAATCTCCTATTTATGGGGCTTAGTATTGTCTCTGCTAAATCCAATTTGAGATGCATTATAAAATGACTGTTCTGCCTAATCTCCTGTTTTACTGCTGTTTACCCAACACTGAAATCAGTCTCAAGCAGTTGAAGTGCTATATTTTGTCTCTTTGGTTGTCTGCCGTAAATGTGGACAAGATATTCAAGGGGAATGATAGCTAACTTTGTGCTCTATGTCACTTCTGTGCATTTTTAGAAATTCATGTGCTGTTAAAATTACCATATTAGTAGTTTTCTTGTGTCATCCATTGAAAGAAACAGGAAGTGTAAAGACATTTGTAACTTCCTTACATTGCTCAGGCAGTGGGCTTCTGTGGTTATTTAACCTGGTCACATGTAGGATTGAGTGTGTAGTGATTCCTGTGTACTCAGTTTTTACCTTAATTTTGTTGTGGCTGTTGGTGCCACATTGTTTTGTCATGTGGATACATCTATGGATTGCAGTAACATTTTGGGAAATCCTGATTTCAGGGTTCCATTGCTCAAGACAGTGAAAAAACAAACGAGAAAGATATTCCTGGGCCCAAAGTGCCTAAAATCTCGTTAACCAAATGGTTAGACTGAGAGAGGCTCACTGTACATTTCATTAGATTGCCATCATGTGCCAATATATTTTTATCGCCAGTCTTGGTCTGAATTTGAACCAGTGACCAAGAGGTGAAAGGTTCAGCTCAGTGACAATCTCTTAAGACGTCCAGTTGTCCAAAAATTGGCTACCACAATGGTGGCGGAAACATCTAATGTTATTGCATGTTGACAAAATGGGATTTTTCTCCCATGAAAGCTCATGCAATAAACAAACTTGTTAGTCTTTAAAAGTGCCACAGGACTCCTTGTTTATCATTGCACGAACAAGAGATAGTATTGTCATTAATTTGACTAAGAGTTTATCTTGAAACACAGCAGGTAGAGCATAAATCCCAATGAAATTAACAGGATGTGAATGCTTTTAACTGAATATCAATCGGATCTTATTTGCATATTGAATGATGCCTTATCTCTGTCTTCAGAAGTGAAGCCAATGACACATTTAAAAAGTGTTTTGAAGCAGGCAAATTTCAGATTTGTATCTAAGGGGCTCACTTTCAAGCAGCTCCCCATTTCAAAGGCTTTTTGTGAAACTAGTCATTCTTGTGATGGCAATTCTGTTGGGGTTGGTTGGTTGTCTGACTCTGCTTCTACTGAAGTCAGTAGTGAAAATCCAACAGATATCACTGGGAGCAGAGTTTGATCCACATAGTGAATTCTTGAAAATTCCTGCTGGATTTCCATTAATCCTAATATAACTTGGACTCAAGAAGTCTGGCAGCTTTGTTAAAACAGTGAATTGCTATGTTTGCATGTAGTGTATCACCTTGTCCTGAGTAAACTATCGGAAGTATTTCTGTTGCTCAGTTTTAAGAAGCTGAAATACCCTATGTGGAACACTCTTGATTATTGTTGCTGAACAGAGGTTTCCTTGCAGCATATGGCTTCAGCATGTAGAATTCATGAATATTTGTTTGTAGGAATAAAAATGGACAATTAAATGACCACGCTGAAGTGTGTATAAGGCTATGAAACTATAAATGTTACTTTTCTGTCTAATTTGTATGGTTTACCATTGTTAGCACTGTATTAATGAAGATGCAGGTGAATGTGCTATGTTGTCTTGCAAATACCTTTTTAGTTGCTTAGTTTATAATGTGGACTTAAAACAATTGTCTTGTGTATACTAAAAAGCACAGAGTCGAGAACCCTCCCTTTAGGAATCCTTTCTCTCCCTATGTCTTCTAGGTTAATACTAAGAAAAACTGTGAAAGCCATTCCACATAATCCATATTGAGCAATAATTTTAGGGCCTGCCCAACCTATCCTTTGTTATAATTCTGATATACTCCATCTCCCAAACCTCTACTTCATCAGTGTGATTAGAATATTGTTTTTCTCTATTCTTTTTCTGATGTTTGAATTTCATTCTTAACTCTCACTACCTTAACTTGTAAGAAGTCTGGTTCATTTCTGTGGGAGTACAGAAGGAAAATGAATCTGATGTCTAGTGTGCTCGGTGTATCAACTTGCTGTCTTCAGCCACGTTGCTTAAGATAGAAGGGTAAAGGCCCCTCCAGAAGGCATTGCAATTATTCAGGATAGCATCCGGTTATGAGATAGTTACCGCCTTTGTTTGGTGTTAAAATCCATCTTGAACAATGTACAGATACCTTGTTCTTAAAGTTTATTAAATAGTTCTTAATTTTTTATCCTATTCATGTTTACACGTCTCTTAAATTTATGAGAAATAACCTCAAAAAGCTTGTACCCTGAAAACTCAGTTGTACAGTAAATGACATTCTTGAATTAAATATCTTACTTTTTAGACTGTAGTTACTAATTGAATGGAAGTGTTTCTCCTAATAAAAGCTGAATTTTCTAATTTATATTATGCTTTGAGTGACAAATTTCGAAGTCTGAAGTGATCATAAAACAGGATTTTAAATAATTGGAATCTTAAGAATGGTGTTCTGAGAGGATGATTTAGTTATTTAATATTTGTGATTTACTGTCCTGCTGATATGATGCTAGGTATACAACATGTCTTTTTTTTCCCCCCCTTCCTCAGGATTTAATGACCTTTGAACACCAGTGGACCAGTTTTTTTGCTAATTTTGACACTGAAATTCCTTTCATCCTGGAGCTGTCAGAATCTCAGGCGGGGGAGGTATTTTTATTTGATTATACCTTTTGAAATGCAAATTTCCTTATTTCCCAGTTCATTGTTAGTGTCTTGCCTGTTAAAAATTGACAGGTTTATTTTCCTACCCCCTCCATTAGTTTTCCCCATGAGGGTAGCATGAAACATTTGTCTGTTTATAGGCAAACTTGCCCATTGCATGCAGTGTGCAGGCTTATGAATATTCTTTTTTCTTAAATTTGTGCAGTTGACTGTGATTTCTGTTTTTGTTTAGCAGAGTGGTATATCTTAACCAGGGGCGTTGCTAGCTCTGGGCACCCAGGCCACGTGCCCTGAATCCCAGCGCTGGTGCCCCGGGTCTGGAGCCCCTTCCTGCCCCCCCCCGGTTTCTGGCCCAATTGGGCCGGAGGACTGGGGCCCAGCCATCCGTGGCTGCGGCAGCCCCATCCCCAGCTGGGGGTCCAGGGCTCGACCAAGGAGGCCGCTCCTGGCCCCATCCCCGTTGGGGGATCCGGGGCCCAGCCGCCTGCGGCTGCGGCCATGGCAATCCCGTCCCCAGCCAGGGATCCGGGGCTTGGCCGCCTGCAGCAGTGGCAGCTGCTCCAGCCCCGTCCCCAGCCAGGGATGCGGGGCCCAGCCACCCGCGGCCGCTTCCGGCCCTGTCCCTAGGCAGGGATGCGGGGCCCGGCGGCATGCAGCGGTTTCTGGCCCTGTCCCCAGTCGGGGGTGGGGCCTGCGGGCTGTGCCCGAGATCTCTCCCCTGGGCAGCGACGCCCCTTAACTTAACGAAAATGTTGCATGTGTGTAGATGGGTTAAACTCAGAGTTGAGTTTTGTAGTGACAATGAACCTTATTCACATGGCATGTCTGTCTAACGGACACAGATTTATATATGAGGGGTTAAAGTATAATTTGGTGGGTCCCGGAACCCTCCAGCATGGGTGGGTCCCCCAATATCCATCCCCAGAACCCACCCCAGACACGCACACAGCCCCCCTCTCCCCCCCAAGCCCTTACCTCCGCTGTTTGCAGGCTGACTGTGTGGCTGGAAGCTGCTTCTAGGCACAAACTGCTCCACCCTGCAGGGGGGAGAGTCACAAACTCTCTGCCTGATGCAGCTGTCTGCTGATGGGGCTTAAGGTGGAACAGGGTTTAATGTGGAACCACCAGAATGCTGCATTTCAGCTGCTCATGCTTGGGGGGGGCTGGAATGCAGCGTTCGGGTGCATTCCTCTATTTTTAGAGGCCCCTGGAAAGGTGTTGGGTTAAAAATAGGGAGCCCCAGAACTGCTTTCCTGTGCGTTCCTATTACTTTACCCCTTGTGTATGAATTCAGTTGAGTGTTAGGAATTCTTATAAAGCCACAAATAAGGGCAACTAAAATTGCAAATTTCAATCAAGTTTGAACACAATTCATGTTAGGACTTCAGTGAGATGTGTGGAGAAGTTCCAAGTATCTACTGCTATGACATTACTGGTTCTAGTTGAGTTTAATAGTTGTAATTATGTGATAAAGATATGAGACTTCATGGGGTTTTTTTTTTTGGTAAATGGTCTATAATGTAGTTTATTTCTTAGGTCTTAGCTGTGGTATGGGTGCTACAGGGGCATAGCTGTGGACCTGTAGCTGGTCCAGTATAATGCTGTAGCATAGATACTTGCTTCAGCAATGGAACGGGTTTTTCCATCGCTGAATGAAATACACCTTTCCAAACAGTGGTAACTAGACCTACAGAAGCATTATTCTATCATCCTAATCATGTTTAAAGAGGTTAGGTCATCACAGTTCCAGTGCTCAGTGCATGAGGTTTTTCACAGACCTGAGTGATGTGTCAGGCAGGCCAGAATGATATTAACATCTTTTATTTAAACCACTTTTTGGTGCAGCCTTTGGATTTCTTTTTGCTGTTGGCATAACAAACTTGGGGGTTTTTTTTATAGCCATTCAGAAGTTACTTCAGTCATGGAATGATTTCAAGCCATGTAACAGACAACAGGTATTTATGATATTCCTATGTTGATGTGTGTCTTGTATGAATTAGTGTACTATATTTATGTGGTGTTACTTGTTATCTGATGCCATAAGACCTATTGCAATGTAATTGGGGCCAAGAATTACATCATAATGTATAATATCCTATTTTGGATTGATAGGAAATTATCTTCAGCTATAAATACAATTTTTGTAATATCACAAATATAGCCTCTTCTCCTGAAGGATCCTAAAAATCTTTCGTATATTGTCATCTGTGCGACTACTGTGTACAGAAAGAGCATTTAGACGTCTGATTACCCACATTGCCCAGTCTGTTATTCAGGTCCTTCAACTAGGTTAAGTACCATGTTTTCTGTCCACTGTGTGGGTGAAATGGCCAAGATAGAACTTTTGGCCTCATATTTTTATAAGTCTTTGAAAAGTTGCTGTGATATTTGCCTGTTAATCATTTAGAATGCAGTTATAAGCAAGGAGATAAGTGGATAAAAATAGACTGGATCAGGGATGTTGAATTCAAATCGCCATGTGGGCTGCATGAGGACTAACACGCAAGTCCGAGGGTCGCACCACTGAAACCTTTTCATACAACAATATAGCAAATATTGGTGGTGATAGTGTTGCTGCAGGCCACAGGAAATAGCTTTAGGGGCCACATGTGGCCCACAGGCCCCACATTTGAGACGCCTGTCCTAGATATTACACTAGCCACATAGGAATAAGGATTAAATAGTGCTTATTTCATCCCAGCATGAAAGCATTAATTCTGAGAGAATTTTCATAGTAATCCGTATATGTAACACAACTCTTATAGAAAAAGAAATGATGAAAATAGAAATCTGTAAATTAAAGACACATGGTGAGCCTTTTTCCAAAGGAGTAGTCACATTAGTCTAGTTCATTAAAACAAACAAGGAGTCCTGTGGCACTTATAGACCAACAAATTTATTTATTGCAGGAGCTTTTGTGGGAGCAATTCCTGCTTCGTCAGACAAAGTGGGATTTTTCTCCTGCAAAAGCTCTTTCAATAAATGAATTTTTGGTCTTTAAGTGCCACAGTAAAACAAACAAGGAGTCCTGTGGCACTTAAAGACTAAAATATATTTATTGCATGAACTTTCTTGGGAGAAAATCCCACTTCCCCATCTTCAGAGCATCTGACAGAACTTCAAGAATGGGAGGAAATAAATGCAGACCCCTTGTTTGTTTTACTGAACTAGACTATTACGACTGCCCCTTTGAATAAGTGCCATAGGACTGCTTGTTTGTTTTTATGGTGAACCTTGGTCAAACTTAGATACAAAGCGAATAATAATTTGCACACCCAGTGCTATTTAGTCACTGAATCTCAAAACACACAAGATGGTAAATGTTGTTAGCGTGATAGTACTGTTGCGCAAAATTCAGAGATTTGAATCAACTCGTATTATTAAAATAATGTTTTAGAGGATAAGCTACAAGTCTGACACATCAGATAGGGGAAATTTTATGATTGCCCCAGGGTCTGCTACTCTACCCTTGCTGCGTCCTTGTGTAAACAAATGTCTGTACCCTGGAACAAACATAAGGTGAATGTACAGATTAGTCTGAGTACAGAGGTGGACAGAATTGGCTCACAGTTAGGCATCAGCAATTTTACTTTTGGTCTCCAGAGGGTGGCTCCTCCACTAGGCGACAGGCTAGTAAAACTGGTTGCTGTGGTGACCAGAAGCATAGATTTGTCGAGGCCTGCCTTAGTAAAGGTGTTAAGTTGGAATTTACTGGTTACTGAACTGGCTAGGAATCCCAACCAAACACACAGCGTAGACTCTCCCTCTGTTTTTACTTACGGCATATGGACAAGGGCACATTATCTAGGTCAGAGACCATTTTGGTTGGATGTTCAGAAGGAGATGTTACTTTTTCAGCTCCCAAAGGTTTGTGGCACTTTGGAAAAGTAATACTTGACAGTTTGGAGTTTGAAGTTGAAGATAGTCTTGCTGCTTCTCTGCCCCGCCCCCCGCGCACGCTCAGTTGTCTGGTTTTCAAATAATGTCAATATCTGGTAGATTTTTGATTACTCCTCTTGAAAACCACTTTGTGCACAGGCTTATGTTAAGGTTGTTTCCAAGTCTGACCTAATGTGGCTTGTGTATTATACTGAGATGCAAAGACACGTTACGTGCCTCAAAAATATGTGTATTGTTTTAGTCTTTTATTCTGAACTATTATTTAATTCACTCAGTTTTCCGAAGACCTTTCACTTAATGAATTGCAACTTGAACTATTGGAAAAAATGAACTGGTTGTATTTTTTTTTTTTTCTGGGTGGTGTGTGGTGTGTTAGAAAAAATCAAATCTGCTTTCCAAATGCAGCTGTCATTGTTACCTTTCACGATCTTTCACGTACTAAACATGTACTTACTGATTTGAGGTGAACTCTGGTCATCCTGTTCTTTCAAAAGTAGAACATTTTACTGCTTGAGCTAAGGAAGGATTTCAGTTAAAGATGACAGCTAAGAAATAGTCTTGGGTTCTTCCTTAGCTGCAGTTGACCGTGGAGTTCAAGGTATCCTCTCACCCAGTGTCAGGGCTTTCCGTAGAAATTAATCTCTTTGAAAACTTGGAAGCAGATGTCAAGCTTTTTGTGGTTTTGTGGGTGTGGTGGTTTTTTTGTTTTTGTTTTGTTTTTGTTTTTTAGGCTTTAGATGTATCCAAAGAGAGATTAGACAGTCAAAATTGCAGATAGGAAATATTTAGATTTCCGTTTCCTTAACATACTTGTGCTATGCTTGGGAGATGTTTTGGCAACCACTTTATTACCTGAGTTTTTGTTTAAACTCAAGAGCCCCTTTGTTTGGTTCTTTTTTCCTAACAGAAGAGGTTTTCCATTGATTCCCAATGTACACTGTGCAGCTAATGCTAGTTCCATTGTTGTACTCTGTTGTAAAGGGAGAATTTCAGTAAATAACTTAAACTTTTAAAATATAACCAGGGCATCAAGTATTCTGTGAATAGAGGAATAATTGTGTTTTTTTTCTTCAGCCCTAGCAGACAGCCTTTTGTGCTGTTTGGTAACCACTCAACTAAAGAGAACCTGAACTCTGGTAACTTTAATTTCCCATCTGAGGGACACCTGGTTCGAAATACAGGCTTTGGTGGGAGCACTGCTAAACACATGGTGAGCTTTTTAATCACTTGTTGATTTTTTTCAAGCAGTATGATTTTGGTTTGCTTAATTGTTTTTCTTTATATTACAAAATGCTTATTGCTGATCAATCAAATATCCATAACCTGCAGTACAAATATATATATTCTGAAAGGTTCAAGTAAAGAAGGCAGACTTTTAATGAAATGGAAGAAAATAGGAAGTTAAAGTTTCTACCAGATAGTCTCTCTTGAAAACTGAATTTCCTCTGTCTTAAACGGATGCTGCACTTAGAGCAGGGGCTCTTAACCTTTTAGAGGCCCCACATTCCCTACAGTGATACATGGTAAACCCTCCACCCCTGTCAAAAAAAAAAAAAAAAAAAAAGGCATATATTGTAAAGGTGTGGCATTGCGCATGTATGTTCTTTCTTCATCTGTCATGATGATGTCAGATTTGACGTGTATTGATTGGATGGGCATTCTGTGTTCACATTATATATTACTCCCTCCCCCTTTGGACAGCATTCCTGCATGCCTAGGGGGTGTGGGTGGCAAGTTAAGAACCCCCAGTTTATAGGGTGCTGCATGACTGGGCCTGGTATGAAAGACGACAACTTTTGAAAGACTGTGCATAGTTGAAAATACAAAGTTTAATATCCCCGGCCTGTGTTTTCACTGACTTCAGGCTGCAGATAAAAATGCTTTCTAACAGGGTATATTTTAATCCTATTTTTTTTCTTCAGTATTTAAAATCTGCTATACTGTCATAGTAAAAATCTTGTTAAATGTTTCCAAAATATGCAGTATTAACAGTTGTAGTAATTTTGAAGTGACTTATAATTGTACTGTTTATTATACAATTGTACACTTAATACAAAGCTATTTGTTGCAAAACCTCATTATACTTTGAAACAATCAGACGGACCCTGAAATTCCTGAAAACTTTTAACTGTTAAAGATGTCACTAAACTGAACTTTTTAGAAATTAACTTGTTTCCATTTTTCAAGTAAAAATTGAGCTTAAACCATAAAAGCTTGGTGGCTTGTTGCACTGCCCTGCAAAGGGGACAAGTTTTGGGGAGTGACGCTCCTTGGGAATACAGATTCTCTAACTGGCTGGGCTAGGTGCATCAAGAAGGTAACTTGAAGCGAATGAGGAGAGGTAGTGTGTGGATAGCATTCTTCAGTTTTCCATTTAGGAAGGCTTATGAGAGTGCCTATCAGTCAGAATGGTGTTCTGCTGCTCAGCTCCTGCTATGAGGAGTGTAGAGTGTAGTTGATTTGGTGCAGGTATTTATGTAACAGTGGCCTGGTAAAGATTTTATGATTCCACCTGGGCTAATGCAGTATTTAATGAGTCACTCACTGCCTTATGGATGACCGTGGGGTTTTCTTGGCTCATTCCACTAGTTAGATAAATAAGGAAAAATCATTTCATGTCCCAGTGTAATTAAACCTAATTCTGATTTCTACCCTCTCTCATCTTATTTCCACTTTAATGCCAGTCATGCGATTTTTATTTTCACATTGGTGGGGCTCCTGTTAGGATCATCTCTTGTTGCTGAGTTGCGTGTGATTGCTTTCTGGTATACATCATGTCAGTGAGTCTCAGAGGACGAAAGGAGGCAGTGCACCTAATGTAACATTGTTCTGTTTCTTAGTAAGATATACTGTGAGTAACATGTAAAGGGCAGGGGTCAGTGGCAGAACTTGAGGCACACTACTGAAAAGGAATAATTTTATATTCAGACCTGAAAATACCTTCTTAATGCACATGGGGAATTCAGAACTCAACTTGTTCTCAAAGACTGTTTTGAAGCACACGTATCAAGTCAGATATTGAAATAAACATAGAAGGCTTAGATAATTTTTTTTTAATACAATTGGTTCTGGTTCATGCACTTTCCTATAGCATTTTAGGGACTAGAAGATTAACATAGATATTAATTAGCTATTTATTTATAGCTCTTAATGGTTATACCATAGTTTAGTGACTAAGGCCTACTTACATCTTATTAATACTGAAACCTAGGCAGTGCAGTGCGTGTCTCCGAAGGGACCTCTGGCTTGTTCAAGAACTTATTTCTTTGGAACAACTCACATTCCTTACTTAGGTAAGTCTTTCAACATTACCTGAGTATAAGAAACATATCCTCTTTTTGATTTTGTTATTATTTAACAATGGGAGTATTGCTTATAGAGAGATGTAAAGTATATGCTAGTTGATTACCACAGCTGTAGCTCCTCTGTAGAGAAGTAGCTCGTATGAGGAATCCTGCCTGAGCATAGTTCCCTTGCGCTTGTCACTTCTACCTTCACCTTTCACTAAAATCTGTCAGAAGTTTTCAAGGAACTCTTCACAAGTAGGTGTCTGGAAAATAAGACAAAAAATGGAGCTTAAACAAACGTAGCTGTAAAATCTTAGAGGAAGTCAGAAGGTAGGGGAGAGGAAGTCTTTCACAGGGTGGTAGGCAGGGGGATGGAATTAATAACGAGAGTAGAGTGAGCCTGATCAACATTTCTGCCTTTAAGGTGAAATTCACCCCACTTGAAATTAGTGATGGCCCTGTATCTTAGCTCCTGCATTTTGAAGTCACATGCTTAACTTGGTTAATGTTTGAGTTTAACTCCACAAAGGTAAGAAATATGAAAATCAAATTGAAATGTGGTATTTTATTGCCACCACTAAAATGTCAAATTACCCATTGTATTTGAAGAACAAGTTACTTCCTGGTTTAAGTGTAGGAACATAACTTCAGTATCACAGCGACGTCCCTGTGGTAACTATTGATATGACTTTTACTGACTGCTTCTTTAAATTGTAGCATGCTGTAGTATTAGGTTCTTAAATTTTTCAGTTACAGATTAATTTGATAGTCATTGCCTTAGCGTCCTGATCCTCACAACATTTAAAAAATATATTCAAATAGGGCTTGATGATGCTGCCTTTTGAAGTTCTCAAAACTCCCATTGATTTCAAGGGGAAGATTCAAATTTGCCAGTGTTACAATGTTCAAGGATTAATAGGGCCCAGTTATTTTGGCAGTCAGTGCCAGATGAATTTTAAGTATCCTCCAGCACCTGGAACATGATTTAAATATACAACAATGAATGTGTTAAAAAAAAAATGCTTTTGGAATCTTAATCCTAAATTACAGTCATGTTGTGTTTTTCCTTTATGGTATGTCTTTATGTTGCCAGTAATATTAAACTTTGAAGCAGTGGAGGTGTCATGCTTTACAGAGTTCCTAAATAGAGTAAACATGGTTATCCATAGTATGTTGGAACTTCGTAGATGTGCAGCTGTATTTTTTTGATACATTTCATGATTTGTAAAAGGAAACTGCTGCCCTTTTACTTTGACAAATAAGTGCTTAAAATAGTTACTGGTCACTTGTTCAGAAGGATTAAGCTCTGCTCCATTGAAGGCCATGTGACTTCTGCTTTACACTTTAATGGAAGCCAGACTGATCACGTACTCCTCAATTCTATGAACACTTAATCATGAGAATACCCCAGTTTAAGTTAATAGCACTACTTGTATATGAAAAGTCAAACAGGTATGTGTATAGGATTGGCCACTCCTGGTCAAGATTTTCAAACCTGGCTGTCTTAAAATAAACTCCTAAACTACATACAGAAACTACCAGATTAATTTATTTAAGGATTAACCTAATTTTCAAAGGTGCTAGTCACTGCAGTTCTTACTGACTTCATTGAGACTCGTGGATCCTCTGCACCTTTGCAAATGAGATGACTGATCTTTGAGGTGCCTCAATATAGTAATTTGGAATTTTCTAGTAACTTAGAAATTTTACTTAGGGTCCCAGATACGAAAATTTCATGTATTATGTTGTGGTACAAGATGTAGCCTGAAATTTGCCCTCTTTATTTGTGTGGCTTTTTAACAAAATCTACATATCAAAGTACAATGTTAATCAAAAATATCACCCACAATTTGCTTATCAGTTTATATAAAACAAGAAGTAAAGTGTACTCTGCAAGCAAATGCCATTTGTTCAGATCTTGAATTCTTAATTCTGCATTTTTGAAGTAGATACCTTTTGCATGAAATATGTTGCATAACCTAATATAATAGTATTTTAAAACTAACTTGAAATATTTATTTTCATACAGGAAATGACAATGAGATGCACGAGAAAACCGAACAAATGTAAGCTATCCCTTTGAATTTTTCTCTTCCTCCAATTCCAGTTTGATGAAAAGTTGTGACTCTTGACAACTACAGTGTGTGCTTTTGTTAAGCGCAGCTCTGTATATACGCAGGGAAGGCTTTTTAAATGGTGCTTAAATTATAGGAAATCCGGAAGCTGTTATGAAATATAGGGATTGTTACTTGGAGTGATGTCACTGCAACGTTAAAACAGTGTTTTAAAATATAGCCCTTATACGTTATTTCTCCCTGAGCTGCTGACACATGGAACAGTCCATTTCGCTACTAATTATGGTCTCTTGCTAGCTGTAGTACTTGCTAGTAGATGATGACTGTGCAATTGGTATCCAGTGTCTTGTACTGCCAAGCCTTCTGTTTCTTCAAGTATCCAGTTAAGTACTTGCATACCCTGTCTCCAGTCTATATTTGGAGAAAAACAGATGACATTGCTGATCTTATGGTAAGTCTCTCCTGAGACACTAGGGGAATGGAAAACTTTAAACAGCAGCTACTGAAGTTAAACGTTTTAAAATTAGCAGACCTGGATAACTTGCTTCAAAGAGCTTTTAAAAAAGCTGACAGAGCAGCTCACTGGCCCATGAATAGCTGGTGTTCAGTAAGTCAGGAGACGCGAATTGTGCTGTCTAACATTTTTGTCATTGAGTTGGAAGAAAACCTAAAAACATCACTGATAAAGGTTTATAAATGACATAAAAATAGGGGGTGCAGTAAATAAAGAAGAGGACAGAATGATCTGGATTGCCTGGTAAACTTGACGCAAGCAAACTATGTACCTCAATATAGCTAAATGTGTACATCTAGGGACAGGGAGTCTAGGTTTGGGAATTAAATCCCAGGAAACAGGGACTCTTTTAAGTTTGCGGTGGAAATGAGCTCTCAATGCAGTGTTGTGGCCAAAAGGTCTACGGTGGTCCTTGAATAGATAAAAACTGGAATCTCTAGTGGAAGTAGTGGTTATTTCACTACTTGATTTGACATTTGTACCACTACAGCTGTAATACTGTGTCCCGTTCCGGTGCCCACATATTGATAAAGCAAATTGATGAAGCACAGTGATTCTCCATCACTGACTGTTTTTAGTGAAGATAAGATACCTTTTCTTAATGTTCTTCTCCAGGAGTTAGTGTGAAGAAATGCTCTGGAGTGTTATACAGGAGATCAGACCAGATGGTCACAGTGGTTCCTTGTGGGCCTTGGAATCTATGCATCTTTGAATTCTTTGATACAGTATACATGTCTCAAGATCCTGAGCTTGCTTTCTTTTGTTTTTTTCTTATCTGTCCTGCTCCGTCAGCTCACCTACTCTCACATATATTATCTGGTCTTTCCCTTACATCTGTAGTATCCGCTTCAGCTATATGTGATGAGCAGCTGGTAGTCTCTTTATTAGCCATGGTCATCGACTAGATCTCTGCTCTGTACAGCACTGTGCTCAATATAGTTGCATCATGCATCATATAGCCAGGCCTTTAGTTTGGTGTGGAGATCTGTCTGACCAGATGTTTCTTTCCAAGTAGTGGTGTTTGCTTTTCCCAATCTTCTGAATAGCTTTATTGCAGCAGGGTTGGCAGTTTCTCAGGAAGTTATTTTAGGACAGAGTGCTGGCAAACACCAGCTTAAACCCAGTTTAAACTGGGAAGACTTATTGCATCAGTATCCATCAAGTTCCACAAGCATAGAACCCACCTTTTCAAAGTACGCTTGCATCCATTCAAACTGAGAAATAGGCCGTCTGTCCACTACATCACATTTGACTATCTGCTACAGAATGTTGCCTGACTTGTCTTAATGGTGTGCAACTCTGCATGCATCTGACTGCTTAATGATTCAAGCCTGTGTCTCTGTGTTTTGTCACTTTCAAATGATCATATTGTCACTTTAATATATAATATTGAAAAGTGAAATATGAGTCAGGGCAGGTATAACTTCCTGAAGAAAATACCAAGCCAAAACATACACAGATATTCAATGATCAGCAGTAAAAATGAATACTAATATCTCACTACCACAGTTTTTATTTGTAGATCTTAAATAATCTATGAATCTACTGCCTTTATGTAACCACAGCTTGAATATGTAATTAAAACTAAGTGAAGCATGATGTGCTTTAATGAAGTGTTTTCCTGCTAAGCACAGCCACCAGCAAATACCATGCTATTCTTATGTCTCAGTCACCTTCAGATGTTGACACTTCCTTGGTGTCTATTGTCCATTCTCCCATCTTAATAATCTTGGTTTTTGTCTGCAACTATTTAAATCCAATTTTTGCTGCTTACTGCTTCTGATGTAAATGATCATTCCATTCCACATTATATATGGTAAAGCTGTGTCAAGGTGATATAACTGTCAGTATCACTGGAGCTGGGCGACAGTATTTTAAAGGAAACTTTAAAGTTGTTACATCCCACCTGAACTTAAAATTGTTAAGGTTACGGATCTTTAAATGATGATGGAAGAATAGTAAGATCTTTGTTTGCATATCCTCACATCTGATAAAACTTGCAATGTGCTATAGACAGTGTCAAGGTTGATAGCCGTTAAAGCAGTGGTTTTCAAACCTTTTTCCTGAGGACCCAGTTGAAAGAAACCATTTATGTGCATGACCCAACAATTACATCTTTCAGCAATGCCTTCCAGATCTTTTTGGAAGGCAGCAGTGGGTGTCGGGACTTAATACCTGAAGGTCTGGGACGCAATACTGAACCCCAACCTATAGTTTGAAAACCACAGAGTTAAAGGATAGAATTAAAAAACCTGCATACCTATTTTTTTAAAAAAGCAACCCCCCCCAACAAACAAACAAAAAAAAAGTTGGATATCTAGGCTAAATGACCTGTAAGATCTTTCAGTCATAAGTAGATTTTTTACTGTCTCTTGACACTTATCTGGTGTCAAATCATATTCGATCACGTTCAATGTGTTTTTTCTTGATCTTTCTTCCTAGCACTGCGGGTACCCAGTACCAGCATGACATGTTCAAATATCACTTTTGTCTGTGTGTGCTGTTCATGTAATAAAAAGCCTCAACCCGATTTTTACCAGCAACAGTGTGATCTTAGGGGACACTTAAATGTTCTTGATACTGCCTATTTCTCTGCATTCCCTGGCACATTCTCAGACATTGTTTGATAACCTACAGCTGTCTGTCTTGGGTGCTACTCCTGTGAGCCTGACAAATACCTTTCTTCATGGCTATGGTGTGTTTGATTAGGTATGACAACATCAGTCACATTGCTTTTTCTTTGCTAATGGGCTAGAAACTTTCCTGTCACCTGCAAGTCTGACTGAGTTAGGGAATGATAGAGACTTGTCTCGGGAAGTATGGTTATGACCTTTATCCTGTATGTTGCTGGCTTGGAAGACATCATCAGCACTACGCGTGACGTGTTAAATTTGAAGAAGTTCAAGTGGGAAGTTGTTTGCAAAGTAATAGACAGCCCTAAGGGATGAACATCATCTGAACTTTCTGTCAAGTTACATCAGGTTGTCCCTTGATATGCACAAAGGATCATTTTAATGCCTAAAACATCAAAGATGTTGGGTATTAGTTTGGAATGTCTCTGTCTGAAATCAGATTAGAAACTAAGGGGGGGTGGTATCAGCAGTCTGTCATTCTGGCCAAAAATAGTCTGATTGCTTCCTTATACTCCCCCATCTGTCTGCATCATCTTGCAGTCTCTTGTCTGATACCTAGATTGGAAGCTGTTTGGACAGGAGCTGTCTCTTTTTCTTCAGTTTTAGCACTTTGAGGTTCCTGGCCCATGAATGAGGCTCCCAGGCACTCTGGTACTAAATAACAAAAACAATAATGTAGAAGCTTCTGATACTGCTCACTAAAAAGACAAAGTAGAAGGTAATTGCTGATGCCCTGCTTAGTACCATGTTTGGAGATATTTAAGAAATGTAACTTGGAGGCTTTGTTACAACCCTTTTCCAGCATGGGTGTGTTAGAGCACAAAGCTCTGGTAGTCCCCGAGTCGGTCCAAGTGGTCCCAAGACACACAAAGACAGAGGAGGTCACAAATGCATATATGCTTTATTACCTTACCGAGATCTTGTGGAGCCAGCTCTCAGAGGAGTACAATACCGTGGGTTTTATAGTACAGTCTACAGAAAAGGGGTAAGGTGGGCACAGAGCCAATCATAATTCAGGGTCGGGGGCTGTATACCATATATGGCTGGTCACCTCACCTGGGTCAGGGAAGGGTCATTTCCTAATATGGTGCATCTGGGCCCATGTGACTGACCTGGAGATGGTGAGGACAGGTGAGATGTGACTACCCTGGGTCCCTGAAATGGTGTCTCAGGACCCAAAATGGAGTCTGCTGACTCATGCCCCTTCAGGTGCTTTCAAGAGCACAGGATTCACTTTGCTCTTCCAGATAGGATACTGCAGCCTGACACCAGTTAAAATAATAAAATGCAAAACAAGTGAAAAATGTTGCCACACCATCTGTTAAAATCTAAATCTGATCCATCTATGAGTGGCACTTCACTAAGATTTGTGGGAGTTGTGCAACAGCTGGTCTTGGTTCTGAGCTAGAATGACATCACCTCTGAAACATGAAGAAACTTACTTTTTTCATGTTTTCGGTGCACATAGTTTTTTCCCAACATAATAAGCAAAGTTCACACAGTTTTGTGAACTCATACAACTAAACAAAGGAACAA
Organism: Podocnemis expansa; assembly: GCA_007922195.1. Classification (NCBI taxonomy): domain Eukaryota; kingdom Metazoa; phylum Chordata; order Testudines; family Podocnemididae; genus Podocnemis; species Podocnemis expansa. Next base: position 4,741,772 of record ML682065.1, read on the forward strand.
ACACTGTTCTGTAACCAAACGGATAAAATAAGTTACTTTCTCTGTTGCGCTATGTATATGTAGAACCTCCATTGCAATGGTTTGTGTAGGATTTGTTTGAATCGGTCTTGTACTGCAATCTCCAAATATAAACATAGTGAGGCATTCAACCATTTCCCTCACAGAGTGAACTGTGCTTGAGTTTCAAGAAGCATGCAAAATTCTTCACTTCCTAATGGATTCTTTCAGTGTGCCCAGAGGACTTAACCCTACTCCTTAATATCTAGCAGTTGCAGGAATGTAGGTGGGGGAATTGAGGCACTCTAGCACTAAGTTTCAGTTTTGGGTTTGGAAGACCACTAGTTAGGGAGCAGAGTTTCTCCTGCTCTTGCAGATATATATATATAGTAAGCAGAAGAGTCGCTTCTTTCTCCCACTCTTGAGCCGTACGGTGTACTAGAGACTGTGAATTCCTAGGCAAGCCCACAGTGTTTTCCAGGAATCTAGAGATGTAGAGCCATTGAAAGGTATTGTTTGTTTAAGGACCCATCTAATTTTCATTGATGTCTGGAAAAGTCTTCCCATTCCCCTTTTTGTAAGGAAGTTAGACCAGGCCTTTACATGAGTGAACTTTCTCTTGCAGAACCAAAGAATTTTGTGAGTGTGTGAGGTAGGTTGAGGGATGTATTTGTGAGCAGGGTTTGATTTTGTTTTGTTGCTGTTTCCACAACAGGCCAGTTCTTCCCTTATATAGGCCAGTGCAGTGTTTTCTGGATCAGTGGCTCCCACCCTGTGGTCCGTGAGGGTACTGCATGTAGTCTGTGGGTGTAGGGGGGGAGATAATTACTGCAGGTAAATGTACTGTGATGAGTGCAATATGTTTGCGCGAGTATAATAAATTATTAGAAAGAACTGTGTTTTCAATACCCCTCGATATACAAGTTTGATTCCTGTCAGCCATAGACTATGTTAAAAACATTTAAAATGGTTTGTTAACATGGTGGACCACAAAAGTTTTTGATAATGATGTGGCGGTGCACATAAAAGGAAAGTTGGGATCCACTGTTCTAGATATCCAAAGACTGTAAGTCTTGGCTTCTATGGCCTGCTGAAAGACCTTGGGTGTTTTCTTTGTTTGAGGTCTCAGGGAGAGATCATCGAAAGGGCTCACGCCTATGGCAGTGGTATTCCATTGACTGAAGTGGAAACAGAGTTAAGCTAGTGGTGAGGGCTTCTGCAAATATCTCCATTAGTGTAAATGAAGCTGGATTGATTTAACTGAGCCAATCAGAGCTCAAGGAGGGAAAAGCTGTGAAATAGGGGTATGACACTATCCAGGTGGACTCAGTGGAGGATATCTCCTGGTGTCAGTGGCTGGGTGCCAGTGCCTGTGGTGATTTTGCCAGTCTCTTGCACCCAATTGTGCAGTCTCTAGGTCTGCTTCAGAATCAAGCCTTTAATATAGTGCATGTCCTGTTGTGCCATGTTTATAAAGCTTGACCTGCAAAAGGTGGATATTTTCCTTTATGTAGATGAGCAGTTGTTACCTCTATATTGGATAGTGGCCCAGCGATTGAGCATTTATTTTTTTTAATTAAATGTTTGAAGAGTATATTATAAGTTTACGTGTTAGCATATTTTGCTATAAAAATGAGATTTCCTTTGAGCAGGTTTGTTAAAAATGAAAAACATAATTTATGTAACACTTAAATTATAACAAATTTCACAACAAGTCTGATTTATAAAGCTATTTTTTAACTTGGGGAAAAAATCTATCTTTATCCACCCCAGTGCAAAGATGATGTCATTAAATAAATCAGGTAAGTACAATATTAGAGATTTTAAGAGAGGTACTTTCACTTTTTAAAATAAAGTTTCATATGAGTCTTGTCCTGTAAGGACCTTCTAGATTGTTATGAGAGAAGGGAAAAAACTGGCTTTTGGATTTCTTCCATTATTTAAAATGAATGTTGGCAATGGCAAATCATGCTATGTTTCTATTTGTATTTTCAGTAGGCTGTTGTCCCAAATATATGCTGCTGTTGTGGAGGCTGTCCTTGCTGGTATTGCATGCTATGCAAAAACTTCCAGTGCAACCAAGGTAAATTAAAATGCTGGTCCTGTATGTTGTAGATGGGTTGGTCCATTTAAAATTAGCACTGTTCCAAAATGTTATGCATGCTGTGGTAAGATGTGTGTGTCTCGTGAATTTTCTCAATATTGTACTGGGTAAAATGATTGAAGTTTGTTAGTAATCCTGGGCACTTGATAGTCTGGCTCATCTGTTGTATAGTATTGCGTCACCTGCTCAGGGCTGGTCTTCTCTGATGGTGGCAAATTCACTGCCATTAAATTGATCTCCCTGATGGGGTCTGTGAAGACCCACTGAGCTGATCAGGAAGCCAGCGTTGAAAGACCACCCCCGTGGGAGGAGTAGCGCTGAGTCAGAGGGAAGGGGTTTCCCTCCAGCTCAGGCTGCTGAAGACAGCACGGTAAGTTTAAGTTAGGCAATCAGAGAGAGATATGCAAGATACTTAAAATTCCTTGTGTATCTCCCTTTAATTGCAGCTGAAATCGAGCAGCAGTATAGACCAGCCCTCAGTATCTGGTTTCTGTTCAACATATGTATACACCTCTTGTGGGGAATTTTGTAAGCATATATATAATTTTCTGTTTTTTGCAGGCAAAAGAAACTGCAGAAGATACTCTTTTGTCAGTGTTTGATTCCTTTAACCTAACACAATTTAAAACTGCATTACGGTATGCAATTTCAGATATTGGCTTTTCTGCTGTCATTGGCTTATTCAGTTGTTTCTTTGTGGAAAATCACACTTTAAATTTTTCTTGTTTTTTAAATTTGGTTATTTAACTGTAGATTTAAATTTAATGGGTGGAATAATAATTTCATTTTTTCCCTCCTCTCCACATTTTCCTGGCCACCTGAAAAGTTTTTATCCTTAAAACCGGTCCATCTTTGCACGTAGTCCATCATGTAAAAATGATGTGATTCATGCATTACTCTTAGGGCAGAATGTAGAATACAAACGCAGCATGCTCCCCTGGGATGGGCATAAAGAGCAGCTTAAGCCAGAAGAATAGTGCTCTCCATATTTGAACCCCTGGGTGCCTAAATAGTGCCTCTTATGGCTACATTGCTATTTTTAGTACTGTAGTGTCCTGAAACCTCTCCCCTGTTGGGGTCTTTTCCCATCTCAGAGAAAGACTCTGGGATCAGGGGAAGGCTGCCAGAGCCTTTCACCAATGTTCCTTATAAGCTGTGTGCGTGCGCACAAAAAAATTCAACAGTGCTAATATTGATTTGCACAAAGAAATTTTTTGTGCATCCAAAATTTTTTTGCGCACACAGACTTGGAAAAATTAGAGGGAGCATTGCCTTTCACTGCCATGTGAAGCTGTACCTACCCTATACACCACTGAAAGCATAGACAGGTTTAGTCATTGGCTGACCTCTAGGAATAAAAAACATTTTGACTGGATGTTTCTCTTTCTTTTTGTACGCAGCTCCAAAATAGCTTTTCAAATTCAAGCTGTGAATAATCAGGGAAGGTGAGTACTATCTTCTGTTTTGTATGCAGAATAAGTAATTTTATTGCTAGTCAGCAACAACCAAAATAACTTGACCCTTCATAAAACACATTATAGAAAACATTAGGATCTTTAAGTTTGTTAAAACAAATGAGGGCAAACATTAAATGCCTGGGTATTTGAATACAGAGGCATTTAATGCCTTGTTAGCCTTCTGTGTGTATTGATGTTTTTGTGGAATCTTAGTAGCTCTTTAAAAACAGAACAGCTGCTTAGAAGTTCTTTATTATCTCTGCTAATATATAGGAGCAGCAGGAACCCATTAAGAGTTGTCATTTAAAAATAAACTTATAGATTTTTTCCTTCAAACCTTATGTTTTGCCACACTCTTAAACCAAATTTTACCTGATTGACTAAAATGCCCTAGAAAGATAGAACATTTAGTGAGGTAGAAGTAGTTATTTTGGTTGGGTATTGTAAACTCTCATTTAGAAAGATCTAACCTTTAAATATAGAAATGTTGTTCTGTTTTAGAATTATTCCACTGGATAATGAGGATAGCCTGTACTTAGTGAAAACCGTAAGTAAAGCTATTCTGTGCTGTGCAATCACTTTCAACAATGGATGTTTCTAAATGTAATACTAAGATCTATTTTTAAAAACATCACTTGAGGCCCAGTAAGAGACTAGGTAGACTTGTTTTGTAAGGTTTCTGAGTTCTAGCAAATAAATCCCAGCTATTTTGGTGGGTGGCTTTTGGATGTAAGTACTAGTTATGAAGTGCCTTATTTGTCTCTGATTGATGAGCCAGTGGCTGAAATTTGAAGCCAGACTGATTCAGATTTAGAAAAAAGGCACACGCGTTTAATATTTAAAGTGACCGACCATTGGATAACTAACCAAGGGAAGTGGATTCTTCCTCTATAGTGTCTTCAAATCTGGAAAGGCATCTAGTGGTAAAGGCATACTTCAGCCCCACACTAGTTATTGTCCTTTTTAAAGATAACTGGGTAACCTTTAATATTCTAAGTTATACTTTGGAACAGAGTACATGACCAGTGCTCTCTTCTGGCTTTAAAAATCTGTGTATCTGTGTTCCCCAGAGGGAGGCTTTTTTTCCGCACTGTAGATGGAAGAAAATTGAGCATGATCTCTTGCACTCTCCTGCTGCCACTCGTAAAGGGGACTGACTTTTAAAATTTGAATGCAAGCAAATAGGAAAGAAAATAAAAGAACAGAGTCAGGAGGAGGGGGAAATAACAAGTGTGTCGAATAGGGTGCAAGGGAAACTAGGTCTAACAGACCAATCCATAGAAAGGATGAAAGCTAGTTAAAAAATTGTTCTTTTTAACGTCTGAGGATAGGGCAAGAAGCAATGGGCTTTAATTGCAGCAAGTGCAGTTTAGGTTGGACAATAGGAAAAATTTCCCAGATAGCAGGGTAATTAAGTACTGGAATACGTTGCCTTGGGAGGCTGTGGAATCTCCAGCATTGGTGATTTTTAAAAACTTATTAGTTGAACATCTGTCGGGGTGGACTAAAATACATAAAACTTAGTCCTGCTATAAGTTTAAGGGACAGGACTAGATGACCTCTCAAAGTCCTTTCCAGTCCTATGATTAGCAAGCATCTGTTTTATTTAAAAAGTGCAAATATTTTCTCCATGCCTTAGGACCATTTTTGTGCCGACAGTTTTTGCAGTAGTGTGTTTATTTCTTCAGCCTCTACACATTCACTTGGTGGGCTTGCACATCCTGGTGAGCAGTGCGATTTCCCCCAAGGATGAATGCACAGAGACAACTCTCAATCTTGGTGACATAAGATTTAGAGAACAGCAACAGCCAAGATTTTTGAAAACTTGTGGTGGTTACTCTGAAGTCCACATTCCATACTTAAGGTGATCATGTAGCAACTTTAATAAACTAAAAACAGACCTGAGATTTTCCTCTAAACTGAAAATTCAGGTGTCACAGCCACAGTGTGTATGGTTATGTTTGAGTTGCTTACCATGCATTGTAGGTTGTCTTGGGTCATGTCCACCCCCACCTCCACCCCTTCTCACCTCTCCTGGGTTGGAGAGGGCTTTGAGAGCTTCCTGGGAGAAACCTGGGGAATTTCAGAGAGCAACTAAGCAGCTCTGGCTTCAAAATCAAAGTATTTACACAACAGGAGATCTGTAACTCTGATCCTATAAACTTACACCCTAATCCAGTTCCCAACTGTGGTGCTCATTTTCCTTTAGAGTATTCCCAGATCAATGTTCTTGGCTTCTAGATGAGGATTCATGTACATTTTGAAATAACACAAAGCTTCCAAATCACTGAAGAAACCCAAATGCTAAAAACCATTAAACTCACAGGTTAAGGTTACATAAACTGTTGTTACATTATTCACTGATACAAGCATAAACTGGAGACTTATCAGTGCATTTCATGTTTGTGTATAGAAGTTTAAAATCTATTTTTCAGTTCAATTTTTCCTTTCCATTTTTGTTTGGTTTTGGTTTTTTGTTTGAGACTACTGTGGTGCTAGAAATAAACAGCTTCCTGTTGAATCAGCTTAGTATTTAATCATGTGACTGCTGTCTAATTGATATGGTCTTTGTTTACCTTGGTCCTAAAGCTGTCAAGCTTTTTTGCCTTTATTTTTCCATATCTACGTGAATAGAGTCCATGGCATAATATTTTAGTGGGTGAAACATTTTAATGTTGCTTTTTTTGTAGGTCTCAAATTTGAGAAATGGGGTTTTAGTTAATTTTGGTGTAAAGAAAGATGTTCTCTTGAGCAACAATTTTAGTAAAATGTTCTGGTGAAGCAGATATTAACTGTAACAGTACTGAAGAGCTCCTGTTAATTCCCACTGTAAACTAACTTAATTTTTATATGGTATATTGGTTAATTTAGTTTAAACCTGCGATAACAGGTTTATTTGGGAGTGAGGTGGAGGTACTCAGATTTCATGTCAAATTGAAGCTGACTGACACAGAATTGAGTTTTGAGCTGGGAGGTTTGAGAGATCGATATGAGGCAACACACATTAATTGTTTGTTTAAAATACCTGGGCTCCCCATTTCCATTTGAGTGTGGAAGTGTAATGTCTTAAGCAACTATCTTTTCAGCTCTGTTGTTTTGACTCTAACAACCTATTAGATAAAAATTGAAAATTATAAAAGGCTCTCCTTCCTCTCTTCCCTCCCCCTCCCCATTGACTGCAGGCAGCCATGACAGTATATGACATTCCAGATTTGTTAGGAGGAAGGGGATGCTTGGGATCTATAGTCTTCTCAGAATCATTTCTGGAATCACAGATTCTTGTGAAAGAAAAAGGTAACTACAACTGTTTAAAGCTCTTGTATGCACATTATAATCTGTCAGTGTGGTTTTTATCAATTTGCAATGTAATAAATAGGGTAGTAAGATATCTCATTGTGTATTGTTACCACTGCTCTTTTGAAGATTTTAGTAAATGTTAGTTAAGTCTTTACTTATTAGCTAGCAATCCAAATAATCGAGCTCTTTACTTTAAAGGAGAAGAGAGCATTCATTTTTTCTCTGCAACTAATGGAAGGGACTCACTTGTTTCTGCTGTCAGCGTGTTAGGATTACTAGACAGAAGAACCTCATTCATATTTGCTTTCTCAGCTTTTCAGTCTTTCTGAGTATTCACTTGTTCTTGTATTATAAAAGAGCACAAATAGTAGCACTCACTTTACCTTCCCTATTTTTTCACCCAGTAGTATTAATCTTGAAGCTAGAGATGAGTAAATGAAAATTAAAAATAAAATGGGTACAACTTTTGTTTGCTTTTTATCACAGCCATGTTTTAAAATACACCTTCAACCAGTTCAAAGCCCACTAGATATTTTCCACAAGCCAAGAGTGAAAAAGAATTCCTGTAGTGTGAGAGAGCAGATTTGCTCTAGACATTGGGTTCTAACCAAGTGGATCATCTCTGTTTTTGCAGTGTGAGGAGGTTTTATCTTATTCCTGGCAGGTTGCTTACTTTTTTGTAAAATCCAGGTGTTTAACACTAATATGTATGCAGAAGTGTTTTGTTTACTTTTGGTAAGGGATGGTTTTTCTCTATGCGGATCTTCATGTTCTGTGCTTCCCCTGCTCCACAAGAGGAGAAAGGGAAAAAGTAAAACATGTTTAGCCCAGAAAATAGTGGGAGTTAGAGAGAGAAAATAAACAGCTGAAGGGTTGAGGATGTGGGGAAGACAGAAAAGGCAAATGAAAAGCATAGAGAGAAACCAGGACTGTTAATCAACATACTATCAAGAATTTTTGAGCTCCAAAGGGATAGCTGTGTCAGTCTAATTCAGCAAAACAAGCAAGGAGTCCTGTGGCACTTAGAGTAACAAATTTATTTATCACATGAGCTTTCATTGGAGAAACTTCCATTTTGTCAGACTCTCTGAAGAACTGAAGTATTTCTGGTATGTGGATGGTAGTACTAAAAAGGCTGGGAACCTTGTCATGTAGGGAATGCTGAACATTTAGGGAATCAGTATTTTATAGGTAAACTAATAGCAAGTTGACATCCTCATTGTTGAAAGTAGAGTAGGTTGGAATATGCTTTTAAGGTGCTTTGATAGGAACTATTTAAATAGTTCCTAATTCATACTAAACGTTTTATTTTTTACATTTGCTCTCCTGCAGATGGCAGTATTAATACAGAAACCAGCTACATCATTCTGACTGCGGCTATCCCAAGATATGTTTCTTGGCTGGTTAGTACAGTGCAGCCTAAGTACTTAATAATCTGTAAGTCTTGTAAATGCATTCCACCAGAAGAAAATATAGGTAAATGTATAATGGTGAATGAGTACTTAAACTCCATTTATTTGTAAATAACTTTTTTAAAGAGTCTGAAAATGAACTTACGGTGAAGGTGTTACTCATACCTTCCATCCTGACCCCTAGAATTGTTGCTGCTCAAAGATTTATCCAAACTCTCAGATCAGATTTTTGAGAAGTGCCCTGTAGCTTTCAACAATGAATTAATTGCAGAGTGTTCTACAGCAGTTGGCTGACATGACCTGTCAATATAGGATTGTTCCTACAAAAGTGGAGGCCTGAGCTCTGATCCTCAGTTGGTATAGTTCTAGTCAATCAGGGGAACTGTGCTGATTTACATCAGCTGAGGTTCTGATCCCTGGTTGAGTCTCTACTAAAATTCAGCTGAGAAGTTCTCCTTTCTCCTCCCGTTTATGCCACTTTGGCCTTTAGCTGCTGCAGTCCCTTGGAGGTCAGAGTTGGTGCTGTGGGCTGTTTTGGCCCCCACAGCACCACCACATTGGAAAGATGCAAAGACAGCAGATGGCACAGAATCTGATCCCTAGCCTTCAAGTATCATTGGTCACCCAGTGCTGTCACTAAAGCTGCAATAACAGGGAGTTCTTTCCTATGAGTGTTGAGCAGCATTTTTTAATTAAAGCAAGTCTAAATCATTAATACACTGTAAATATACAAGTTAAATCATTAATACCCTGTAAATGTACAAGTTAAATCATTAATACACTAAATACAATTTGGTTTTGGCTGCAGATTGAAGATAATGAAGTGAAACTGTCTGAAAAGGCGCAGCAGATAGTGAAGGTATGTAATCATACAGTGTTTTAATTAAATGTTAATCAAAGGTAAACTTACTTAGCCAAAATATAAAGGTTATGTTTTTAAGATATATTTGCAATTAACATGTAGTGATATAATGGACCGTACATAATGTCTTTCTGTATATAAGGAAGTTGATTCTTTCTCTCCCATTCCACCCTCCCAGCTTCAAACTACAGTGTACAAAAAATACCGGTTTACATCAGTCAGTATGACAGAAATTCACTTTTAGGTTGTCTGTACTGCAAATAAGCAGCTAAAGCACAGCATCAAAAACAATTTTGATTACTCTTGACTTCCTTCAAGTCTTGGTTTTAAATAACAGTGCCCCTCCAGTTCAGTTACCAAAATATATGTTGAAAAGACCAATGCTACTATACATACTTTTTATAATTTGTTGCATGCTATAGGCCTAAAATACTTAAAAATATTTCGGAAGTATGAAAAAAATAAACATCTGGAAACATCTAGGAAAACTTGAGTTCACATCAATGGTTTAATTTGCAGTTTCCATGACACTTCAAAATAAGTCCACTCATGTTCCTGTTAATATGCATGACTTGCTTTTAGTTAAATAGATCAACAATATCACAACTAAAAGTCATGCTGTGTGAATGTGAAAATAATATGATGGGTTTTATTTTACAAAATTCCATGTGTGAGAAGCACTTTTAAAAATGATACTCCACACCTTCGATGTGCCACTACAAGAGACCTTATTTTTAGATGTGCAGTACTTGCAAAGCTCATCTGAAAGAGTCTAACTCACAGGTCTAGCTTTTTCTCAGTTTAACTCTTTTTCAACAGAGGAAGGTAGAAAGGACTTCTCTTTTTAAGGGATGGTTTATATTAATCCAAAACCGTTTTCTTGTTGCATATTGTAAATCAAGGCTGTAAAACCGGCTACACTTTGGCTAGGTTCTGAATGAATAGTTACCATCAGCTATGCAATCTGTAATGTTACTTTAAAATATTTTTCCTTTTTAGGAAGATAAATCTTTCCTGGGCACTTTACTCACAGGAGGTGATGGAGCATATATTTATTCTAGCAATTCACAAGCAATGCCTGAGGAAGGTGAGTGTTCTGTTTTCTTCTGTAAATGTAAAAGAACTGCTCCGTGTCTAGGTCATTACACAAATGCAGATGAGTGGAATGATGTGGTGAACTAGGCTCTTCTTTGTCTTGACAAGCTACACAGGAGGCAGCCTTATATGCATGGTCTACTTAAGCTTGTCTTAAAACTCCAAGTCATCTGGTTCCTTGTTCTGACTAAAGTGTTTGCTTCCATGTGACTTCTGTCCCCCATCCCAACCCTTCCCAACATTTCCATTGAAACCACAGAGAAACCCTTGATGTTTCTGGTCCCTCTCTGTTCCTTCAAACTAACACCAGTTTTTGTGGCTTGTGTGTGTGGGTCCTTTTTTTTGGTGGGGGCGGGATCGAATCTATTACTGAACAAACACCAGGCTGTGTTTTGCTTCCTTTTTTCTGCAAAAAGATGAACAGAGCTAAAAGACACAACATCTATATTTTCAACTGAAGCAAATTCAGAATAACACTGTTACTCCTGGGAGGACTCCCCCCCTCCCCTGTCATTATACTGACATGTCCTGCTTTGTTGGTTGGTCTTTTTTTGCTCACCAAGCAATATGTTGACAAGCCACAAATTGTGATTATATATCAAGGTGTTTAAGGCAAATTCACTGTCTCTTTCTACTCAGAGAGGAGAAATTTTATTAAGGTGCCCTATATGAAAGAGAGATGCTAGAGAATTTGCATCTTCACAGTGCTTGGCAGAAGTTGAAAACTTGGTTGAGGAAGAAAGTCCCGCATCACTCTAGTAATATTTATTCAGCCTCTTATTCGGTAGGAGATACAAAGATAAGGTGAAGATAGCATGATGTGTCATTTTCTTAATAATTTTCAGATTGCAGCGTTGAATTTAGGCTATATCTCACCTGACTCCAAGGTAGCGAAAGGAATTAAGCCACCCACCGTGCTGTGCAAAATGAGGCTGGGTTCTCTTGATAATGTGGGAGGAGAATAACAGTGGTTTGGGGAATTTTGAAAATGTTTTTAGCAATATCTGCCAAATGGAGTGATGTATTGTCTTCGATTTTGTGAGATCTATTGTTAGATTAAATCTTTGATAATTTTTGAGGTGAGGACCTCACAACTAGCATTGTGAGCAGGGGCATCGCTGGCGCTGGGCACATGGGGTCCGTCCCTGAATCCCAGCACCAGTACCCTGGGTCCGGCGGCCCCCCCCCCCCCCCGGTCTCTGGCTCAGTTGGGCTGGAGATTCAGGGCCCGGCAGCCCCGTCCGCAGCCAGGGTTCCAGGGCTCAGTCACCCGTGGCCGCGGAGGCTGCTCCTGGCCCTGTCCGTGGCTGGGGATCCGGGGTTCAGCTGCCTGCAGCCGCAGAGGCCACTCCTGGTCCTGTCCCCAGCCGCTCCCGGCTCCATCCCTGGCCGGGGGCATGGTCTCTTGGCAGGGGGCATGGCCTGGGCCCATGCCCTGGGTGCTTCCCCAGGGCAGTGATGCCCACGATTATGAATTATTGCACAACTCATTTTCTTGGTAGATTTTATTTTATTTTTTGCTTACATAGCAAGGGAACGTGAAATTGGTTTCCATATCCACAGTCATGAACACTGCAAAATGACTGCTCAGTTCAACGTGACTGGCCATTTGTGCCTAAGTAAGAGAATCAGGATTAGAACATTTTGGAGTTGAGTTTCATTAGCTGGTGGAGCAGTGTGGAAAGCTTCTGTGCTATTTTGGCAGTGTGTGCTTGGTACAGTTTCATTCTGTGAGTTTCTTGCTTTGAATGAGTTTAGTATTCATTAAACATAAATCTAAAATATTTTTTTTTAGAATTCTTTTTGTGTACAGGTTTTATATGGTCGTAAGTTTTGCCTCCTGTTTCACAATCATATCTGTAGTGCTAGGAATTCTTGTATTTTAAACTAATCAATTAACAGGCTCTTACCAATTAAAGGCACTATTTCGTGTATTAGCTGTTAAAAAGTGTAACTAGGATGTCATCAAACTGGTCTCATGTCAGGTAACTGGGTGACATGGATGTTATCCTGACCCAGGTATTTGAATATGGGCTAAGTCCATTCTCTTACTGTGTTTACTTTTTTGTTCCCGAAGCTCTAACCTTGGATTCATAGATTCCAAGGCCAGAAGGAACCTATGTCATTATATAGTCCAGTGGTTCCTAATCTTTTTGGCCTGAGGACCAGAAATATCATTTCTTCTTTGAGTGATTGCTTATGTCAATTCCAGCTGAGGTATGCACGTGCCACGTGTGCGGGTCACTGGAAGGCTTTTCCCCCAGACCACCTGTGGGGTTGGCTGCAGTCACCAGGGTGTCCTGCTGCCTCCTATATGTAGCTCAGCTAACCCTTCAGCCCTCCCAGTGCCTTCTTATCAACCTGATGGTCCCTGGAACAGTGCTCTCTGGCTTTCAGTTTCAAAAGGGATAGTTGTGTTAGTCTAGTCCAGTAAAAAAAAACAACAAGCAGTTGTGTGGCACTTTAACACTAACAGATTTATTTTTTGCGTGAGCTTTCATGGGAGAAGATCCCACTTCCTCAGATGCTTCGAAGATGGGTGAACTTACAGGAAGGAATAAATGCAAGGGGGTGTAAAACATCAGCCAGCTATCCCCTAGTGTTCTTTGATAGTTAACAGTTAGTTTATAGACCTTGAGCTGCTATTGTTTTGTTAATAGTTAGGAGGTCTTCAGAAGGAGTCTTGGACTCTGAGAGCCATCTGCCTTGGGGCAGAAGCCTGGTCATACCAGGCTTCAAAGCCTCCAATGTTTGCTGGAAGTTTATGCTAATGGATGGTCCCCACACATCCTACCTGAGGTGCCTGGGTGAGTCTTACTTGACAGACAAGTGCAAACTTCATAGAAGTTTTAAACCCCACACCCAAAAGGAAAGGGAGCAGAGGCTAAGACTCCTCATGACATGGGAGGCTCGGGCTTGAGCAAGGCAGCCTCAGTACAGAGCGTATTCCCCCCCCCCCGGCACAGGATAAAGATTCTACCACCCAGTACCGCCGCTTCCTGGCACCAACAGCACTGCCTCAAAGCGGCAACGCACACCAGCACTGGTCCCAGTCCCTGGCACCGAAGAGGAAAAAGGGTTGCTCCTCAACAGCCAAGCTGGCTAAGGTGGTGGGTCCCGAGCGGGGCCACTCAACCCCACCACCTGCTCCTGCTGGTACCATTGACTCCGGGCACTAAGGGTGGGGGTCTGTTCAGTCCCAAACTAGGGACATTGTGGAAGAAGAACTGCAGCTCCCCTCTACTCCTGATTCTTTTGAAGCAGCTGGGAAGCTGATTGAGCAAACAGCAGCAGTGGACTGGGGACAGGTGCTGTCAATGCCAAACACCATGGCGCAGCCAAAAGGCAAGCCCATGCTGATGAAACTGCCACCGCCTCAGCACTGCTGGCCCAGACTCCCAGATCACTCCCCCACCCTCCCAGGCCAAACAAGGGACTCAAGAGGACCTGATCCACCCATCCTTGCAGCACCATTCCCCACTACCACTGATGGTGATTGTGGCGGCAGGGGCAGCTCGGTACTGGTCACCAGAAGACCTGGCACCACCTTCACATGAGCCTGCTTGGCATACCTGGTCTCTGGCACCGAGCAGCACTGGACCTCCTTGGTCGCCCTGCAGCAAGTTCTCTTTGGGGTCGGAACAAGGCTCTGAGGCCTAGCAACTCAGTGTGAGAAACAGGAAGAGGAGAAGGAGCCATCCCCCTCCATGCCATCCCCCATGGCAGCAGTGCCAGGGGACCATCTCAGTGGCCATTTTGGACCCTTGAGCCTATCACCAAACCCAGGGTTCACTGGCTGGTAGGTCCTACACCTCCACTGGGGCCGAGATTACATCTTCTGCAGCTAGCGCCCCTCTGGAAGGAGGAGATTTGGACCAAGGCTTGGTTGCCATCGCGACTTTGGGGGAATGTAGTGCCTCCCATCCAGTTGAGCCTCATTCCTCGGGCCGCCAAACCCAGGAGGATGTGCAAGGGGAGTCAACATCCCTGGTGCAGAGGGTGATTCTGGTTGCCCCAGCATGGCCAAGACAACACTTGTTCCCGGCACTGCTGACCCTGTCGAGGAGCTGATCACGCTGCTCCAATTCCCAGACTTACTCATGCAGAACTGAGGGACGCTAAGGCATCCCAACCTCTACGCCCTGCACCTCAAGGCATGATACCTCCATGGCTGCCCAGAACTGAGCATCAGTGCTTCCTTCAGGTTCAGGAAGTCTTCCTCAACAGCAGAAAGCCCCCAGAACCACCTACCAAGCAAAATGAAAAAGGTTCGGTGACAGGCTCCCTGTTCTTAGACCACATTGTGAAGTGCTTTATAAAGGGCCTGGACACGCTTTTTCCAACCATCCCCCTGCTGGTGGCCCAGTGGGACCTGAACCTGGTCTTGTCAAGGCTGATGGGGGGCCCCCCTTTGAGCCCTTGGCATCTTGTTCGTCACTATACCTTTCTTGGAAAGTAGCCTTTTTAGTAGCGATCACTTGAGCCAGAAGGGTGTCAGAGTTGGAAGCATTAACAGCAGACCTGCCTTACACTGTTTTATACAAGGACAAGGTGCAGCTCTGCCCTCACCCTGCCTCTTTGCCCAAGGTGCTTTCTCATTTCCATACTAACCAGGACATATTCTTCTTGGTTTTCTGCCCAAAACCTCACGCTACAGATAAAGAGAGAAGGCTGCACTCTCTAAATGTGAGGAGGGCCCTGGCCTTCTTTCTGGACCACACAAGACCTGTCTGCAAGTCTTCCCAGTTATTTGTAGCAGTGGTAGACAGGCTGATAGGACAGCCAGTGTCCTCCCAGTGTTAGTCAGCCTGGATCTCAGCCTGTCTCAGATGCTGCTATGAGTTAGCTGAGGTTCCTCACCCGAGAGTGACGGCCCACTCTACTCAGGAGCAGACCTCATCAACAGCATTCCTAGCACAGGTGCCTATCCTGGACATATGGAAGGTGGCAAAGTGGTCGTCAGTGCACACCTTCACGGCCCACGCTGCGCTCACCCAGCAGGCCAGAGACAATGTGGTAGTTGGTAGAACAGTGCACCAAGCAGCAAGATGAGAGAATTCTGTCCCTCCTCTAAGGTAAGGCTTGGGAATCAATGGGATTGACATGAGAAGTCACTCGAAGAAGAAGAAACCGGTACTTATCTGTGACTGGCGTTCTTCGAGGTGTGTTGCTCATGTACATTCTAATACCTGCCCTTCTCCCCTCAGTCGGCATTCTGGCAAGAAGGAACTGAAGAGCTGAAGGGTCAGCTGAGCTATATATAGGAGGCAACAGGGAGCCCCCAGTGGCCGCAGCCAACCCTTCAGGTGGTCTAGGGGAAAAACTTTAAAACTTTCCTGCAATCGGTGCACACGGTGCACACACACCTGTGTTGGGATGTACATGAAGAACACCAGTTACATGTAGGTAACCATTTCTTTTACGACCTTGAAAGACCACCAGTGTATCAACTCATAAAAAGCATATTGATGTATACACTGCAAATCACTGCATAGTTTAATACCATTGTGTTCATTTTAATATTCACTATTTGATAACTATGGATTACTCACAAAATGTCAGATACAGACAAAGCAGTAGCATAGATGGGGGCTGTCACCATACACTGACGTACTCTGCCTGGCAGCTAAGTCAAGGTCGGTAGCCTGCTACATGCAGGCCAGACCAAAAGACACTGATTTTTAGAGTCTTTCCCTCCTCAAACATGGTGTGTCCTGACTGCTCCACCAACACCTCCTCTCCTCTCCCCTTCATTGAAGCCAGACAGCAGGACTTCAGTGAGGCCTTGTCTGCAGCAAGAAAGCTGCTTGCGTCCTGTAGCTCCATCCACTCCACCTGGGTCCCTAGGTAGTGGTTCTCAAGCTTCTGGAGGTCAAAACACACTAGGTACCGTACAGGACACACCAGCCCACCCCCTTGCTCCCTCCACCCCTGGCTAAATCCAACCATCACCCCGGCTTTCTGTGTCCCACTTACCACTGTGTGGCAACAGAGTAATGTGCCCCGATACAGTAATTGAGAACCACTGCCCTGGGCAGTGACTCCCTTCTGCAGCCAGAGGGACACAAGATCAGTGCTCCACTCCCTCTGGTTCCAGCAGGCATCCCAACATCTATGGACCTAAGCAGCATGCTTTGCTGTGCTCCCTGCGACAAGTAGTAGGAGGGAAATAGTGGTTTCCCATCTGCTTGGCTGCAGCAAGGGCCCAGTACTGGTATTGTAGCCACGTAACAGAGCCCTGTGTCTGGGTCCTTAGATAGCCAGCAGGAGGGGAGCAGTGGGCCTTTTTGGCCTTCGGGCCATGTGTTGGTAATGATTGATCTAGTCTGACCTCCTCTATAACATAGGCTGTAAAATTTGTCACCAAAATAATTCCTAGAGAATAACTTTTGAGGAGAAAAAATCTGTTTTTGATTTAAGTTTTGACAGTGATAGAGAATCTACTGCAGACTTTGGTAAATTCACTCCTTCACTTCTTGCTTCGTTTTGACACCTGCCTTCTGTGATATACAGCATCCTTTGAGGTTCCTGTGACAGAAAATGTCGTAAATGCCACATTTTCCAGAGAGGTAGCTATGTTAGCCTATTTCAGCAAAACAAACAAGGAGCTCTGTGGCACTCTTAAAGACTAACGAGTTTATTTCTTGCATGAACTTTTGAGGGCACACAGTCCCACTTTATCAGGTGCATGAAATGGGGTGGGAGGGGGAGCATGTTAGGTGTAAATATTTAGATACAGAAAAGCATGGGTCACAGTGTTAATTCAAACAGCTCCAGAGTGGCAGACTGCTGCCCAACTGGTAGATCTGTTTGAACCCTTTGCCGTATCCATGTATTGACAGATGACGTGCTTTTTTTCCTCCTATTTCGTGCGTCTGATGAAGTGTGATTATGCACATGAAAGCTCATGCAAGAAATAAACTTGTTAATCTTTAACAGCGCAACAGGACGCTTTGTGGCGTTTATGCAAAACAAACATGTTTTGCTTTCTTTTCTTGACCACTCAAAAAAAGACGTTACTTCTGTAAAGTGCTTTGTTTTGTTTAGCCTCAAGTTTAGGTAATGAAGCTGTTCTCAAACACACTCAGCCTGGCATCTGTGTAATTATGTGCATCCTGCTACTTGATAGAAGAGTGAGTGCCATTGTCCCAAGGCGTGGATTGCTTATGTACTTATAGACAGTTAGAGGAAAAGTGTGCAAATGTCTGTTTTCATTGTGCTCTGCATTCTGGCTTTAAACTTGTAATGTTTTTTATTCTCTGTTGTGTTCAGCAACGGTATTCCATTTTATTGATCTTACTGTATGGTAGTTACATTT
Organism: Podocnemis expansa; assembly: GCA_007922195.1. Taxonomy (NCBI): domain Eukaryota; kingdom Metazoa; phylum Chordata; order Testudines; family Podocnemididae; genus Podocnemis; species Podocnemis expansa. The sequence goes on from ML682065.1 coordinate 4,759,314, forward strand.
ATAAGAGGAATGCTAGCAAGCAGGTGTTCATATAAAATATACATACATGCTTCAAAACCAGTATCTTCTCCTATTGATCAGTTATTTAACTTAAAATATTATAGTTGGGTTCACAAGTACAGTGCTGATATATTCAGGGCAATTTTAGTAAAGTTACCTACCTAGCTGTTCTAAGGATGTACTAGTTTGAGACTTGGTCACTTATTTCATATTAAAGCTTTCATTTCAGAATAGAATGGTCTAGATTTTAGCTATAAACTTCTATTCTGTTCTCTTTTAAAAGAGAAGGTAGTGATGCCAATTGTTTTGTTAGACTGTAACTTGGTAGACTATATGCATGATGTGCATCATATTTAATCCTACCTCTCTATGCTTGAACTTATTTTTTTTTAATATAACCTCCCCCTTCATTTTGCCCTGTTCCTCTCTTTTCATATTCCCCTTGGACATTCTTTTACTCCTATTCCTTTTCTTTTTCCTCATATGTGCTTTCCTGTCTAGAGTGCTGCCCTGCTCTTCTTCAGTGGAAAGACTGTCAGTAATGGCTCTGGTTCCATTGACAGTTCCTGGTCTCTTTTGGCTTACTCTGTGACTTAACAGGAGCAGTTTTGCTGATGTCAGTTTGTGGTTCCTTTTCTTCTGTTGTTTTTTTAGCAGCTGAGTTCCTTCTTTAGAACTTTTTATTTAGCTGTTGTAAGTAGGCTGCCTCTTTCTTTTTCTTCAGCTGCTTCCACAGGCCATCTGTATTTTCTTAAAAGCCTTGATGCCTGTAAAATATCTGGAAACTAGGAGGTAGAGATAGTACTTTGTGATCCACCAGCTAATACTAGATCAACAGCAAGTTTGAAAATTACTGACCCAATGATAGATTTCATCCTGCACATGCAGATAATAGAGCCTGTGAATAAAGTAAAGGATCTGGTTTTTGTAATCTCCAATATATCTATTAACAGCAAAGGTGACGTTTGGGATTGGTAAAAGGAAAAAATGGACATGTTCCCCAACTTCTGTTGTGCTGAAATACAAATTCTATGTAAAGTGACATTTTCCAGGTTCACTTGTCCAAAGCAAGTTTTTTTTTTTCCCCCCTCCCCTTTTCTTTTAAACAAGATTCATCAGGGTAGAACTTAGACAAATAACACGGCAGTTCCTTAAAGGGTTTCCTTCCCTGGCAGCATCTTGAGATATTTGATAAAAATTACTGTTTGGGACAGATGTACAATTGTTATCTGGATTGCCTTCCTCTGTAGTATGTTACTTCTGCTTCTGTTGCATAAGATAACATTTTGCTCTGAAACACCAGTTGCAATCCTTAGCATGATTTTCTTGAAAAAAGCATCAATGGCTATTTTTAAATAGTGGTGTGTTGCATATATTAATATTCTTTTCTTTCTTCCGATTATAGGTAAATTATACTTCTTTTCAGGTGGCATTCTTTTCTCCCATCCCCATCATGGGAGCATTACTGTTTCAAAGAATCATATGAATTCCGTTAAGTTCTATGATGGGGTAAGTGCTTCATTTCTTTAAAGTTGTTGTCATAGATGGCTTTTAATCTTCCTTTTACAGGGGTATTCATGAAGTAACTAGCAAAAACTTGAGACTTTCTGATGTTTGCAAGATCATGCAGAATATCATTAACCTTTAATAGAAGGCCATTTAGATGCTGCTTGGACTCCAGGATATTAATTCTTTCTCTTTATATTAGTTTTTGCTATACTTTCGTGGTGGCTGAACTATAAGTAGGACAAAATTTTAGAATGGGAAATTCAGTGTGGCTATCTCTTTGTAATTTGGGCTGCTAGCTTTACTTTGCATAGTGGAAAGCCTTTTTTAAAATTAAATTTTAGTAATTTCATACTATTTTTAAAAGCCTAAGTAACTGCACATGAAAACAGTTTGTCACAGATTTATAGATCTAACTACTTACATGAGCTATGGTTTTCATTGTCTTTCAAGGCATAATTCTAGTCATATGACTTGTTTGTAGATGAAGTGCTCTATCTATATCAGACATTTTTAACCATCAGTCAGATGCTCCTGGCAGCGTCCCTCTTACATTTAAAAAGTCACGAAGCATCTTTATGTACTGTTGGGGAGGATATTGTGTAACTGATAGGGATATCTGGTTCACCTTTCCCAGGGAGAGAAGAGTAAGGAGGAAAGACGCATGCTGTTCTATGTTGTTATATGTATTCCAATTAATTACTGTAAACCACATGAACAGTTTTTGGCAGAGATTGGCTTTTCCCATCTTCTGGCCGACTTGTTAGTCCATTACAGTATGATGATTAGCATATTAAATATATGATTCTGATGCATTGTTGTGATGTGATTTCTGGCCATTAAGAATTAGGTTAGTGTGGACAGCTTCATTTGAAGATAGGATGAACCTGTTTGATCTATCCTACCTTTTTTTATAGTTTGATACGGAGAGTAAGGATGTGACCTTGGATGAGCACAAAATTTCGTAAAGTTCTCTAAAGACCAATCCCCTGTTTACTTCAGCCCAAGTACTTTAAGTACCTGTACAGGGACTTCCAGAGAGCACTGTGTAGATAGATATTTCATGAAGTTAAAAAAACTAACGTACAAGAAAGTGTGCGCTTTAAGTTGAAAAGCACAGCAGTAAAGAGAGCTTAAATTAGCTGCTTTTTCTTTAATACTATATTAACAGACACTTTATAGTTTGACCTTCCTTCTATTGTTTGAGTCAAGACACTCATTTTTAGCAAACTGTGACTATTTATGGGGTCTGGTTATCATTTTTGACCTGTTGCCAAGTTTGTGTGCAAGCCAAAACCTTGAAGGAGAATTTTTATTGTTTAACTGACTTGGACTGAAGCGAGGGCGGAGAGCTAAAAATATTAAAAAGTGACAGGAGGGTAAGGAGATTGTTAGTGCACTGTTTTTGTGAGGTAGAGCAGTGGTTTTCAAACTTTTTTTTCCTGGGACCCAGTTGAAAAAAATTATATATGCTCATGACCCAACAATTACATCTTTAAGAAATGCATTCCAGTCTTTTAGTGGGAGCATCAGAGGTTTCTGCAACTCAGTGCTTGAGGGTCTGCGGCCCAGTACTGGATGCCAGCCATAAGTTTGAAAACTGCTGAGGTAGCGTGTAGCAATAGTTTCGATGCGGAGGAAAGGATAAACATTTGCATTTCCAAATGAGAAAGTACTCTAAAAAAGAGTTGTTAGACCTTAAAATAACACGCCCATCTTCTAAAATTCTGAAATACAGATTGTCTGGGTTTTTTGTTTGTTTGTTTAGTCTTTTAATTATAACTAATCCTACTAAAATCATCAACTGAATAAATGTGGGAGTTAATTTGGCACTCCAGTCTTAGTGCTCCTGAGATGACATACCACCTAATTTCCAGTGAGTGACCATGGGCTGGGCCTTGTCATTTTTAAATCTTGATGGTTTTCTCTGAAGAAAGCCATGTGTTCTCCATTCTAATTAGATGAAGATTATTTCTATGGTACTTATCTAAAGGTCTAGGAAGATCATAGTAAACTATAAACTACACAAAAATGCATTGTAGAAAGGGGTTCTATGAAAGAAGCATGATAGCATCTTCCAGAGGAGCAGCTGTGTTAGTCTAGTTCAGTAAAACAAACAAGGAATTCCATGGCACGTAAAGACCCACAAATTATCTATCTAATCTGTCTATCAGAAGCTCATGCAATAAATGCAGTTGTTAGGCTTTATGTGTCACAGGACTCCTTGTTTCTGATAGCACATGTCCACACATTAAATGTTCACCTCACAGTCTTAACTTTAGGTCTGCGCAAGAAAATTTTCTCAAACTTCAGTGTGGTTTCAAAAAAGTGAACAAAAGCAATAAATTCTGCCGATACAGAAACATCTAGTTGTTGTGCAAGTTGTAACTGCCTTTGCAATTGTGTGGCATTGTATTTAAAAATTTCTTCAATGTTTCAAATGCTGCTAATTTCTTATCAGTACCGTGTCCAGAATTTGTATATTTTGCTTATATCATCAACATAATTAATGAATAGGAAAACCAGATGTGAGGTTTTCTTCTTTTAGTAGTTCTTGAAGGCACAATGTAGGGTAAATTTTAAGGCTGGTTGTGACTATTAGTCTCTTGAATAGCACTTTGCTGGCTAGTGAGGTTTATCATCTTCCTATAGAAAAGAGCCGTTCTTGGCATATTGCCATATACTGTGATTTGCAGGCTTCTTTAAAGCATGATTAGGTTTATTGCATTCATAAGCAAATACATTTATATAAACCACAAATGACCTGAGAAATCAGCAGTGTCTGGCAAATGTGAAGTTACTGGCCAAGTAGCGGTTACCCTTTCTGGTTAAAACCATTTGCTTCTTGATCTGGGGTTTGGACTAGGTGACCTCCTGAGGTCCCTCACAGCCCTTACCTTCTGGAACTCCACCATTTGGATACCAAACTGTTGCTGATGACTTGTTGCTCTTTTAGGCTTCTCTGAGGTTCTGTTTCCATGACTGAATTGTTCTGCTTTCACTGATGCTGTGGAGCTGGCTTTGTAGTGGAGATGCAGTGCCTCAGAATCCCAGCCCTGGTCAGATGGAGGGCATGACCCATCAGCTGACTTCTAAGTCATGCTTCCTGGGTTGTTCAGTCCTGGTCTAAACTTTCCTTACAGCAGAGAACTAGTTAATAGAAGTGGGGAAACAGGAGTAATTTCTGAGTCTTATTATTCTATAGTATGTGAGAATCTGGTAGTTTTTTGACATCCGTGATGGATTTTGTAAAAATCCTCCCAGACTTTCCTTTTCCCTTCGATAGTCTGAGTATACAGTAGCCCAGGTAGGGGAATTCTGCTTGTAGATAGCTATTCTAAAAGACTTCCCCAAATTGAGAAGTTTGTATTTAAGTATTTGCCAACCTAAAATTTGATTCCTCTCTCAAATCATCATTATTAGGACGCTGCAAAATAAAATGGGGATAATTTTGTCTATGGGCTGTCCAAGGGAAGATCCAAACAATGCTAGACTTCAGTCTGCTGGGCAGAACACCACTAATCCAGCCACGATGCAGTGTTTGTGATCATGGTTTCCCAGATGCAAAAATACATTTTGCTGAGTCTGTAGTATTTTATTGTATCGAACAAGGAGGTTGGGAGTCAAAATTTGAGTAAAGAACACACCACCAACTTACTGGGTGATGTTAGTGTTTTAATCTTGCTTTCTACTTCTGTAAAGTTGGGATAAAGTTTTCTTGATTACAGGATACTAAGGCGTTGTTCATGTATGTAAAAGATCATGAGATTTGTTGAATACAAATACACCATAATTTTATTAAATTAAAATGAGATTGAAATTGGTAAGAATCTTATTTTAATGAGCTTTCAAGACCTGGAATCTCATTGGTTTAAATTTCTTATTGGCTTTTAAGAATATAATTTTGGCAGTAGGAATGGTAAACTTATTATTTCCACTTAAACTCTCTAGAGCAGGGGTACTCAAATGGCGGCCCGCGGTCCACAATCCGGACCGCAAAGAGGTTTCCGGTGGACCGCAACAGTGGCCTATTTGGCCGTTTGAGTACCCCTGCTCTAAGCGCAGGTGAGCAACTTCTCTTGCTCGCTGCGCTCCTCCTCCCCCCCCCGGAGCCTCCCCCGCCCCCGCCCCCCCCCCCCCCCCCCCCCGCACCCAGCATTGCTGCCCCCCACTCCCACTCGCGCTCCCCCCCCGCTCCCGGCATTGCCGCCCCCCACTCCTGACATCACCCCCCCGCTCCCACTCACCCCCCCCCAGTTGTTTGTGGACCCTGGTCAATGGTGGAAGGCTGAATGTGGACCGGCTCGCAAAAAGTTTGAGTACCCCTGCTCTAGAGGGCCTTATTACCACTATGAGAGAACTGCGCCAGTGATCAGGTATGACATTTGACTCTGAGGTTTGCTGATACAGATGCAGTAGCTCACTGTATTGCATTCATGGCATTTGAGATCTCGACCAGCAAACCTTGTAGTCGTATGTCATGCTTGACCACTGGCTGGCACAGTTCCTCTCGTGGTAGTAATAGTGCAGTGTTTCTCAACCTTTGGATTAACTGGGGAACACCTAAAGTTATCGGTCACTTTATGCAGAGTACCTCATGTACCCGATGAAGGCTTTCTCAAAATAGTCAGTATAACATTGTAATGTTTATAATATCTGTATACTGTGTATTCTTGTGAAAATAATTCAGGAAACTGAATTAAGTATAATTTTATGACTGTAACATGGATTTATTTCTAAAAAAAAAAGGGAGTATGTTCACAATTTTAAAGTGAGAATATTACTTAAGTTTTAATGGGGATTTTGGGCTTTCATGTTAGTACAAAGTTAATCTATTCTTGGAGTAAGGTTTGTCAAAGAAACGTTTACCATGGAAGTTATGTCCAAGTGATTTTGATGCCAGCAATAACAATGGTGGGAAATTTAAAATGCCCTAACTGCAGCAAAGGGGCAAAGTGGTGACAGACACCAACACAAGCCTGGAAGCTTTGTTGTGACTGGGACATTTCAAATCTCGCAGGCACATGTCCGCTCACTGCATTGTTCCTTCTCCTCTCTGCACTCAGCCCCCTCCTCATAGGAAGGGGTTAAGTTAGGTCACAGAACACCTCCGCTATGTCCACAGAGCATGAGTTGACCAACACTATAATAGTGCAATCTGTGATAGGAGAGTTGCTTGCCTGATTTATCACCATGGTATCCATTTTAATCTTCAGTATTACAGATTTTTGCCTTTTATACTACCAACGGAGCTGTGCCGTCAGAGAACTACCACTGTAGAACAAAATGGGAAGGGGGTGATACTGGGTTGCTAAACCTCAAAGACATAGTGAATGGTTCAAGATGGAAGTTTAGCTCTTGGGTACAGAAAGAATTTTGAAATGCAACTCCTTGGTCTGTTGGTGGGGTGGGGGGAGCTAAAAAATCTTGAAGGCCCCTTTCAAGCTTGCATAACACCTGATAAATTAATTATCCTGCAACTGGGCATCTGAGCAGCCCTCTCACTGTCCACTATGTGGGTCTTTCTACTGTGTATCTACTGTATATACTTGCGGATAAGCCAACCCGCACATAAGTCGACCCCTGGTTCTGAGACCCAAAACCAGAAAAAATGGGTGGCCCACGCCTAAGTGGAGGTCCCTGCCAGCCATGCCACTTCCCCCACCCAGGGCCCCCTTATTGGGCCGCTCCAGCAGATGCTGGGGCTCCCACCCCATACTTTCAGCCCTGCCAAGGCAGACTCCTCAACATGGATGCTCTGGACAGATGTCAGGGCTCCCCCTTGGACATGCTCAGGGTGGGAGATTTAAAAGCTCCTGGGCTCAGGCTGCTCCCTGCTGGCCTGGTCCACGTATAAGCCGAGTGCCCTTTTTAAAGGGGATTTTCAGGCACAAAAATCTTGGCTTGTACGCAAGTATGTACGGTATGTTGCAGAACTCTAATGGATCTGCAGAAGCTATTGGCATAGGTTTTTCTGGCTTGAAAGGATGCATGGTAAATGTTATAAAATACTACAGATTGGAGAAGTAATACTAATAATTGTGCATGTAAGGAAAATAAAATGATTAGCTGTTTTCTTTTTGAGTTTTTTACGGGTTATTGTAAAACCTCCTTTTGTTTTCCTTTCTAGGACTCTACCAGTGTTGTGGCTGCTCTCTTTATAGACTTCAAAAGTTCCTTGCTTGCTCATCTACCAGTTCAGTTCCATGCTTCAGGCAACTTTTTGGTGATTGGACTTTTCCCCAAATCAAAGATCTATAAAGCTTTTTACTCACAGGTAAAGTAAACAAACACCATCTTGCTTTAAAGGTAACAAAAATACCCTTAATGTTCTATGTGGTGAAAGGGTGCAGGATCTTTTAGGAGGTAAGATAATCATGTAGTTAGAGCAAGGAACTCGGCTCCTAATGTGGGATGAGCCACTGAGATTCACCATGGGATCTTAGGCAAGTTGACTGACTTTCTTATGCCTCAGCCAGTTCAGCTATAAAGTAAAATCAGCATCTCACTAAAAGTAAAATCAGATTCTGGATTTTAAGGTAAGCTCTCAAAGCTCATCTTCTTATATCTTTAAATTGGAAAGTTAGAGGACAGCAGTTTTCAGAAGTTGCATCCACTGTAATGTGAGTTAGGGCAACTCTTCTGCTCCTCCCAGTTTCCTCAAGCTCATGGAACTTAATTTTTAGGTATTTTAACCTGGGCCTCCTGGGATAACCACATGAATATGCAAAGATCAGGGTAAGCTACAAAAAAGAACAGACTCTCCCAGCACTGGTGGGTTACTTGGAGATAAACTCCCCAACTGGTCAGAAATGATTCTTCTGATCCCTCACACCCGATATCAAGACGCTACAATAAAATATATTCGGCCCCCTTTACTACATATCAGCCGTTGGTCTCCAAATAGCCTCTAGGTCTGTTCAAGATAGAAATTGCTTAAAACTACAAGCTCTTTGCCTGGAAAGGTTTCTCCTGACCTCAAAGGGTCAGCCCCATTACACAGAAGAGTACAGTTTGGATTTTACCCAAAATACCATGCTGCCAGCCAATCCTTTAGTAACTAAAACTAAAGGTTTATTATGCAAAGAAACAAACTATGAGAGTACTGTTAAAGTAATCACATACATACAATGATTTGAAAGTCCAACACATGAGGTTTCCAGTAGAATTTGAAGTTTGCGGGTCTTAGCATATATCCAATGCCTAGATGGGTTTAAGTCCTTGTTTCACAGCTTCATTTGTTATAAATCCAGTTTAAAGGAATGTAGACTAAGAAGTCCAAGTGTAGAGTTTGTACCAGTTCACCCGTAATAATTAGCAGGGTGATTCCAGGCTGGTGTTGGCTGGAGTCTCATTCTTGTGGCCCAGACTTGAAAAACTTGGACAGATGTGAGATACAGGGATCGTGTTCCCAACTTCCTTTTATAGCTCTAGCCAGATGGGAATTTGCAGGATATTTCTTCATGTGGATTTGGAAGACAGTTCACAGATAATTTCTGAAGTGGAGAATAGTAATGTGTATTGCCCTCTGAAGTAAAACCTTCATCTCTTGGGCACCACTGATAATTTAGCTGCATTAGCACTATTAGTAGACAGTTTATGTGGGTACGCCAAAAGGCCGTCTAGCTGTTAATGTTCCCCCTTGACCTCTTCAAAAAGAACAATAGTAATAGATAGGGAAACAGTTCATTTAACTTGCTAACCTCTAACAAGATAGGTGTAAATATCGAGAAAACTGATGATACACATGCATGTTAAAGCCCTAGCCTACTTGTACCACTGCCATTGTATTTTCCTGTAATATGTCTTTAAAGGTTACATTTGGGTCATGTATTTTACAAGATGCCTTGGCCTTTTTGGGCCTAGCATGACAGGTATTAAGGCCCAAGAGAGAGATCCTGTCTAGTTCCTGCTCTGAACAGGGGTGTTGGACTGGATGCTATCCTGAATTCCCTTCTAACCCTAATGATCTGTAATTCTAAGAGGAGTCACAAGTCCTGGAAAGAGTTTTAAAGATCATTTTAAATTTGATCATTAGAATAGAAGAACTTAACTTCTAGATGGTTCGAGTGAGGGGACAATGTGTGTGTTTGAGTAGCTTGTTCTTACTCTGTAATAGCATCTGCTAGAAGTGTATTATATCAAGTGATCTCTTCTGCTATTACTAGTTACCATAAGAGGTACTGATCCTTGAAATTGAAATGGCAAAGCTTTGTTGCATGTGCATAGTTATATGCCTCTGGATCATAAACCTAGGAGTCTAAGTAAATAAAGTTTTGCTAGTTTAGATTGAGTACTGCCAAGGATCTCTTCAATTTATAGTCTCTCTCACAAAGTAGATTGTACTGGAAGTGTGGAGAAGATTATGTTTCATAGAGGGCATTTTATAAGCATTACTTCTTTCTTTGCTGAGTTTGGAAGAACAGTCTGAGGATTTTAAGTGGGCCATTAAAACCCTCCAGTATAGGACGTTAATATTTCTAAGAAAAAGTGTAGTATTTCATCTTCAGTAATATATGATAGGTTTTGATTTTACTGTATGCATTAGCATGTCAAAATAAAAAGCCTCAAGTGCTGTGATACTGAAGTGTTCTTGGAGAGAGTCCTCATCTTTTTATATCTTAAGTTATAGTGAAAAGTTTGACTGTAGGTGTTGCTTTCATTTACAAAGGGAATAAAAAGGCCTTAAAATCTTCTGTAACTTCTTCTAATTCTTGGGCACACAGTGCCATTAATAATAATACGATTTAGATTTAAAAGATTTAAACCAGTCTCTCAGAAAGTTAAATTGACACCCCATTAAAAATCAGATAAACTTTGCAAACCATTTTGAAGTCAATTGTACATAAATCAAAATAATTTTCACACCTTGGTGTTGAAGAGACTTACGGGCAGTGTTGAAAAAAATCTTTAGTTTCATGTTTCTTCTCTTGGTTTGCTGTGCTTTAATGTTGCAGTCGTTACGCCTCTTTACACCATCTTATCTCTTAAACCAAACCAGTCCAGAATGTTAGATATCATATTTTAGTCTCCAATAGAGACAAATTTACAGGTCTCCAGCTCTTTGAATATCCCATTCTGTGTGTTGCAATTCAACAGTATCCATGCAGTATGCATTGATTCCTGTGTCTTTTGTCCATCCAGAGAAGTCATTAATGTAGACTTTTGTCTTCTCATTTTAGATGCCCATTTTTTGTTCATTTTAAAATTCCATTTTAGAGTTTCATTGTTTCTTTTAGTTTAAGGAGACAGAAGAAGTCGGTATTCACAAAGAGGTATCTGAAGAAATGGTATAAAAGGTGTATGTCTGCACATCTCTTGAGATGCAGTAGATTACAGGATTCCCTTCCTCCCTGCTAGGGACTGAGTTCTTAGAAGGCGGCTTTCAGTACTCGGTAGATATTCTTGAAAGTTGTAGGACTTCCATGTTCCTGAAGGAAGTGTGTACGTATTCTATTCCAGCCTTGCTTTAAAAATTGAATTGTAAATTTTTAATGCTTCTTAGTGGTGAAAGACGATGTCATGACTTGTATAATTGTATCTTGTTTTACGTGTGAATGGTTTCAGCTTTGGTCAGAGACTTTCTTGTAGAATTATGATAGAACTATATCAGTAGAACCATTTGTTAACTTCCTTGAGAGACGGATTTTTCACTGGCCTACTTCAGCAGCATTGGGATGGAAAGGGAACTAGCAACAGCTGATTACTGAAAATATCTTCCTTCATTATGCCAGTATATCTCTTTGTTTCTAAATTCCTTTGTGTGATTGGCTTAAAATTTTGAAATTAGGGTAGCAAGTTGCATTGATTCTTGTTTCTCATACTTAAGCAGATCATAAAAGATATCTCTCTTGGAATTTGTTTCAGGTAAACTTTTTGGTGTCCACTTAATGTTTCACCTAGTTAGCGTCCACAAGCAATGTCACAGCGCAGTTCTTTGCTGTTTGGTGTACAAGTTGTCCTTTCTTTTGACCTTCTCTGTGTCCCAGGGTAGTGGTAGTTGGGTGCTTACTGGAAATCTCAACTCTTCATCAGGAAGCTACCTGAAATCTGTATCAGTTAGCTTCCTTTAAATGCATCATTACTATTGAACATTTTATTGGCAGTTCCCTGAATTTTTGAATTTCACCTACTGTACTTGGGGTAAACTGCCTTCTTGCCAAATATATATGATTGCGGATTCCCCTACCACTCACCCTTCTCAGTTATGGGATAACTGGAGGTGTTGATTTAGTGAGAGGCTTTTGTGTTTCAAAGAAATGAAGTGTTCTGAGTTGGCATTGTAGATAAGAGACTTAATATGATGCATTTAAGAAAAATACTCTTTTAACGCTGCTTAGATTGTTAATCTACTAACATTCAAATATGTAAAAATGAAATTAATTCAATGTAGTAAGACTTTTTGTTTTGTTTTATTTATATTTCAGGTTTTCTCCTCATGGCAACAGGCAAACTCAGGTATATCTTTAAAGGTGGCCCAGGCAGATTTCTTATCTGAAGAACAAAAGAGATTGTAAGTTGATGTTGCTCACTTGGTGCATTCACATATAATTGTATATGGAGTGTAGTAGTTTCCCTTTATGTTCAGCCAAACTAATGTGACCTTTCAAGTACTGTAAGATGTTTTACAGCTGAGTCACTTGAAGAACCAGAATGATGATGAAATTTTAAATGTATTTTAGAGATGTTGTAAAATTGTTTTTATAATATTTACACTGTTTTTTGTTTTTTTACTGGAACATACTACCTGGATGTATGGATTAAAAATAGAGGAACTTGGCAGGATTTGTTTTGAACTAAACAGATTGATGTGTTTTATTTTAGACACTCCAACATGCAGAAGCTGTTTAATGCCTTGTCCTATCCTCCTGGGGAAAGATGGAGCCAAGTGAAAATATCTGCTAGCCTACCAGAACTAGAGAGGTGAGGAGTTGGACGTATTGTAATTTCAGAAGATCAAGTTCATCCAAGAACTATTACAAAGAAGATGTCATATTGTAACACTGATTGTTTCTTTAGCCTTTTATTAAATAATTTCATGTAGTGAGATGAAAATATTAATACATGCTATGAATATTTCCCCTCTCTGGGAGGTCTCTATTAAGTTTCCAGTAATACATTTTATTGTAGTCAAGTTAGAGCTATTCATGGGAGGGTGGAGGCAATCCATGTTGTCTTGATTTAGAAGATAATACAGCTTCACTTTTTAAAAAGGTTTCTGGAACATTTTGCGGTTAGCAGCATAAGTCGTGAGCCAGTAATGAGAGCACATCTTCCTATTGTGTTACAACAGTCGGAACTCATTCCCGTTAGCACAGCAGAAAATGATAAGGTAAGGTAGCAATAAACAAAAACCCCTCAAAACAACTTTTTAAAAATGGCTAGGAAGAAAGCTTATAATATACTTTACCTTCACTTTCAGTTCTCTTGTATATAAAATCTAAACAAGTTTTTCCGTTTGCAAATCTGTTTTGCATTGCTTTTATTCAATTAACCTTGAATTACATGCGGCTCTTTGAGAGGTTGGTTGTCTAGTCAAATGATATTAATTCTGAATGTCTGTGGTATATTTTAGTAAATAACTACATAACCAAAGCTGTATTTTTAGCCACTGTGCTCTCTTTCTTCCTGTTTTTTGTGGCTCCCAGGGGTATTGTATTATTTTGTATTTTGAATTTACAGTAAGTTCCTAGGAGCAGGGAACCCATCTCTCTGTTTTGAGGTCTCTAGTACACCTCTGGAGATGTGAAGAATAATAATTGCAGTAATAGTAATGGACATAATCTTTCTTTTTACCTTAGGTGGTCATCACTGTTATAACAGGGCTTCCAGGCTGTCGTTCTAGTGATCTGGGCGCATTCCTGGTCACTTTTAATAAAGAACATGCACGGTTAGTGTGGGTTTGGTTCTACTTTCTACAACAGACATTTAAAAGAAAAAAAGAAACAATTGGTTTATTTTTCCATTCTCATGCTGAACAGTTACTGTGATATACAGGAAGAGGTTTGAGTGATGAGGTTGCTAGTCATGAATTTGGGAGCTCTGGGTTCAGTTCCCTGCTCTGTCACAAACTGTGACATGGAGCATTTCATTTAGTCTCTGTGCCTTTGTTCCCCATTATGAAAGTAATAGCACTTCACCTCAGCGGTTCTCAGCCTTTTGTTGGTTCCAACACACTTGGGCTATGTCTGCACTTACAAGTTATTTCTAATTAAGGAGGCTAACTTTGAAATAATGTGCTTCCTGGCCAAGGAGGTATTTTATTATATCAAATTAAGCAGTTCCTTAATTTGAAATAAGGAACCGATAATTTGATACAATAAAACCTCCTTTTACTTTGAAGTATCACTTACTTTGATGTTAGTGGTTCGAATTAAGCCTTTTTAAGCCAGGAAATAGCCTTAATTCACACTAATTTCCCTATTCTTCTGCCTGTCTTTCCCTATTTCATATTAATAAAGCCTACTCTCTATTTCATATTAATAAAGCCTACTTTATTTTGAAATAGTCTTCACTGGACTTCTTATTTGAAAAAATAACTTTGAAGTAGTGCTAATTCAAAATAATAACTTTGATTTAAATTCAAAGTAGTTACTTTGAATTAACTGCTTTGAATTAATCTTGTATGTTTAGACATAGCCTTGGTGGTGTGTTCTGACCTGATGGGACACACCAGCCCATTCCTCCCAGGCCAAATCAAGTCACCTCCCCAGCTCTCCATGACACACTTACCACTGTGTGGCAACACAGTGGTTGAGAACCACTGATTTACCTTCCAAGGAGGGTTGTGAGGACTTGCAGAGTAAAAATTGAGGCATTAAGATTCAAAAGTAATGACTGGCTGGGACAGTAGGCAGTTATATACATGCCTTAGGTAGGTGAATATTGTTCTGTATTAAGAATGGGAGTAGCACTAATTGCAGAAAAGTTTTTAAAATGGCTGGTTATGGCTGCTGTATGTCTGAGTTCTCTAAGGCTATTTTGTCAGTCTCTAGGATTAGCAGTACCTGCAGAAGGACCAGAAGAATGTTAGAAAGGTTAGATGTTAGACTAACACGATTAGTCACTTGATTTTTGTTGTCAGTACTTTGAGACACCAGGTAGAGAGATTTTGTTTTCTGGTGGTGAATCTGAAAGCTAATAGAACTGATCTTTTGTGTATTTGAAATGTAGTTCAACTACTATTTTCAAATGGAGAATCTACTCTGAAAATAAGAAAGGAATCCTGAAGTGCCACAGGACTCCTTGCTTGTTTTGCTCAACTAGATTAACACAGCTGCCCCTTTGGAACTTACTCTACAAATGTTTGGGTTTGCCAGCACATAAAAAATGGTGTACAACTTCCAGCATATGGATGTGGGAGAGGATCACTAAAGAATCCTACCTTATTTATTTGCATATTCACCTCTGTACAAGATTAAAAACAAAACAAACACCAGCCCCCTTTTTCTTTTCACAAAAAGCTTATAATTCAAATATCTGGACTGTCATCTGTGTAGGCAGCTCCAGCATGTATTACTAGGATCTGGCTGGATGGAAATTTAGCACTTCTAAATGTTCAAGTAATTTTTTTTTTTGTGTCAAATGTAAAAGTAATGATGGTGGTTTTTTGTGTGACTTGCTCTGGACCTTTTTATCTGCAGTTTGCTAACAGAGATAGCAGCATCTTCAGTCCATGAGTGTGCGTGTGTGTGAAATGAAATGATTACTGGTGACAATTTGGTAACAATTTCATTGTAACACTATAACTAAAATTCTATCCTGTCCAAGATAGCTAGTTGACGTCCAAGCAGTGTCTAATGATCAGGGATCTTAGTTTTCTATGATTTAAAAAACACCCAGAATTCTCAGATAAACTGTGCAATTCCGTATTTTACCATGATTACTCACCACTGCCATCAATCGTATAAAAAATTAGAATTGCAATTTATATTTATGTATGCCAGATACTTCAGTGCTTGTGATTTATATTTGCAGAACTATTTTCTAAATGCACAAAAAAATAAAGTTGTTGGCGTCAGCTCTGGCATTAAGAAGTCTGTCCTCAGCTGAAAATCTTAATAAAATATGTACCCACTGTTTGGCCCACACAAGGTCATACACAAATTCATGTGGTCCTCTTGTGTTGTAAACTTGGGCACCTCTGGAGTAAGTGGAACTTGTACTTTCAGTACAATTTAGCTAACGCTTTATTTTTTTCACAAAATATAAAATCTAAAGATTCTCTGTAAAAACACAAATTCTGTGTTTTTTCTCATGCAAATTTATTTCTGGAATCCTTGCTTATGATCAGTCGACTTGATTAGTAACATCCATGTCAAAATTACTCTGCCACATTATTTGGAAGAAGCTATTGGATCTTGTTTCGTAGAAGAGAAGCCATTGGCAGCAATCAAGAAATAGTAGCTTGATGCTGCAAAGGCATTTGAGTCCAAGCCAGTTTCTCATTTGTCTCTCTATGGGACCAGAGAGAGGGAATTTCTTTGTGCTAGTAACTAATTTATTTTCAATGGCTGTGAAAGGAACGAGAATAATAGTGTAAAGCTGAAACAGAATTGAATTGATATCTCACTCAGTTTTATTATTTCAGATGGGTGGTTTATCGGCAAACTATGGACAGCCCTGAGTGTTTCAGTGCAGGACACTTCCAACGTTACCTTTCCAGTGTTCTTGAGTCCCAGCAGAACCGTAGTGCTCGTCAATCTAGTTACACTAGGAAGAAAATGAGGCTGTTGGTGGTGTTACAAGGGTAAGTTGCTCAAAGTTAGACAAGCAATTCTACATTAGATTTTTCTCTCCTTTTCTAATTTATAAATATTTCAAGGATTGCCATCACTGTTCAGTAGGTGAGCAAAATACAAAAAGGTTGATCTTCAGCAGAGTACACCACACTGAGCTCTGCCCTTGATATCTCCTACATTAAGCTATTTGGTGTCTTGTAATTCCTGCCTGCCTTCATTGGAAGAAGGTATTTTGTAACATGCTAAGCCTTGGTACATGAAAACTGTTAGGCTTGATTTTAGCCTTACCCTTCCAGGAGCCTCTTCAAGCATGTGGGGCCCTTAGTGGAAAATAACTCCTCTTGGCTCTCTCAGATTTCATCTTAAGTACTGCGAAGAGGATCTTTTCTAGTGCAACACAACCTTCTTTAAATAGATCATGATGGTGAGTTAGTTGTCCTCCCAAAACTGAGGAGAACGCTTTATCAGTGGCTTTCAAACCTTTTCATGGGACCCATCGGGGGGGAGAAAAAAGTTTGTGCCCATGACCCAACAATTACATCTTTCAGCAATGCATTTCAGTTGTGGTGGCAGCAGCAGGGGGCACTGTAACCCAGTACCCAAGGGTCTACTACCCCATGCTGCATCCTGACCCATAGTTTGAAAGTCACTGCTTTATGGAGGTAGGTATATCACACCCTCCTCTTAATCCTACTTCACATATGGTGGCCAGCTAAAGGAACTGATCTCTATTTTGAAAGCCCTTGATTTTTTTTGGGACCTGTAATAAATCTTATAAACTGCTATGAGAACTGCAGGTGAAAGTTATTACACAAGTTACAGTGTTTAATTTCTGGAAAGACAACTTTCTATTGTACTTAACTGTGTGCGTGTAAGTGCCCTTAATTCACTGTTTTCCCAGTAGACATCATTTATTGTAGTGACAAGAACAATAAGGTACAGTGAAAATGTACAACAGCTGGCTACATCATGCAGAAAAAAAGCATGTTAGCTGAGCTCACATCCTACTTTTCACATTTAATTTTATATTTGAAAGATTAAGATACTGAATATGTTTTGAAAAATATCAGTAGGGTGGAGTACCAGCCAATTCTTCTCCAAAGGAAAATCTATTGTGTTGAAAATTACTGAAATATCCTGAAGTTTTTGCTAAACTTTCATTTTGAGCCTCTTGAAAATGTTGTTTAATTTCAGGAAGTAGGAATAGATATAATTTAATTCTTTGAATATAACAATTAGATCTTTCTTTGGAAAAGCACTGTGAAGGTACTTTGAAGAAGCAGTGGTAGAGAATTTTTAATAAATAATTTCAGGGTTTTTTCATGTAAATGAGCCATTTATTTTTTCCCTTCCATCTTAGCATCATAGAAGATAAGGTTGGAAGGGACTTAATCTCTTCCCTCCTACCCCAAACTGGGCCAGCCCTGCCCCAGTTAAATCATCTGAGCTGTGACTTTTTTCAAGCTGCACCTTAAAAACCCCTGCATGTAAACATAATTTAAATTTGAGTTAGATTTTTAAATACCAAAATAGATAAATTTATGTTGAGCACAAGAATTGCAATTCATCCCTTATATGTAGTTGTTGATGTTACTACATACGTGTTTGTAAATTATTATAATACCTTCATAGCCCAAATGAGGCTAAGGGCTTACTGTATGAACATTTTATTCTCTGCAAACTGGTGTATGAATCTGCCCATACCAGCCTGACGTGCACACTGAAAGTTCATTTGTGTGCTTTAATCTACCCTGCTTTGAAATGAGAGTAGACTAAAGTATGTTAATGAGGTGATAGAACACAATAGCTGGGTCCATGTGATCAGCTAGTGTATGATAGGCAAGCAGGGAATGGATTCGTACACCAGCTTGCAGCAAATTAAATGTTCACATAAACAAACTATGAGTTGCGTTTTCTGTGAGAACCATACTTTAGGATTTCACATCTCTTGCATTTAAAAAAATCTCAGTATGAAACTTAATTTTGTGTAGATCAAGGAAGAATCTGCACATTTGCTTTTTATGTCATTAGTTCTTGTTCAGATAAATACACATGCAAATGTACCAAAGTTTTTACTGTTGAATGTTCTGAGACTCTCTGATCCAGTGTGGATTGTGCTCACCGGAGTATGTGAACTCCAAAACTCTAGTTTGACTGGTTGAGCAGCACAAAAGCATATTTAGTTAAAACTGCAGGTGGGGATTTTAAGTAGGCCTTGGTCAAATTCTGTTTCAGATAAACATGCCTACTCTTGTGAAGGAAAAGCTATTAGATCTTTAATAACCAGGAGTGGATAGCTTCTCTGTTTTATATATGTCATTTGAAAGATGACAGCTTCAACAGCACACATTAACAACATGGTGGGAAGTGCTCAGTCCAAATTGGAAGGAAGGGTACTGTTAGTTCTGTCACTAGTAACACACTTGGCAGTGCATTCAAGGACTTACTCCCAGCTGAATTAAGTCTTGTCCTGCCAAGAGTGTAACGGTTGCAATTAGTGGAATACATATTGTCTTCACTAATGCATATTCTGATCCTTTAATGAAATAATTATTTCATTTGGATTTAATACCTATTCTTGGTCAGCATTCCCATTAGATAACTTAAATGTATACTTACAGTGAAGCACTTTTTTCCATCTTTGTTTAAAAATAAATTTTCATTTCTAAGTCAGATAGTACAGCAGTAGGTACTGTTACAGGAGTTTGATAGTTCATGACATTTTGGCTTCTGACACATGCACTATTGGAAGATGGTCAGGTAAACTCTCGTCCACACTGGTCACCACTAAACTCTTCAATTTTTTGTTTTGTCCAGTTTTCATTATTAGGAATATAAGAATTGCATTCATCAAGAGCCTTATGCTGTTTGGTAGTTAAGAAAATTAATTCCAGAGAGGTAGTTGTGTAGTCCTAGTTCAGCAAAATGAACAAGGAGTCCTGTGGCTCTTTTAAAGACTAACAATTTTATTTATCACATGCGCTTTTGTGGATGAATTCCACTTTGTCAGATGCTGAAATGGAAATGGGATTCATCCGTGAAAGCTCAAATGATAAATAAATGTAGTCTATAAACATGCCACAGGACCCGTTGTTTGTTTAAAAAAAAAAAAAAAAAAAAACCCTCCCCCCAACCACATATACTACATATTTCTTAATGTATACCTGCAGAGTGTCCTAATAATCTTGGTTGCCAGAGTTTTAACCATTTATTAATAGAGTTACACTATTTTCACTTTTCACTATTTGCTTTTAATCATGGACAGTAAAAAGAGGAGGTGAATTCTGCTTTAGACCATAGGTAGAATCTCTGGGTTTAGATTTAAATTTTTAAAACCACATATTGGTTAAAGTCTGCAAGGGGGTTTAGAATATCTTAGGCTTCCCACATTTTATTTGGAGCTGAATGCCAGGCATCGATTTGCTACAGACAAGCCCAAATATTAATATAATTTGAGGATATTTGTAATGCCAGTATAATAAAGGGTGAGGACAAAATGACACACAAACTCACTTTAGTCAATTGCATTTTCTTGTTCTCATTGCACTAGTTCAGTTTAGCACATTTGAGTTACAAATACAGCAGAAGTATATTTCAATTCAAGTAGAATTTAAAGTAGAATTCTTAAAGAAAATACAAAATTTTCTATTGATCTTGGTTTTTGTACTTTTCTGTACAAAACTTTCACATTTATGCAAAACGAACAAGGAGTCCTGTGGCACTTTTAAAGACTAACAAATTTATTTGTCCCATGAGCTTTCATGGGAGAAAATGCCACTTAGTCAGATGCCTGAAGATTCCCTGTCTTAAAGTGAGATTTTTTCTTCCATGAAAGCTCTTGTGATAAATAAATTTGTCAGTTTTTAAAAGTGCCACAGGAATCCTTGTTTGTTTCAAATTTATGGTATCCCTTGAAGTCTTGCCTTAACATATACATGCTACTGCAGTTGTTTAGAAGGCATACTGAGAATTTCTTCCTATCTTGTTTCTGTGCCACTGCAAGTTTACGCTTATTCCGTGTTGAGTTCACAATAGTCTATTGCATAATATCTCTCAGTAATTATTTATGGCTCTTCTGTTTTCTTTGTGTAACTAAAGGTCTGAATTCCTAAATTTTCTATATATTGAATTGCATAACAAGCATTTTCTTAGAATTGTAGTAATCATTTCTTCTGAGGTGTTGCTGACATGGTTCTTGTATTTCTCTTTTTACTCTGTTTGCTTTTCAGATATACAGACGTTATTGATGTTGTCCAGGCACTGCAGACTCACCCTGACCCTGATGTGAAGTCCTCTTTCATCATTGGAACAGTTTCTACTTGCGTAGAACCACTTAGCTGCTACATGGAACATAGGTACGTTTGAAATCTGAATTGTTCATTAATAATAGTTTGTGGTCTGCTCTTTTATCTTGTGAGAATTATGTGACCATAGGTGCTGTGTTGCCTGTGTATAGCTGAGATGGCTAATGTGTTATAGTTTCACTAAATATTCTCGTTTTTGTGTTTCTATCGTTACAAAGCCTTTAAATGCAGTTTGACCTATACTGTTAATTTGGGATTGTCATATACTGGAAAAGCAAAATTTTGCTCTGAAAATGTTTAAATTGGAAAAAGTAATAAAGGCACCCAAGCAGCTCACACTTCAAATAGCAAAATAACACTTTGTAAGCTTTTCCAAAGTGCCCAATGTAAACTATAGAGGTAACACAATTTTGATATTTTGTTAAAATATTTTTCAACGGATGTGGAAGAGAGCTGATTTTAATACTTCATGGGCCTAGTTGCAAACAACTGTGCATCATTTTTACAGACATTTGCAATCTCTGTAAGCAGATAGGTGGACTGAAACTCGTCAGTTCTGTCCACTTCTGTAAATAACAAGTACCAGCATTGTAATCTGTCAATTTAACATAGATAATGTTAACCACTTATAAAGATTATTTATTACTATAAATATTTCTTGAAGTATGAGGAAAGTATTGTGTGTTATCTCTGAAGTGGAGTAGCTGTTGATGGCAAAGACATAGCCCATATAGTGTCTATTTCTGTCTCACTTTGAAGCTTCCTCCTGTAAGAGCTTCCAAAAGTACAGAATCTGGTAGACCTAAAATACTTTTATGCTGCCGTCAGTCTTTCTAAGCATGGAAGCTTTGGCAGTTCCAGAACGTGAGATTGTCTTGCTGTTCGATTTGAACCTTCTGTATTTAAGTAAAAAAACAAAAAAACCCTCTCTTGTCTTACAGATTAATTTACTGTAGGTATCCCAGGTAATTCAATTAATTTAAGCTCTAAGGCCAAGTCACCTGCAATGCCTTCTGATGGGGGGCTTTCTTTTGTTCCACAGTATCCTTTACTTTATCCCTTTTACTTAAGCTTATTACAGATTGGAAAAAGATGATAAATGGGGTCAGTGCTGTGATTGTTGCTATAAAGCCAGGAGTTCATATGGTACTGTGCAGAGTGAAATGCACCAAATATAAATTGATCCCTAAAAGGTTTTTTTCTAAAGTCACAATCCAGAAGTACTACAGAATTCATGTTTTACGCTGGCATACTCTTTGAAAAGATACAATCTTTTATTAATTAATGCAGTATAATACAAGACAGATGAGACAGAGTAGGAAGTAGTCACTGATGGAGAAAGCAACATAAATTAGATTAGTTTTCTAAATGTGTTTAGTTGGCAGCAGGACCACTTGGAAGGTTATTCCAGGATATGGGTTAGCATAAAAGGAGGCTTGGAGATGGGAGTGGGAGGTGATGCAATGTTAACACTAATAGTCAGCAATGTTCAAATGACTGGGAGTCTTCAAACTTGACACAAGGATTATGATTGTGTTAAGGCCCAATTTAGATTATTGATTAGATGTTAGATAACTAGGCTTAATCAATTTTATTAATGAAAGAATACTAAACATTTCTATTTCCTAGAGAAAAGTTTAACACTTCATTCAATCCTGGAGCAGGTTTTCAGCTTACTCTTGCTGTTCCAAAGTGACTGCAGGAACGACCTGTGTTTATATACTAGATTATTTTGTACAAATAGAATGTCCCTAATTATTACTGATCTTTCTTGTCAGACCTCATTTCTTCCTTTTGTTCCTCAGAATATAGGGACACCTACCCTAGGGCTCTGCAGAGTTGCCCCTCAGCTAGGCAGGCACCAGCTTCATAATGAGGTGCCGAGCTGAAATGCCCCTCCCTCCACCCTCCTCTGCTGGATTTCTGTGGCAGAACTAGGCTTCAGATTGCAAACCCTGAGTGCCATGGCACTCTGGCGCCCGAAGTTTGTTCAGCCCTGAGCACCTTATCTAGTGTAGACACCTGTACTGATTATCTCACTTATCCTATCATTTTGTTTGTATTTGGAAGCATTTCTGAAGGATTTGGCATAGGAAACAAAAGTTCCATGCAGTTCACTTGCTAAGAAGTTTTTTTTGAGAGTGAAAAGTACGCTGGGAACTTGGTTCACAGTATAAATGCAAAGAGTAGAATATATACTATTGGCTAACAGTAAGTAGAGAGCATCTTTTCGTAACAAGATTTTTTTTTTAACATGAAGATTTCTTTTGTTTTCTAGATTTCTTTTCCCTAAATTCCTGGATCAGTGCTCTCAAGGTAAATAAACTTTCTTGTTTCTTTGGAAAATGATGTAGAAGAAAACCTGTCAATACCTGGAACTTTAAACATTGACTAGTGTTTTAGCCTTGAGAGCCAAATGTGTATTTTGTGAAACAACAAGGGGCCAAAATCAATACTTTTGAGAGAGAGTACATTCTTTATCCTGTGTAGCTGCCTTTGATGCCTTTCTTCACTCAACATCCAGCTTGGGATGGAAGAATGGCTGGAGCATGATGCATTTCAACTATTCCCAATTGGAATATGATGTGGGAGAGAGGGAAAGGGGATGTTGTCATCTGGCACAACAAAGAGCAGCCTCCTAGCTTCTGTAACCTGGGCTCTTGACAGAAAATCAACAAGCCAAAACTAATTTAGTTCTTACTTCCTCAGATGCTTCGATGATGGGTGAACTTACAGAAAGGAATGAAAATAAATGCAAGGGGGTGTAAAACATAGGATCAGGTCCTACAGTAACAGCAAATCAGAGCAGTTGTTAGGTTCAAACCCTCAGAAGCCTGAAGTCAAATTACCTTTTGTAATGGGAAGAGAACCCATAGTCTCGATCAAGTCCTGCTTTCACAGAATTTAGCTTGCATATTAATTTGAGTTCAGCTGTTTCTCTTTGAAGTCTTGATGTCCCAGGTACATCTCTAACGACAGTTGTTAACAAATCAGTCATCGAGTGATTAGGAAGATGGAAGTGCTCAGCAACTGGTTTCTTTGTTCTTTGATTTCTGATATCAGCTCTGTGCTCATTCAGCCTCTTATGCAGCGATCTTCCCGTTTGTCCAATATATAAGGTGTTGGGGCATTTCTTGCACATGATGGCATAGATCACATTAGTAGATGAGCAGGTAAATGAGCCTTTGATGGAGTAGCAGGCTTGATTAGGGCCTGTGATGGTATCTGTTGTGCAGACGTGGGCAGACTTGGCAGCGTGGTTTGTTGCAGGGGTGTGTGCCTGCTTCACTGTTTGTCAGCTGTGCAGTAGACCAGTTCCTCTCACTTTTTTCCTTCCCATGCTCAGCACCCCCCACTTTCCCTTCTGTAGCAAACAGGACTGACTCAAGTAATTCAATTTAATAAGGCAGAGCATAGCTCAGGGATTATCTTTTCTACTCAAATACGTACAATCAAATATATATTTTCTTCTAACACCCTTGAGAGTTGCAAGTTAGGCACCGCTATTCTAGGCATCAAAGGAAAATCTATCACAGGTTTTGGTCAGTTCATTTTCTTGTGCATTAGACTCAGAGAACCAAGTAAAAATGTGTCCAATATAAATATTGCCTTATGAAAGTCACCCGTGCATGAAGTAAGTATTGAAACCTCCTTGGAACCTACAGCAGTTACTACTTTATCTTACTGTTTAAGAGTTCATGAAAATAGATTTGTTTCCCTGTAGCTGTAGTTAAATAAGAAACACTCTGCTTTAATGCTATATTAATGTTTGGTTCTGCTCTGAAAAATGACTAATATCTACCTTCTGGCTGTCTTCAGTCACATCTGCTTGCTTTGAATCAAAAACATGTGTTTACTACTTTATTCCTGGCCACACTGGGAAGCCAGAACAGCTGGGGGTATGAGTGGAGTTCTGTCCTTCCTCATGCCTCATCAAGCAAGTTGTTTAAGTTCCAAATGGAAAACTAAATTCAGTACCACCACCTGTGCAGTCCCATTCAAGACTTAGTGATAACTGTTCAGGGTGTTCAGAGCACTGGTGTTGCATAAGTCGTAACTATTCTTAAAGTAAAGAGATTTTTTTTGCCAGCCTGCAGATTCAGTCTGAGATCTGAAAGTCAAACTGTGTTCTCGTAGATCACAAATAGGAGGAAGGATTCCCGAAAGCTGTTTTCTGCTCTTTTACATCTGAGGAATTTTACTGTAGTAAACATCCTTCTCTCTGGCCTTGGCATGCAATCTGCCCTGCTCAGAGTAGTTTTTCTACTCTTCTGTTCTGACCATGTCACTGCTCCTTTTTGCATCACTTCACTGGCTTGCTCTTATCAAGTGTACCAAGTGCAAGCTGCCTGCCTTCACTTTGAAGGCTTTTTACAGTCACCCGTCTCCCATGCTGCCTTTCATGCTTAGGGTGCTCCTTGTAAACGTCAGCAAAGCTGCTTCATAATCCGCTTTCAAATCCCTCCTCGAAACTCTCCTTTTTCCTTAACGCCTAAAGCGTGACAGTGGTTAGGCTGCTGGGGTGCAGTGACCACAGCCTGTCACAAATATGGTCTCATTATTCCTATGTACTTTGCAATCTGTCAGCTGCTTGCATGTGGCCTTAAGCTCCTTGGGGCAGGAGCTGTCATTTTTGTTCCATGTTTGTATAGTTCCTTGTTCAGTGAAGTTCCAAAGGGGCAGCCGTGTTAGTCTAGCAAAGCAAAGAAAGCAAGGAGTCTTGTAGTACTTAAACAGTAACAGATTTATTTATCACATGAGATTTTGTGGGAGAAAATCCCACTTTGTCAGATGCTTTGAAGAGGGGGAACTTACAGAACAGGATGAAAATAAATGCAGTGGAGTGTAAGACATGGGATCAGGTCATACTGCAACAGCAAATCAGAGTATTTGTAAGGATTCAAACTCTAGGAAACAGCACACAGAAGGAGGGTGAAGTTGAATTACCTGTTACAATGTGAAAAGAATCCATAGTCACGATTACGTCCTGCTTTCACACAATCTAATTTGCATATTAGTTGGATTTCAGCTGTTTCACTTTGAAATCGTGATGTGCCATTGAGTTTTCTTGAGGATCATCATTAACAAATCATCAATGGAGTGATTAGGAAGATGGAAGTACTCAGCAACTTTTTTTTTTTGTGTTGTGATTTCTGATGTCAGTTTTGTGCCCATTTATTCTTCTGCATAGGGACTCTCCTGTTTGTCCAGTGTATAAGGTGTGGGAGCATTTCCGGCATGTGTTGGCATAAATCACATTAGTGGATGAGCAGGTTAATGACCCTTTGATGGAATAGCTGGCTTGATTAGGTCCTATGATGGAGTCTTTTGTGCAGATATGTGGACAAAGTTGGCAGTGTGATTTGTTGCAGGGATTTGTGCCTGTTTTAATGTTTGTTGTTAGGTCTGTAGTTGCTGGTGAGTATCTGTTTACGGTTAGGGGGTTGTCTGTAGGCGAGGAGTGGTCTGTCCCCCAAGGCTATAGAGAGTGAGGGATCATCTTTTAAAATAGGCTGCAGGTCCTTAATTATCTGTTGTAGCAGTCTGACTTGGGGTTATATGTGGTGACCAGTGGTGTTCTATTGTTTTCTTTTTTGGGCCTTTCCTGTTGTAGTTGACTGCAGGGTACCTGTCTGGCACTGTCAGTCTGTTTTTTTATTTCTCCAAGTGGGTATCGTAGTTTTAAGAAAGCTTGATAGAGATCCTGAAGATGTCTGTCTCTGTCTGAGGGATCAGAGCAAATGTGGGTATATCTTAGGGCTTGGCTGTAGACAAAGGATCGTGTGGTATGTTTAAGATGGAAGCTCAAGGGATGTAGATAACTATACTGATCAGTAGGTTTTCGGTATAGAATGGTGTTATGTCCTTCCCTAATTTGTACTGCAGTGTCCAGAAAGTGGATCTGCTGTGTGGATTGTTCCAGGCTCAATTTGATTGTGAAGTGGAAATTGTTGAAATCTCCATGGAAATCTTCAAGAGCATACCTGCCATGGGACCAGATGATGAAGATGTCATCAATGTAGCATAAGTAGAGGAGAGGTGCTTTGGGATGAGACTTAAGGAAACGTTGTTCTAAGTCGCCCATAAAAATGTTGGCGTATTGCGGGACCATGCAGGTACCCATAGCAGTGCCACTGACTTGGAGGTATAAATTATCTTCAAATCTGAAATGGTTGTGAGTGAGCATAAAGGCACAAAAGTTGAGCCACAAGCTGTGCTGTGGCATCATCTGGGATGATTCTTCTAATAGCTTGTAATCTACCCTTGTGTGGGATGTTGGTGTAAAGAGCTTCTACATCCATAGTGGCCAGGATGGTGTTTTCAGGAAGCTCACCGATGGATTGGATTTTCCTCAGGATTTATTTTCATTCCATTCTGTGAGTTCCCCCTCTTGAAAACAACTGACGAAGTGGGATTTTCTCCCACAAAAACTCATGCAGTAAATAAATCTGTTACTCTTTAAGTGCCACAAGACTCCTTGCTTTTCTTGTTCAG
Organism: Podocnemis expansa; assembly: GCA_007922195.1. NCBI lineage: Eukaryota > Metazoa > Chordata > Testudines > Podocnemididae > Podocnemis > Podocnemis expansa. The sequence goes on from ML682065.1 coordinate 4,786,360, forward strand.
TAAGGTGGTAATCTATGATTAGGGCTCCTAGATGCTGCAATAATACAAGTAGTAAAGGGAGAGGCAGCAAACAGTTATTCTTACAACTGTTTTGGTTTACAGTTCTCTTATGCCTGTGTCATAATAGAATACAGCATCCTTCCCATGCATGTTAGCTCTGCAGCACTGAGCAATAGTAGTAACAACATTATTTTAATAGAAAAAATAAACAGATGTGATTCAGGACAATCAAAGGAAGCAAATCTGAGTAAGAGTGGGATGGTGACCAATGTGGAAAGTATTATAATGCCATTCCACAAATCGGAGTTTTGTTTTTTTTGGTCTGAAATACAATGTTCAGTGCTGGTCACCCCACCTCAAAAATATTATGGAATTAAAAGGAATTCAGAGAAGAGCAACATGGGGAAATTCTGGAACAAAACTTGAGACTGTTAGGATTGTGTAATTTAGGGATGAATAAAATGGGGCATGTTCAAAATATATAAAATGATACTGAGCCATTGAAGTGAGAACTTGTATTATCCTGTTTTATAACACAAGAACAAGAAGACATTTAAAGAAAATTAAAAAAAGGAAAATTCAGAATTGACTAAAAAAAATCCATATGGTAAGTAAATAGACTAAAGAATTCATTCTCAGACGATGTTAAGACTATTAATAAGATTTAAAGAGGGATTGGATGGTACAGTTAATAAGAATATTCAGAGTTCTAGCAGCTATAACATTCGAAGTGTGTGTTGCGGGGGAGGAGAATTGGAGAAATACAAACCTTCATGCTTCAAGCCGTTCTATCAAAAGTTAGGAGAAGACTCTTCCACTGGAATTATCCCACATCTGCTTGTCTCAGGGTTTCTTGCACCTTCTTCAGAAGTATTTACTTGAGCCATCAATGTCTGAGACAAAATAGTGAATTAGATGGACCATGTATCTACTCCAGTATGGTAAAATCCATGTTTTTAAGAAGTTGCCATTTTGCATTATTTTTACTCAAAGAAAAACAGCTTCTTAAAACATATGAAAACCTGAACATTAAATCAAGGTTAATTTTTGATTGAGGCATTGTTCTCTCTTCTTTAGGATTTTTTGTGCCCATGATGTCCCATGTTGTTTTTTCCTTCTCTGTATTGTCTATATATGGCTAATCTTTCATGAAAGCTCCTGTTGTGAGCACACTAGGCCCATGTATTAACCATTATTACCGAGTGTGCTATTCTTTTGCACTGTCTAATCTCTGTTTAGTGGATGTGTGTCAGCATTAAAAAATCTTAATATTTAACATGAGTGACACTGTCTATTTAGGAAAACCACAGGAGTTGAGTAACAGATCTCATCAGAATTGGCCTGCTAGAATTGGGATGAAACACTTACCCAGCATCTGTCAGTACTATACAGAGCTTTAGCTAGTTCTATTTCAGTTCCTTCTTTGTTTAACTTTTAAACATTGCCCAAACATTGTGACATGAGAACAGCCATACTGTGTAAGACCTATGATCCATCTAGTCTGCTATCCTGTCTTCCAACAGAGGCCAATGCCAAGTGCTTCAGAGGGAATGAACAGAACAGGCAGGCAGTGAATGACACGTCCCCCTGTCATCAGCTTCTTTCTTATAACCATCAGAAGCATCCAGAGCATAGGAGTGCGTACCCAACCCCATGGATTTATTTAATTCTCTTTTGAACCTCACTATAGTTTTGGCCCTCACATAGCTGCTACGCAGTTGGTGTCGGCAAGAGAGCTCTTGGCTTCTTTGACAGTTGATGTTTCAGGAAGGAGGATTAATGTCCTGGGTTTCATCTGTCAAACACTATGGAAGAGCATCTTTTGACAATGTCTGGCTAACATGATAAGGAGATCTTTAAATTAGGTCATATTGAGGATAGCGATAAAAATTTGGCAGATTCGTAAGTTCAAGTAACAAAGATGAAGGGGAAAGTGGTAATTTTTGGAAAAGGGTCTAAATGTCACAACTGCTTTAAAAAGGCAAAAAGAAAATCACCAAGACCATCTGCAATATATCCCTGATGTGGGTATATAAATGGAAGGAGTATGGGGAACAAACAGGATGAATTAGAAACCATGGTATATGAACAAAATTATGACTTAATGGGCATCTCAGAGAGTTGGGACACCTCCATAAATGGAGCACCAGCCCTTGAGGAGGGATATAGCTTGTTGCGAAGGGATAGATATGGGAAGGAATGGAGGAAGAGGTGTGCTATGAGTTAGGAATGTATACACCTGCTCTGAGGTCCAAAGGGAAGTGAGGGGCAGACCTGTTCAGAGAGAATATGGGTGAGAATAACAAGGGGAAATAATTGTAGTGATGTTATGGTGGGTGGCGGGGGTATGTTACAGAGGACCAAAGTGGACGAGTCATTTGATAAGAGGGTAATAAGATTAGATAACACACCAGCTGGTATTAATGGGGGTATTAACTTCCCAATTATCTGCTGGAAAACTAATACAGCAAAACATAAATTCTGCAAAGTCTTGGTATGTCTATTGGACATCTTTCTGATTCAGGAAGGCTGGGAAACAACTATGGGGTTGTTCGTTTTGAATCTGGTTTTGATAAACAAGAATGTAAAGGTGGTTGGGGGATTGGGTGGAGGTCATCATGATTGGATAGAACTTAAGATCCTATCTGACAAAGTGGGAATTTCATCCATGAAAGCTCATGCAAAAAATAAATTCTTTAGTCTTTAAGTGGCACAGGACTCCTTGTTTGTTTGTTTTACTTAGCTGGACTAACATGGCTACCCCTTTGGATTGTGGAAAGGCATAAATGAGAACGGCAGAACAAAGACACCGGTCTTCAGAAAGGTAGATTTCAACTGACTCAGAAAAATAGTAGGCTAGCTCCCATGGAAGGACCATTAAAATGAAAAGGAATCAAAGGGGTGGCAGTTCCAGAAGATGTAATGCTAGACTCAGCATCAAACTGCCCAGATGCAGAGGAAAGAGAAAGAAGAGCCACAGGAGGCCACTGTGGCTGCACAAGTAATTTGTTAGCAATCTAAAACTGAAATGGATGCATGGAGGAAAAGGAAGGCATGGCAGCTCAGCAAGGAAGTATATAGGGGAGTAGCATGAACGTGTAAGGACAAAATCAGGAAAACCAAGGCACAGAATAAGTTACAGCTGGCTAGGAATGTTACAACAGGAATGGTATATTCAGATACGTCAGACTCAAAAGAAAGATCAGATGCTGTGGATCTGCTGCACAGCGGAGAAGGGGAGTTGGTAACAGAAGATGATAGAAAGGCAGCTTACTGCCTATCTCTGCTTCAGCCTTTCCGCCCCCCCCCCCCAAAAAAAAAGCATCGATGACTAGCAAAGTAACCAGAAACAATAAAGGGGAAGGGATGTAGATGGGGATAAGTAAGGAACACGAGAGATCCTTTTACCAGTTTTGAATTAATTCAAGTTAGCAGGTCTTGATGCTATTCAACTGAGGTTACTGAAAGAAATTAGCTAAAGAAATCTGGGAGCCACTGTAGATAATTTTTATAAATTCATGAATGACAGGACAGATCCCTGCAGACTGGAGAAGGATTAACAGTGCCCATTTTAGAAAAGGGAGATGCTTGGAAACTACAGACCAGTCATTCTGACTTTAGTACCTGAGAGGCTACTAGAGCAATGTATAAAAATTCAGTTTCAATTATCTGGAAGATGAAGGGGGTGAATGCTGGCAGTCAGCATGGCTTAACCAAGAACAAATCATGCCAAACTAGCTTGATTTCCTTGTGTGACAGGGTAATTGATTTGTTGGATAGGGAGAATGTGGTGGGTATAATATACCTGAACTTCAGCAAGGCTTTTGATGCAGTCCCTTGTGACATTCTGGTAAGTAAGCAGAAGAAATACAGGGTCAATGGAATTGTTATTAAGTGGAGACATATTTGGTTAAGTGACCACAAGTAGAAGAATGATGTTGGATTGGAGAGAGGTCTCAAGTGGTATTCTACAGGGATCTGTTCTGGTTCTGATAGTGGACTTCTTTATTATTGATGTTGATGTAAATAGAGAGAACTGATCAAAGTTAGGAGTGGTTGCCAGTACTTCAGAGGATAGAGCTGAAATTCAGGCCACACCTAGTTCTGCAATTTTATGTCTGAGTTTTATAATAACTTGTAAGTGCATCTGCTCCTGATGACTTTTTACTGTTTAACTTATCAGTTTGTTCCAAAACCACTTCTTCTGACATCTCAGTCTGGGACAGTTCTTCCAGTTTGTTATCTAAAAAGAATGGCTCAGATATGGGAATTCCCCTCACATTCTGTGTAATGAAAACCAATGTAAAGAACTGATTCAGTTTCTCTGCAATGGCCATATCTATTCTGAGAGCGCCGTAGCATCTTAATCATCTGGTGGCCTCACTGATTGTTTGGCAGGCTTCCTGGTTCTTCTGTGCTTAAAAATATTTTGTTGGTGTTTAGTTTTTGAGTCTTTTGTTAAATAAGCAAATGTGGGAAAGGAGGAGGGGAAGGTTGCAGAAGAAATACGAGGAGACTACTATTTTCTTAAAGCATATTTGCTTCCATATCTTCTTTGACTGATAGCATTTTAACATTGCCTCCTTGCCCTGTTTCTTTTTAATGTTTTTGTTTTTAATCCTTGCTTGTTTTCTCATTCTTTTGCGTCCTTGACCTGATGGTAATTTAGCATGTGATGTAGTTGTGATATGTACGTGTTGTGCTATGTCACTTGCACAGGAATAAGTTTAACCATAAAGGGTTGTTTTTGTTTTTTGTTTTTTTTCCCCCACTCAAAATTATGAACTAGGAGTTTAAAGCAGCAGTTTGCAATTTATCCATTTAGTGGTGCCAGTTGAATGAGGAATGTTCTTTAAAAGAAAGTGTCAAACACATGCCAATACAAAGAAAGTTGTAGATATTAGTCTTGCCTTTCAGGTCACTTGTGTGAAGCTCATATTAACTTTGTGTGTGTGTCTGAATTCGTTCAATGTTCTCTGTGCTTGCTGTTCTGTCCTTTTAGCCTCTCAATCCCCACTTTATTATCTGATGATGGAGATGCTTCTGAAATTAGTCTAAGAGTATCTTAAGGCAAAGATATTAGGCCCAATTCTAACCTTTACAGATACCTCCCACCATAAATATTTCTACCTTAAATGGTTTGCTCTTGAGTACCCTCTCTTTTACCTCATTCTAGTGTCCATGGCATAAGAAGATTATCTGAAATTGGTTATAAATTGAACTGAGAACATGAGGGAATTTTTAAGTTCATTATTTCAACCTGGGATCATACATGGTGCACTCTGGTATTCCTTGGGCAAGGTATTAGAAGTTCCTTCAGGTGTAATTTGTCTTTGGTATGATTCTGCTTGGAAATTAATAGCTTCCATGATACTCTAACAAAAGTGTTGGGGGGGGGGGACTCCAATATATCAGCCATCATTACTTCCCTCAGTAAAACTGCTTCTAATGGCCAAGCCTTATTAGCAATAGTATCTAGCATATTATTTCTGATTCTCTTCAGAAGCTATTTGCAATAGCAACAGCTGGTTCCCATTTATCATGTAATATGTATTTATGCATCACTTGTTACTTCACTGGGTGTAATAGGACCTCATCTGTATTCAAATCCTGGAATGCTCTTGTTGTTGAGAAAAGTAATTGTTGTTTGTCCCACAGTCTAGGTGAATGGATAGCCTCATGATTTTAAAAAGATAATTTCTCTTTGACAGCACTAGCAACAGGGTTACTTGTCTTCAAGGTTAGACTCCAGGAAGTTAGGGGTGTCTCTAGTATTTTTCCAGATCTTAGTCCTCTTTCATGACATCTTTTGGAACTCTCATGGAGTGGAGCGTGGACGTGATATCTTAAAGAACTATTCTGAAAATAGACTGGAAAAGTATTTTCTGTTTTCATCTGATTGCATATAGTCTGATCTTTAAAAGGTAAGGCTGAATCATAGAAACTGGAAGATATGAGAGGTCATTGAGTCCAGTCCCTTGCACTCTTAGCAGGACCAAATACCAGCTTAAACCATCCCTGACAGGTGTTTGTCTAACCTGCTCTTAAAAATTTCTGAGGATGAAGATTCAACAACTTGCCTAGGCAACTTATTCCAGTGGTTAATCACCCTGATAGTTAGGAATTCTTTCCTAATTTCCAGCCTAAACTTCATGCTTTAATTTAAGTCCATTTCTTCTTGTCCTATCATCAGCAGTTAAGGAGAATATTTTTTCTCTCTTCTCCTCGTAACAACCTTGTAGGTACTTGAAAACTGTTATCATGTCCTCTTTCAGCCTTCTCTTTTCCAGACTAAACAAACCCAGCTCTTTCTTTCTTCCCTTACAAGTCAAGTGTTCCAGACCTTTGATCATTCTCGTTGCTCTTCTCTGGACTTTCTCCAGTCTGTCCGCATCTTTCCTGAAATGAGGTGCCCAGAACTAGACACATTACTCTAGCTGAGGCCTAATCGGCACAGAGTAGATCAGAAGAATTACTTCTCATGTCTGACTTGTAATACTCCTGTTAACACATCTGAGAACAGTGTTTGCTTTTTTTGCAGCAGTGTTATACAGTTGACTCATATTTAACTTGTGGTCCACTAAGATACCAGACCCCTTTCTGTAGTACTTCATCCTAGGCAGTCATTGTTCATTTTGTGTGTGTATTATGGGTTGTTCTTTTCTAAATGGAGTTCTTTACATTTGTCTTTATTGAATTGATTGTGTACTGAGCTTGCCATGGGGCTTAGTTTTCATTTTTTTAAAGTCCAATTTTATTAAATTGACTTTTTCCTTCCTTTTATGTATTTCTTTTAAGTTGGTTCTCATATTGACTGACCAAACTTGGCTTCAGTACACAGTATCATGTAATATTAACAAATCTGAAGGGGTTCTGCTGTCTGTTGCCAGGGAAGGAACCATATTTAGTAATTTCTCCCACGGCAACTACAGAGAGCTACACCATACCAGTAATTTCCATTTTTTAATAGTAGCTGGGGCACCTTTAAAGATTAACAGATTTATTTATCGCATGAGCTTTCATGGAAGAAAATCCCACTTTTTCAGATGCTTGAATATGGAGAACATATACAGTGGGAGCAAAATAATGTAGGGGAGTATAAGTCATAGAAGCGGGGCAGACTGTTACAGCAAATCAAAGCAGTTGTTCAGAGTCAAACAGCGGGGGGGGGGGGAATGACCTGTTCTAACAGGAAAAAAACCCACAGTCTCTAGTTTGCCCTAAGTTGATAGTCAAATCTGCATATGAATTCCAGTTCTGCAGTTTCACTTTGAAGCTTCGATCTGTTATCCACATGCCTGAGTATGACTATTTAACATCATTGATGGAGTAATCAGGAAGATTGAAGTGTTCTCTGATTGGTTTTTGAATGTGGTTATTTCTGGTGTCAGATTTGAGTCCATTTATTTTTTTGCGCAGGGACTGTCCCATTTGTCCAGAGTATAAGGTGTGGGGGCATTTCTGGCATATGATGGCAGAAATTACAGTGGTGGATGAGCAGGTGAATGAGCCCTTGATAGAGTAGGTAGCCTGATTAGAACCTGCAATGGTGTCTTTTGTGCAGGTACGTGGCCAAAGTTGGCAGCATGGTTGGTTGCAGGGGTGTGTGCCTGCTTTAATGTTTGTTATTAGTCTGTAATTGCTGTTGAATATCTTTTTAAGGCTGGGGGGGGGAGCTGTTTGTAAGTGAGGAGAGGTCCGCCTTCTAAGGCTTTAGAGAGTCAGGGATCATCATGTAGAATAGGCTGTAGATTAGGAGCTGTTCTACAGATACTTGACAAAGTGGGATTTTCTCCCACAAAACCTCGTGATAAATAAATTTTAATCTTTAAAAGTGCCACAGGACTCCTTGTTTGTTTTGCTGAACTAGACCAACCTAGCTACCCCTTTGGATCTTATCACAGAAGTAAGTTTTTCTTTTATTGAATCAAAAGTAGTAGTGTTTTTTTGTCTTCAGAACATTTCACAAGAGGAGGGTGTATTTTCACTGACAGCAGCAAATTCACTACCATGAGATCAGTTTTTTAGGATTAATTGATCAGAAGTGAAGACTGCTGAATAGATCCAATTAAATAAATCCACTCCAGAAAAAGAGTAACACTCTCCCGATGGAAGTGAATTTTGCATAGTTGCAGCAAAGTCAGGACAGCACAGTATGTACAAGTTACGAAGTTGACTACTTTTGAATTTCCTGGTTGGTGTAGACAAGGCCTAATTCTCATAGCTTCATTGTGAGGTAAGGAAATGGCCAATTTTACAGCGGGGGAATCTAAGTGGTGGAGTAAAGTGCTCAAGGCCATACGGTGCCAGTGACAGAACTGAGGTTAGAACCCCACATTTTCAAGTCCCAATGGCTAGATCATAGTACCTTTCACAGAGTAAAATTATTTCAGTGATTTGGTTTCAAAACCCACACCTTTATGGATGTTAACGGGAATATACTACAATCAGAATATTTTATGTAGTATTGATGCAGAATCTGAGTTGTATATCACTTTCTGCATTGTTGCTCCAAAGCCCTTTTCACTAAAGATAACTGTAAAGGGATGAATTTTGTATGGTTGTGACTGTTTTTGATCACTTGTAAGACAGATGTAGAATTTTGGTACTTGGTGTGTTTTGAAAATTGCATAAAGTATGAGGTGCTTAGTGGTATTAATGGCTTTGGTGTGACTGACTTACTGTTACCAAGTTATTATTTAGAAATATCTACTGATGGTTACTCTCCATGTAAGAACAGAGTAATATTTTCTTCTCTAAACTTTATTTTTTCCACTATCAAACTGTGTTCTAATCTGACTGTTTCTGGTTTGGGGGCCAAAGTTGGCATAGTCTTATTTCCTAAATGTGCTGTTTCCTTTTTCTGAACGCCACTTATTCTTTCTGGTCTCGGATTGTAAAATTGTTGGAGCACAGGAACGTATTTTCTGTATATTTTGTATGTCTGACACAATTGACTCCTCACATGCTTGGTCCCTAAAAGCTATTGCTATATACATGTATAATCCAGAATAATTAAATCCTCTGATGGATAAATAAGTTTGTTAGCCTTTAAAAGTGTCCCAGGACTCTGTTTTTTACTAAACCTGTTGATTGTTCTAGGTGACTATCTAAAGCTGATGGCATTTTGAGTTTCCTATTTTTGAGATGCAAACAAATACAGGTTACTGTCAAGCTGTGTAGTCAATTGCTTTACCTGACTTTGGTTCATTATGAAGTATATTCAACAGGCCAAATAACCAGTGTTAATCAAGTTTATTGCTCTAAGTCACTAGCATAGCACAGAGAAAACGTTTATTTACAACACCATTCTCCAGCAAGTGGTCTTATGCAGCAACATTATATTCACTTTACACAGAAAGTGCTCCCAAAGTTACAAACTTCAGCTGGTGTTCCTTTTTATGGTGACTTTTTACAGGTTATGCACTTCTTTACATGTCTCTAAATTCCAACCCATCTGTTCTCTCAGTTCCATGACTTGTTCTGTTCCTTCTTTATCTTTGTTTTGGGTACTAGTACTTCCCTATCTTGTACTGAGACATAGAACAATGACTCTTAATTTTGGCAAGTTTCCTAATTGCTTATGCCAAATGTTAACTTCAGCAAATTAAAGGTGCTATGGGATACTTGGCATAAAGTGAATAGGATTATGGGGAAGACCAGTTTAGACTGTATCACTTTTAGTGTTTGTGCTTAACATTATTAGGTTTGATGAATTCTTCCATATATATCGCAATGTATATGTGTGTGCAGTAACCAGTCTGTACTTGTAAATAGTTATGACCTGGAATAATGTGTTTGATAAACTACTTAACTGTTATATGTATATTGTTTCTCCTTGAGTGTAGAGAGAGATTATTTTAAAAAACTGATTTTCTGCTGCAGGACTGGTGAGCAATGTGATCTTCACAAGTCATACGACAGACCAGAGACACCCACTCCTTGTCCATCTCCAGAGCCTTATACGAGCAGCAAATCCAGCGGTTGCGTTTGTCTTGGCAGAAAATGGTCTTGTGACCAGGTAATGCTATCCGGTGGTGTCAGTTCTGTCCTTTTTCAACATGCTGTTCTAAAAATGGGGAGCGTTTTCTTCCAAGACAGCTGATCTTCTTTGACTTCCATCTATGAACAAAAAAGTGGACTTAGTGTGTAAACTAGAGAAATGCTTATTTTTCTTATTCTGTTGCCAGAGAAGTAACAACAATCTCATCTGTTCTCAGAATTTTGGCATTTTAAGTGTCAGCTACCCTTCAACCACATTCTGATGCAGCATGATTCATTAAGGTTTTAAACATCAGAAGAATCTATTAAATGTCAGTAAAGTAGAAATAAGAGTGGGATTTAGGAAATGTTATAGTTTAAAAATCTGGTATTTTTTCATTTGCAAAGTAATCTTCATGTTAGTTTTTTTTTCTTACATGGGTAATAGCATCTTTCTACAGATTGTAGGTTTTTACTAAAATTGATTCACTTAGAGCCCAGTTCTGCAGTTAAATATCATGAATGAGTAAACCTGTTCCACTTTAAGGGGACCAAACTCAATGACCAAGTCCTATTTAGCACAATAAAAGTTGAATTAGGAACTCTGTGAAGTTTTTATAGGGGCTTTTTTTTTCTGTTACATATTTTTATTTGGTGGTTTTATTTGTACCCTATTTGCAAATAGAAAATTAGCTGAGTAGAGAGCTCCTTTTTTAAAACTGTTAGTTTTTGTTTTCCAGGCATTAAAAATTATCTACCATAATTAATGAATGTATAATTATTTTACTGCAATCTGACTAGCACATCCTCATTTATGTAATGCAGATAATGACCATTGTTGTTATGTTATGTAAATTAAAAATCTCAAATCTTTATCTCTTTAATAGGAATGAGGATATAGAGCTAATTCTCTCTGAAAGCAGTTTTTCAAATCCTCAGATGATGAGAGCCCGATATTTAATGTATCCTGGCTGGCAAGTATCTTTATTGAGAAATAATAAGAAAGCATGCTTTTAATTAATGTGAAATTTTTAAAACCCCACTAGCTTAATTTTATTTTCAATGTAGTTCATACATGTGGAGCATCACTTTGTAAATGTCTTTTTTTTAAAAAACAAATAAAAGGAGCCTTTGAATAGCCATTTTAGATTCACTAGGATGATCCTTTTTCTGCTTAGGAACCACTCTCTTATTGCCATGTAAATCAGTGGCAGATTGGCTATTAACTTCAGTTAAAGCAAGAGAGTCCTGTGAAAGTACAGTGGGTTAGGTCGGTGCTGACAAAGTAAATTCATTCTGCCTGTTGTTGAGCCTAAACAGAATGACCTAGTGGTATCATTCCAGCTACCAGCCGATAGTTACCCCAGTGAAATATCAGCATCCTTTATGGGCAACCCCAGCAGAGACTAAGGACAGAAAACACGTGGAAATAGAATTTAATTCTAACACCTACTGATACCTTCTGGAATTCAAGTTTGGAACACATTGCTCGGGATTTGTGTCTTGTTGCTGCCATCTGTGCTGTATCCATGTGGCAAATAGAGGGCTTCATCCTCCAGTTCTGCCAGCTGGACACCAGTTCCATACTCTGACCGATTCCATTTTCTAGTTACATTTAGAGCATTAAAGGCACAGAGTACTTCAACCAACATACTCTTGTCAATCAGGAACAGCTTCTATGTCTGCATCTTATTCAGAATGAATTAAATCTTGACTCTAAACTAGTTTTCAGTGAGGGTTTGTCTTAAGTGATTTTCAGTGAGTATGCTTCAGTGGTTTCCCAACGTTTTTGGTTCAAAGGCCATAGATATCATTTTTACAACCCTGAAGGGCCACCAGTCTCTGTCAGCAGGACCTCCCCACTGCAGACAAATGGAAGATCAGCAAGAGTCATGGGCCTTTTTGAAAGCCCCTGTGAGCCACTTTTGGCCTCTGGGCCACAGGTTGGGAATCACTGGTTTTACTTTTGAAGTAAATCAGCGTGTAGTTACATATGGGTAAGGCTTCTTATATAGTTCTTACCTTCCTTATGGTTTGTATTTCTGTTCTTTCTTCATGAAAGCTGCTCTGTGGCAAAATCACAAATATTCTTCATTGTTAGAAAGGTTAGAGAAAAACAGAGAAGGCGTGATAACGGGCACTTACAGGAACTTTCATCATTTGTGTCACATCTGGAGGAACAAAATCAAAACTTCATTTATTAGACAAAGTTTATTTCCTTTTACTTTTCTTTTAAAAGGTATGATGGTAAGTTTGGAGCTGGCTCTGTCTTCCCACCAATGGTTCAGATCTGCGTGTGGTTTAGTCGTCCTCTGGAAAAAACACGGTTTGTGACCAAATGTAAAGGTAAAAAAGAGACTTACTTTAAGATTTAAAATATGGCGGGGCTTACAGTATAGGGAGGCCCTATGCTTATGCAACTCCTGATCAATATGAATTTATATCTACAATGTAAGGTCTCTTTTCTTAAAGTGCTTCATAGGCCATGCATGTTGACTTTCTTGTCTAGTCTGGAAACCTGAGACTCATGCATTAAAAAAGAAAAGTGGAAATTTTTAACATTAAATCTAACGTTTAGTGTATAGTCAAGCCACTTGAGTGTTTATCCAATCAATTTAATTACCAAGGAGCTTTTTCAAAGTAAAAATAAATGTTTTCTTCTGTTTTCTTGTCTAAAAGGATATCTGTCTGGTAACTGTATATGTAACCATGGTTCGTAATGATTACAAAATGAGACATCACTGCTAGTATGTGCTTTTAGAGTAGAAATAATCATGTCTTTCCTTCTATCAGAGAAAAACAATTTTTAAGGAGAACCTTCTTTCTTTCCATGCTGGGTAAGGGTCAGTTATGTCGGAGGGACACTTACTTGATTATAGTTTCCTATTGGTGTCCAGAGACATAGGTTAGCAAATAGAGTGAAGTTGGATATTTAGAGATCAGAACTCTAGATAGATAGCTAGACAGAGAACCTACCACTGATAATTTAAGTGAATTATGTTGAATGGGTTGCAACAGGGAAAAATTGAATAACCTGTTCTTTTTGTTTTTATTTTATACAGCAATTAAGTCATCAATTAAGCCGAGTCCTTTTTCTGGAAACATATACCACATTTTGGGCAAAGTTAAATTTTCAGGTAACTGGAGAATACTTGGTATGCATTGTCTTGAGATTACACCTGCTTTGTACACCTACTCTCAGAACATCAAAACATATTTATAGTAGTGTGTGGTTTTGAAGAAACCATATGCTGCCTATTGAAATAATTAAGATAAGTCAGTTACGTCAGCCCACTGTTTAAAAAAAAAGTTATTTTTGTTTTTTTTTATTTGTAGATTCTGATAAGTTGATTGAAGTCTGTCAAAATACATCATCTAATTCATTAAGCCTTGTGCCTGTTCAGGAGGGGCCTACTCCCCCTGATTCGAGAAATGATAACAGAGATCACAGTGGTCAGCAGGAGTGCTTCCTTGTGTTCATTGGCTGCTCTCTGAAGGAAGAAGAGATAAAAGACTGGCTCAGGCAAACTGCTAAGCAGGTTTGTGGGCACACTTAGAGGCTGGTTTTTTTTTTTTTCTGTATTGCTTTGTTTAACAGTCCAAAAAGAAATGTGAGTAGTTTAATATTCTGAGGGCTAGTTTGCATTGTGAAACGAAGTCGATCAGAGGTACACAGTCTGCTTACTGCAGAATGCATGTGCCCCGGCGACTTAGTTACTCTCACTGTGGTGTCTTTACTAGGTTGTGTCAATGTGAAGGGCTTTCCTGTTGACACAGCATTACTCCACTTGGAAGGGGTGGAGTTACTGAGTCAACAGGAGAGCACTTTTAGAATTGACTGAGTAGGTCTACGCTGGCTGGTCAGTCGATCCTACTACGTCAATCTGTGGATCAACACAGCATTTTCAGTGCAGACAAGCCTTGCTTGTTAAAGCAGGCTGGAAACTAGTTAATTTATGCCCCACATAAGTTGCACGTGATTCCGTCATTAGAACAGTTCTTTTCAACAAGATGGCTGAAGAGGCTCACGAGTGCCACTTGAAATTCTAACTTTATTTTTTAAAACACCACAGCATATTCACTCTTTGCTGCAGAATATCCTAAGCAAAAGTGAGTATGTCCAAATAAGCACAAGTTGATGTGGGCTGAGACTTGCCTGCATATGTCTGTGGCCCAGAGCAGGTTAAGTGGAGGCAGGCAAGTCAGTGTGTGAAAACTTCATTTGGGTGTGGTAACAAGAGCAGCAGTAACCACTATAGTGAGTGTGTAGCAGTTTCTCTTCCTCTCTTTATGCTTTCAGTTGCTCATAATTTTCATCTCTTGGGTTTACGTTTTCCAGGCTTGATCCTTTCTTGATAAACAAAAAGGATTCAGCTATTTTTTGATCATGAGACAATTTTTTGGCATGAGGGAATGTATATTTTTTCTGTTTTTAAAACATTTTGTAAACTTCTGTAGAAGGAAAGCTCAAATATAACATAGATATACCTGTGTTTTGGTGAAAACTTGTTTTGGTTTACCACGTAACACTGCCTTGAAAATCATGCATTGAATTTGGCAGCACATGTTGGGATTTTTTTGCTACTTTTCTAAAGCAGGCCCTGAAGTACGTCTAAAATGTCTGTGTGTGCATGGCTAACATAGCCACTTCATGGACAGAAAAAGAGATGGAGGATATTTTGTAAGAAGCACAAAAGTGACTTGTCTCAGAGGTATCGTGGGAGCTCAGTCAATGCCTCTGCGGTCTGTTTGGATGGTCTGACTGGGATGAGCTGCTGAGGCATATGGGACACGGTGTTGTTTTGGTGCTTTCCGATCGAATAGTTCAGCGTTTTTTCCATGTCAGTGGATTGTCAAAGTCCTATAGAGCAAATCTTTCAGTTCTCTTTTTTTTGGAAGAAAATGTCAAACACCTGTTAAGAACATGAAATTTGAACTTGAATCAAGAACTCTTTAAAATTATGGTGGTACACATTGAATTAACTCTGCCTCCTTTTCCACGCACATTTTATGCAATCTTTAATTAGATTTAATTGTGGTTTCTCAGTTACAATAACATAATTCTCTTCCTACAACTAGAGGTAGAGTCACGCATGTAGCATCTTGGAATTCAGCATAGGCTGAGAAGTTTCACTCTCCAGAAATCCGAGGAGAGTCGTTATCACAGCCAGAATTAGAACTCTGTAGTCTCTGGCTCCTGGCCTTTCCTCATGCCACCTTATTCTGTTCTTCCACCATGGGGGGTGTGTGTGTTTTTGTTATTTACGTGGGCAACTGACAGTGCTGTATGCATCCAAATGCTATTTCTAAATCTTGCTGTTTCTTAGATGCCAAAGGCATTTGTCCTTTCTGAGGGGTAAGTTGATAGAAGATTGGGCATTTTTAAAAATAAGCAAATTTCTCCAAGTGTGTGTATGGGGGTGGAGGGGGACCCACCAGCGCCACACTCAGCAGTGGTTGAACTGAGTTTAATCAGACCTTTAAAGTGAAAGCATAATCGCTAGACTGAGAACAGACATGGGAAATTTCAGCCCAAGCAGTAACACTATCAAAAATTTACCAGTGGTATTTATAATGAAAGTGCATGCTCACCCTTACAGCATTAACATTGGAATCTGTTTCAGAGGTTTCAAATAATTTAGTAATTCAGTTTCCTCATGATGAGATATAACCCCATATAATTAAAATTTCTTCAGAATTTTTGTTCTATTCTATTAACTTAAACACATTTATAGAAGATTCATCAGGTTTTTACATTTGTTTTTGTAAAAAGTGAATCTGGAATGCCTTAAGTAAAAAAAAAAAAAAATGCAATTCAATAACTTGTGTCCACTTAATAGTGTTCAAGTACATTTTTTTCAAACTACCTTTTATTAGGGTTAAATACAATTATCTGTGGTTATACAGAGCTATTTTTTTCATATTGCAAGAACTTGGAAGTTTTACCTTTCTGATCCACCCCCCCCCCCCATGCTATAGCATGCTGTTGCCATGATCACTAAATGTATTCCTGGTACCTTAATCTATGTATAGAAACCTCAGAGGAAAGCCCTGAAAACCAGAGGAATGCTGACCCTGCAGGAGATCAAAAATATTCATGTAAGTACAAGCTGTTAGTAACAAGGTTTTGTTTTGACCGTTTCCAAAGGGATAGCCGTATTAGTCTAGTCCATTAAAAAAACAACAAGCAGTTGTGTGGCACTTTAAGACTAACAGATTTATTTTTTGCATGAGCTTTCGTGGGAGAAGATCCCACTTCCTCAGATGCTT